>VXBB01024663.1:23849-79593 GCA_013399915.1 Illadopsis cleaveri | reverse complement strand
GTTTTTTTGAATCATTCTCCCATTTCTTGCTTTGGGAACACACCAACAGCTCTGGGATCAGGGGCTCTTCAGAGTTTTCCCCACTGTTCCCCCATTTCTCGCTTTGGGAACATCCCAACAACTGTTGGTTAGGGACTCTCCTGAGTTTTTCCCATTGTTCCCCCATTTTTCACTTTGGGAATGCCCCAGCAGCTGTGGGATCGGGGACTCAGTTCTGAGGTTTTCCCACTGTTCCCCCATTTCTCACTTTGGGAACACCCCAACAGCTGTTGATTAAGGACANGGAACATCCTAACAACAGTGGGATTGGGTGCTCATCCGAGCTTTTCCCATTTCCCCGTTTCTCACTCTGGGAACGCTCTGACAGCTCTGGGATTAGGGACAAAATTCTGAGTTCTTCCCATTGTTCCCCCATTTCTTGCTTTAGGAACATGCCAGCAGCTCCAAGATTAGGGATTCTTCAGAGTTTTTCCCACTGTTCCCCCATTTCTCACTTTGGGAACACCCCAACAGCTGTTGATTAAGGACACAGTTCTGAGTTTTTCCCATTGTTCCCCCATTTCTCGCTTTGGGAACATCCCAGAAGCTGTGGGATTAGGGATTCTTCTAATTTTTTTAATTACTCCCCATTTTTTTGCTTCAGGAACACACAAACAGTTCTGGGATTGGGGACTCTTCCGAGTCTGTTCCCCCATTTCTCGCTTTGGGAACACCCCAATCCCACAACCTGAATTCCCCCATTGCTCATCGATGCTCCTGTGCAACCATTTCCAAGGGACACCCAGGGACTGTTTGATAACTGCACCACAACCCAATTCCACAATTACATTCTGACCTTTTTAGGAAATAAATCCAGTTTTGCTTCTTTTCTCCTCCTCCTTCTTTTTTCCCCCACATTTCCACCACAAGCCAGAGATTCCAGGTGATGCTTTGTACAGTCTGGAATTAAGGTGAAGTGGAAGCAAACCTGACAGTACAAACAGCTAAGCAGTTACTGTGTTAAATGCCAACCTTAGGGGAACGATCCCTTAGTTTGGGAAGGAGTGCTGAAAACAGACATTTCACTCAATTTCTCATGAGTCAGAAGGACAAAACAGCATTTTTTGGTTCCTGACACAAGGACAGAAACACTCAGGACCCACGTGCTTAAGTCTTCTGCTCAAAGAGGTCGTGGTACTCCTGCTCCTCCAGCTCCCTGTTGTATTTCTCAATTTCCCTGTTGGCTTCTTCCAAGTAATCATTCATGAACTGGTCCATTACTGGTTGGGAAAGGTGAAGGAAGAACATTTGTGCAAATGGGATTTAGCAGAAAAGAATATCCACGTTTGAAGGAAGGGCCAGTTCTGGGATGCTCAGTGAAAGCAGAAATTCAATGTATTTCTCTCTGGAAGTCTACAGTCAGAGCTACCACAACTCAGAGCTCCCAGGGAAAAAAGGAGTTGCACAAGGGGAATTTCCCAGTCAGGAGGAAGGATCTAAGAACAGCAGAACCATAGCAGGGTTACATGGGATATCAGGAAGAAATTCTTCCCTGGGAGGGTGGTGAGGCTCTGGCACAGGTTGCCCAAAGAAATCTTGGACTCCCCATTTCTGGAAGGTGCTGGAATGAGATCAGCTTCAACGTCCCTTCCAACCCAAACCATTCTGGGACTCTGTGAACACATTTCCAGCTGTTCTGCTGAAGCACAAGTCCAAAACTCTACCCAAAATTCAAATCCTCCAGAAAGGGTTAACCAGGCCTGCAGCTTTCACTGCCAAACACCAAGGGGGAGGTGGAGTGAAGAATCCTGGAATGGTTTGGGCTGGAAGGAGCTTAAAGACATCTTATTCCACCCCCTGCCACGTGCAGGAACATCTTCCACTATCCCAGATTGCCCCAAGCCCCATCCAACCTGGCCTTGGGCACTTCCAGGAATGAGGCATCAATAATTTTCCAGTGAATATTGAAGTGCAAGTTTGCTGTTGGGTTTTGTGCCCTGCAGACAGAAATCTGCTGGTTTAAAATTTTAAAGCTGTCCCACAGGGCACAGAAAATAACTCTGTTCTTATTCCAAAGCAGCATCACAGAACCCACCTGGATTTTTACCAAGTTTGGTGAAGTTAAGGTGAAAAGTAAACTGGGAATATAAAACCAATTTGGAAGTTGGTGACCAGAGCCAAAAGCAATGGGGAGTTATGAAAATGAGAGAATCACAGAATCATTAAGGCTGGAAAAGCCCTCTGAGATCATCAAGGGCAGCTGTTAACCCAGCAGTGCACAGCCACCAGTGTCCCCAGGTGGTGACCAACGACAACAGGAACAGTGTTCCAACACTGGAACCTTGGCAAGGAATGCCAGGGTAATACTAAGGACAAAAATATGATTGTTTTCACTTGAGTGTATGCACACATAAAATTACATTCATTTGGAAGTTTTATCAGTCGTGCCCAGGCACTCAGTGCTATTACAGCACTATTTGGTTTGAAAAATATTTCTTTGACAAGCTGTGGTCCATAAATTTTTCCCTGTGTGAGCTCATGGGCAGTTTGGGGTTTTGTTTTGTTGGTTCTATTCTGTTTCTGAGATTTTATCTCTCAGAAAAGGCTTTAACACTAAGCTTTAGCTGGCAAAGAACTGGTTCTTTACCATATCTGCTTTGGCACTTTACATATCAGAGCTGCACAGCTCACTGCCTACCCAAAACCTTCCCCAAAGTCCCTCATTTTAAAGGATACATGGATGATAATCCATTTTGTCACCAAAAAAATTCACAAATTGAGTCCCATTGTAAAAATAACCAGCTGGAAGTGGATCCAAGTGGCGTTTCACCTGCAGTAGGAAAGAATTTAAATTAAACACCTGTAGGGGCAGTCCTTACAAACTCATATAGATAGAAGAAAATGGAAGGGCCATTACAGCAACTAAAGATGGCCAATTTTACACCTTCTCCTACTTTGAATTTGCTTTGAATCTGCTTTGAATTTGGAGCTCTGAAATCAGATTTATATCTCCAATCCCTCCTGAACAGCTCCAGCTGTGCTCCAAGTACCTCCAAAAGTGCTGCAGTAATTTAGTGCTCAGCACACTTGCTATGGCAGGTGCTCTGTCACCCAGATGGATATTTAAGGGAAATCAGCCAAAGGAGGGGTTTGTAAATAAATTATTGCTTTTACTCACGTGAATGTTTTTGATTTCCTGAAGGGTTAACATTCCTCTGGTTTTCAGGGCTTTCCTCTGAGGTTTCTGTATGAAGAATGAGATTCCAGTTATGTGACTACAGAGTGACAATGTGATATCACAGCTTAGTTAGTTAAAAAATAAGTTAAAAACAAAAACAAACAAACAACCCAAACTGCCAAATAGAAGCATGTATTTCCAAATTTCATTTCTAAAATTATTCAGTTCTATGAAGGCACAACTATGTTCTGAAAGCAAAAGTAAAAATTCACTGATCTTACAGAAAACACTCAGAAATTAAAAATTCTGTGAGTATTTTAAACAAGACAATTTAAACAGAACTTTACTGTAAGAAAGCTGGCACAGGAACAGAAAAGCAACTTAGTTTTGAGTCTGAGAAATTCTGTAATCTCTTTCTTTCCTGCAGCATGTGGTAACTCTTAGAGCTATCTGAAACCCTCAATTAGCCATGACTGTACAAAAAGTGTTTATAGTCTTGAATTGCCCAAAGAGGAAACACTTCACACTTGAGATAAGCATTTAAGTTCCAAGTTTTCATAAAATTTAAGTAGTATTCCACAAAGAGCTTTCTTACATGGCAAAGCATTTGTCTCCAAATATTACCCCTGTGGTAAGTACAGAGCATGAGATAATCAACATAAAAAATGGATTAATTCCCTGAATTAACACAGGGGAGCAGGAGATGAGAACCTGAGCATCTCAGAAACCTTAGAAAAATCTCAGAAAACTGCTCCAGCCACAGTCTGCAGGAAACACTCTTCCCTTCATACACAAATTTTTGGAGGGAGACATTGTGCAAATCCTAATCCACATGGAAGTAACGTGGAGTATTTTTAACTTACAAATGTTCCAAAAAGTTCCACTGGCACAGCTTGGACAGTGGAGCTGTGGCTGCTCCATCCCTGGAACCCCAAGGCCAGGGTGGACAGGGTTTGGAACAATCTGGGATAGTGGAAGGTGTCCCTGCCCATGGCACGGGGGTGGAACTGGATGGGATTTAAGTTCCTTTCCAACCCAAACCATTCCAGGATTTTATGGATCTGTGATTCCATCAATCAGCTGTGGCAGTCCCTGTGTGCAAACTGTGCCTCCTGAGCTTCCTACAACAGCCACATTCCCTGTTCCCTACTCCCTACTGCAGGGATACATCAACCACGCAGAAATACACTTGACTAATTAAGGACGACAAAATGAACAGGACTCCACCCTCCATTTCAGTGGATTACTTCCAAGGAGGTTTAATTTAGTGAATCAAAACAAATTTTCAGCTTTGCCAGCGTTCAGGTACTTGAAGAAGGTTTATTTCACAGCACACTTCAGCCCTTGGCAATCACAGCTCAGCTAGATCATCCAGTGTTTATCCTGGACATAATCCATTTGCTCAAGCATTCAAGAGCAGATCAATCCATGAATAAGCTGTAGCAAGCACTAAAACAATACAGAGATTACAACAAACATTTGTCAACTCTTAGTCCCCTTCCTGAAATCCATTTGCACCCTAAAATGTCAATACCTTGGTAGAAGGAAAAAAAAGAGATTAATTCAGAAATCCAAATGTTTCATGGAGACACTCAGATTTTTCCTTTGGTTCTTAAGAAATGCCAAGCACTGAACAAAAGGAAACCTGTCCACAAACCTGTTTCGCAGTTTCTCTGAGCCAATCTTTGATATCCTCTTCCTTCAGGGAGCAGCCAATGAACACAAGGAAATATTCCTGTTGACTGCTGCAGTCTCTGGGATCATTTCTGGAATCAGCAGGAGTCGGCCCCTCCGGAACAGGCACCAGGCTTAGGGAGTTTGCTGCTGTGTTGTGACAGACTTCAATGACTTTATCAGCATCTAAAAAGGAGAAGACAGAAGGAAGGGCCTGATAATTGCTCATCTAATCTACCATCAACACTGGTGTCACAGAATCCAGGACAGAAATACTTCTTTAAATACCCGTAACATGCAGTGTGATCACAACACCTCAGGAGTAATCTGCCCTTACCTGAAAACTTCACTTTGCCCATGATGTGATAAATGTTTCCAGAAAAAGGACTTGGCTTGAGCAACGACTTAATTGCTGTTTGAAACAGAAGACAAACAGATTATCTCAACTTATTTTTCTTCTTGGTGGAGCTTCTGGTAAACTCTGTGCAACTGATCTCTAATTCACACCCCAGTGCTTCCAAAGGAAAAGCTGCCATGTGCCTTGGAGTCCCACTATGGAACATTTATTTTCCCATTCTCTGCCATGGAGTTTGGGAAATAAGCTGTGTTTGGCATAAGGAACTCTCACAGTGTGTGTGGGAGGCAAAATCCTCCTCTTTAACACTACTTGGCTAAGGAGAGAAGGAGAGGCTTGATAATGTATCTAACTCTAGAGCTGACTCTATTTTCTAGTAGCTCCAAACAATTATTTGGCATAAAAAGTCGATGATGATGGTCACTAATAAAACTGTATTTCAACACTACCAAATAGAATGAAACATAAAATAAAAAGCAAACATAGGAAGTCATCTCAGAGCTAGAAACCAAAAATTCAATTAGATTTTCATCTGAACAAAAATCATGAGACAATTTTCCAGAGCAGACACTAAGGAACAGAATTTACTGTACTTTTAGGAAGGAAAGCTGAGCTTTCAATTAAAAGTTAACTTCAGCAGTGATTAAATAACTGCATTACATCAGTGCCTTCCTTCCCCTCCATCCCTCAGCATCCCGTAACTTGGATTTCAATCAAGTCAGGCAAAGTTCACTGGTACCTTTGCATTTGGTCACAAATCGTGTTTTCTCCAGAGGGCGACTGAACCACACACAGATCTGAACCATGGGAGGGAACACGGGCCCAGCCCCGTACTTGCCCTCGTACCTGGAGACAAAAACAAACACCTTCAACAGACAAAAATCACAGGAGCTTCTGCTTCTCATCCAACAAAGAACAGCTGTTCTTTCACCACAGGTGAGCCTTGCTCAGAGGAGGGAAAATACAGAGCTTTCTGCTCCATGAAAATGGGCTGCCAACAGCATTAGGTTGGTTAAAGCACTCAGGACTCCTCTTCATAGAGTCATGCAATGGTTTGGGTTGGAAAGGACCTCAAAAATCATCTCATTCCCACCCCTGCCATGGGCAGAGACATGTTCCACTAGCCCAGGTTGCTCCAAGCCCTGTCCANATCTAATCTAAATCTCCCTTCTTTTAGCTTAAAACCCTTCTCCCTTGCCCTGTCACCATCAACCCATGTAAAAACTCATTCTACTCCTTTTTTATGAGCCCTCTTTAGGTACTGCAAGTCTACAGTAAGATCTCCCTGGATGCTTTTGATGCTCTTCCTGCTGCTCCTTCTCTTCCACACTGCCCAGATCCAATTCTTGCATACTGTCATCAAACAGATTAACAGCTGTCCAAAAGTTTGAAATACTTTCTTTTCCTGCTCTCTCTTTGGCTCCATGCAATCCACAAGCAGCTCTGATGATATTAATTCAATATCCTCATCCCAAGCCTTGTGCTGGTTCACTCCAGTAGCTTTACTTGGCTACTTGTATCCAAATTTATTAATAAAGACATACAGAGGACTGCAAGGTATGATAAATAAAGGATGTTTCCAGCACAGAGCCAGGAGTTATGATGGCTGACAGCTGCAGATTTCTGCCAAAAAGGTGCAGCACAGATAACTGCAACAAGATGTGTGAAGAGCCCTGAGCCAGGAGAAATCTCCCTCAGTGTTCAGTGGAAAGTTTGGTGCCACGTGGGTTTGTGCCTGAGCTGTGCCAAGGCTGTCACTGAGGTTCCTGGGTTTTGTGAGTAATTGTTCTGCTAATGGCCAGACTGACAGAGCAAGTTCATTCCAGTAATGCTGAATAGCTGTCAGGATGAAATTACTCCAGTCATTATTGACCTCACCCATCCCAATCCTTCCCAGTTTATTCCCACAGGGTTCTTGCTTATTCTTCTGGAAAGCAACAGTAATCTTGCCATTGATTTAAATGGTGTCCAGAAAGGAGCTTTTTCCCCCATGAAAGGGCAGCAATCTTGTATCCACCAAGAATAATCATCAGCTCTCTTAAAAATGATTTACACAGCTGCTGCCTGTTCCAAATGAGTAGTCTTGGAAAAAAATATAAATGAAGTTAGTGAAACGTTTTAATCTTCAAGTTAATTAGAAAAATAGTTTTAATACTTCTCAGTCTAGATACTTGCCAGCCAGGGTACATTAAGTATCGAGCTCTCATCATCTGAGGATTTGAAAAACTGCTTTCTGAGAGAATTAATTCAATATCCTCGTTCCTGTAAAGAGATAAAAATGAAGATTTTAATTTTCTAAGTAAATGAAATGGCTACTTTCTACTTACATAAAACATAATGTGCTAGTGACAGTAAAATTAAGAGCATTTTTCCTTTAGTATGGCAGTAACAGCAGCATAAATCACGTTCTGCAAACAAAACACATTTCCTAATCCCTGTATTTATAAGCCCATAAATGTAAAGGGAAAATCCCTTTTGCACGAGAAGCAATTAAGAAAAATCCGCATTTCCTTCCTATAAATCACCAGAGTGAAAACAAGAGAACAGACGTTTCTGAGCGCTGGTGGCTTGTGTGCCAAAAGCCATAAATCCTGATTAAGGTTACCTCGTTACAATTCCATTTTCTGCCAGGATGAAGGAAACTCCAGGATTTGCTGCTCGGATCAGGCTCTGCAGCTGCACAAGGAGTGGGTGCCTCTGCTCTGTGGCATGACTTGTGAACACCACGTTACTCACCAGGCCTGTGGAAGGAAACCAGGGGATCATTTACACAGCTCAGGCGTGTAAACAGTGACTAATAAACCATTCAGTGATATTCCAACCATTCTTCTCTTATTTTCCTTCCCTCTCACTACATTCTTTCATTGAAGACAGAAAGAAAATCCACCACAACAAAAAAACGAAGCAGAGAATCTTTCATCTAACAGAACCAATTTAGACTCAATCCACAGAATCAATTAATTCAAATAACAAAACCATACAAGAATCAATTTGAGCAGGCCTAGTTAAAAAAAAAAAAAACAAAACAAACCACTAAGGTGTAAAGTCTTTTGGTGAATTCAACGTGAAGTAAGAGACTAAACAGCTAAAAATCAGTATTTTGGACACTCAGTTGCCACTTCCAAAAACAAGAGAAGGGTTTAGGGTTATTTGTTGTCTTTAAAGACTCCAAAAGGGTATTAGGACAGCAAGACTGAACCCATGAGACATCAAAAAAATAACAGAAAACCATCCACTAAATTTCAGTTATAGGATCTCTGCTTTCCAATTAGAGATTATTTGAGTTTCAGCCCAGTTCCTCTAAGAAATTGCAGTGTCAACACTTGGTGACTCCCTAGGATGTCTGTATTGTCCTGAATGTGTGAGGCATGGAGAGGAAATGAAAAGGAAACGGCCTCAAGTTGTGCCAGGGGAGGTTTAGATGAGATATTAGGAAATATTTCTTTATGGCAAGGGTTGTAAAGCCCTGGCACAGCTGCCCAGGGCAGTGGTGGAGTCCCCATGCCTGGAAGTGTTCAGAGAACACGTGGATGTGGCTCTTGACACGGGGTAATAGAGAACTGGGCAGTGGGGCTGGGTTGATGATTGGATTTGATGATCTTAGAGGTCTTTTCCAAGCTAAACAATTCTTTAATTTTACAATAAATGTTGTTTCTTTGCTGAAGATGTGCAGCCCTGTTCTGACACTTTCCTGTGACTGAAGTGGAGTGGAAGGAAGAACAGTAAATCTCCAACATCCATGAACAACTGAGTCAGGATTCATTTCCTCTTCCTCCAACTATTTAAAGCAAAGATGTAACAACTGATCACACCTGATCTTCTGCCTGAAGTAACTCCTGGTCTTTAAACAAGTCTTAAATCACATCAATCCATGCAAAGGCTGCTTTACACACAAATTCCTGCACCAAATATTTCTGGGGCACTTCCATTGCACCACACACTCCCAAGTCACTGTTCTTTGCACCACTGACCCTTCCAAGCCAGAACTTTATTATCAGCACAAATCTCCACCACTGTATTTCTCTTTTAACTTTGCACAGAGGTTTCCATTCCAAATTCAGGACTATCCATGTCTTCTCCAATACACACTTGCTCTTGGAGGAGGGGAGAAAGGGAAAGAGAACAGCAAGCACCCTTTGAAATTTAAGACACAAGAAGGCTTGAAATGATATCAAGTTTGGGGATATTAATCATGGAATTAGGGTAAAAATATGAATAAGATAATCATGCCATGAGTAAGATAGTAATTCCATCCCTGGAATATTCCAGCCCAGGTTGGATGGGAGCAGGCTGGGATAGTGGAAGGTGTCCCTGGCCATGGCAGGGGGTTGGAATGAGATGAGCTTTGAGGTCCCTTCCAAACCAAACCATTCTGGGATTCTTGAATCACCCACCACCACTCTGTGGTTGTGCTACAGAGACCCCAAAGAGCCCATGTGACACTGGGCAGCACTGTGCCTTGGAGAGGATCCACAATTGTCAAGGATTAAGCTGGAAAAGCTCCAAGTTTACAAAAGAGATTCAGGGAAAATCAAATCTAGCAAATCACACACCTCTGCACCTCATCTCCTCCTCACCACCCCAATCCTTCTCCATCAATCTCTGCTCCCTGTGTGCCTGGCCCAGGGCACTCCCTGCCATTCCTGACTGGAAACTCCCACAGAAGCCTGGAAGCAGGAGAAGCCTGCTCAGAGCCCAGGAACTTGTGAGCTCTGGCTCTGCTCACACGCAGCTGTAAATCCTGGAGGTGTTGGGATCACAGGGACCAGGTTCATGACCCTGGACTGATGGACAGGGAGCGTAACCCAACAAGAAAAACGCCTTCCTGAGAACTGGAAGATGCCTCCACAGTTTCAGTAATGAACAAAATTAACCTTTTCTATTTAAACTGCCACTGCCATCTCTGCTTCTAAGAGATGCATTTTGAAGACCACCCAGTTTTGTTTAAATCTTTATTTATACACTCCTCTAAAGAAAAGAACCCTTGCAGCCTGGGGAATAGAGTGCTCAATGGAAGCAGGAAAGGAACAGGAGGGATGGATTAAAAATACATATGCTGTACGAAAATAATGGCTCCTCTTTGCTCCCAAACTTACAATGGGAATATTTAACAATGGTGACGTCTTAATTTGTGTTCTATATGAAATTGTTTCACAAGGGATGCCAGGGTGCCCTTAGACTAGGAAGGTATCATCTTACAGCTTCTGTGCAAGAAAGAAAGGAAAGAAAGACACACAAAAAAGAAAGAGAGACAGAAGGGAATTACAGCACGCAGATGGTGGCAGGATTTTTTGGAGACGTTTAAGCAAGTATGCACGGGACACTCACGTTGGTCATTCTGCTCGAGGCTTTGTCATTTCTCCCCAACCTCCACCTGCCTCTGTGAGTCTTGGGGCTCTCCAAACAAAAATTTTAGAAAATGTCACATTGATAATGTGCCCAGGGCCCCCTGTGCTATAGAGAAAGGCAGCAAAAGACAAACCCAACTCACTCCCCAAATCTGGAAGACAGTTCTGAGGAGAAGGTACAAACCCAGTGTAATTAATTCCTACTTGCCTGTGACTGCACTTGGCTTTTCTTACACTCACAATGTTGTGTTTTCTGATATGTACAAACCCTAGTAGAATACAGTTCTTGGAAGTGTCCAGGACCAGGTTGGACAGGGCTTGGAGCATCCGGGGATAGTGGAAGGTGTCCCTGCCCATGGCAGGTGTTGGCACTAAATGGTCTTTAAGGTCCTTTCCAACCCAAACCAGTCTGTGATTCTATGAATTATGCAGATGCAAATTCTCTACCACACAAGTGCCACAATTCTGCATCTGTCTGGAAAATTTAAGTGTGCCACATCTCACTTCAAAGCATACTTTTCCTCCTGCAACTTTTAAACAAAAATTGCCCCTGTTTATATGAAACAATTTCATTAAACAAAGGGACCTCTCGGCCATCTGATGCCACATTCTGTATCAGAGAACTGGATGACAACACTTTGCAACGTGCAGAAATTATTCCCTGCCACAAGAACATTCCTCTAACCTCCAGTATTTGTAATTCTTTTAGTATTTGACTGTAAGAAAATTAGCTACCCTTGTCCTGGGCATTTTGCAGTTTCTCCTTCAACAATGACCAATTCTCACCCAATCCAGTCTGTACAAATTCACTTTAAGAAAAACAAAGCTTTGAGTATTTTATTTATTCTTTCATAAAACAAAAAGGCATTTTTGCACTTTTAACTTCTCTGCAGTGAGTGATAACTCTTTATATTCTTAACATTCTCCTGCTGTCTTCAAATTTACCAGTGGCTGTACACATGATAGTTTCCCAATTTGGAGCACTAACATTCTTCCCCAAATAAAATACTGATTTATATAACAGCACCTACTTTATGTCAGCTTGTTCACAACTTCATTCTTTTGGGTTCTTTTCACAAATGAAAAAGAACTGGCACAACTCTGGCAGCCAAACAGAGCAATCAGAGTTTAAGCAGCCACAAGAAGAGCACAGCCCTTCCTACTCTGATTCTCTACAACTGCACTTAAATATGAAGACAAAATAAATCCAACCTGGCCTTGAACACTTGCAGGGATGGGGCAGGGATTTGAGGGCAGGTGAGGAAGGATCAACTACCTGCTCAAAGTCCCAAGCCTGACAAGGAGGACAATGCAGCCAGTGATTCATTTCAGGATATAAAACTGAACACACAGGTAAGGACCAGCCCTGCTGCCCCAGCTGCTTTGTCTGCTGCAATGTGAGATGAGCCCTGCAAGGACCCTCCAGGCCACACCAAGAGGAGGATTTGGGGAACAAGGTCACCCCTCATTTTTCTCTTTCTAATAGAGCAGAAATGAAAGGAAAGCTCCATTTCCTCACACATCCACAAAGGAGGGTGGAATTCCCAATCCAATCCACTTCACTCCCAGCTACAACAGTTCAAGTTTAATTCATGGTCTTAGGAAATCCATCCTGCAGATGAGGACTTCAAAATGGATCATGTTCCAGAATTCTTTAATTTTCTACCTATGATGTTTGACAGTGTAGGCAGAGATTGTCTGTTCTTACGTCCGTGAGTTTATCATGACCCTTTGGCTATGTGTATCAATAGCACAAAATAATAAACACAGGTATTTATTTGGCCACATGGCTCAGTTCTTGTTCTGTAGAGCTCAAAATCAGGAGAAGTGACACATACCTTGTGAACACTGGTCCAAAAACTTGGGAAAAAGAAGCCTAAAAAACCAAAAAGATCACATATCAAGAACAGATATTATTATTTAAGTAAAACATTTACATTCACTTGGACACTGACAGAGTCTCATGAACCAAACCATTTTCATGCTTCTTTTCCTCAATCCATATAATTGCAACATCCTCAACAGGTTATGTCTTTCAGGACTTTTCCCCCAAAAATCAGTTTTGTAGATGGTTTTAATTCTCCAACAGATTTAAGAGCTAATTCCCACCATGCAATTTATTCTGTATTTTAAGGACTCAGAAATGCTTCAATGTTATTTTAATTCTTATTTAAACAATAGGAATTTAAAGTTTGCCCTAAAGAATTGTGCCTTTCAAGGAGTGGGAACTTTCCATAGAGAGACTGGATGTACAGAATGCCAATTTCTGCTGCTGTGTCAGACAAGTGACAATTATTTTCAGGAGCTTTATCATGGACAATAAATAAACCTCAAGAGAGGATTTTACCTGCTCCCTTCAACTCCCCTTCCCCTGCCCTGCTCTGCTCATTCAGAATGGGAAAAGCTTCATCCATGCTCATGGAAGAGCTGGATCTCTACAGTGCTGAACTCTGAGGCAGGAAAGGGGTTTGATTTTTTTGAGTGCAAGTTCCAAGACAGACATGAAATCCACTCTGTTCCACTCTCACAGTGAAATCACCAAAGCTTCCCAGCTGCAAGGTTTGTCATTGGCACTCTGTGGCTGCTTGGTAAATTATTATCAGAACAAACTCCAAAGCAAAACAAAAATAATCTACAGCACAGGCTGAGCCTCTCCCTTCAATTGCTTCTGCATTTCAGGACACAAACAGAGTTAAAGGACTGCAGGCTGCTGCTGCTATAACACTACACCATGACTAGTAACACGTTAGTGAGTTAAAAATAAAACAGAAATGGAACTTGTCTTTCCTATAATTATGGAAAGAACAAGTTTAAACAGCACTCCAGCATCAATTCACCAATATTTTATGTAGGGTTTAATATTAATTTGGTATCTTTGTCACAGAGACAAGAAGAAGCAGCAAGGTAAGGTCTATTTATTCACTACTGCAAAGCACAAGCAGCACGTTAGTGTTTAAGAACAGCCAGGAAATGTCAGGAATGCACTTTTAGAAACTGCTTGGGCAGTTCACCTCTAAGCTGTGAGGCACAGTTTGATCACAAACAGAAGCAGTGCTACCAACTCCAAAAACTCTAACTGCTGGAACTTACTTTTATCAAATCAGCTGCAAGGCATAATTAAAAAATTGGAGTGTTACAATTTTACAGATAGGTCTGAGAAATGATTTCCATGTTTGCTGCAGTCTGGAGCACACACATTTACCATGAAACCAAACTATTTCAAAAGGTCAGTGACTTGGCTCTGCGACCATTTCCTCCCCACCCTGGCTCTGCAGTAACCCAGGATATCAGATTTTAACACTTGCAATGCTTTGGCTTCCGTGCTTTGTCATTCTCTTCCCCATTTAAGGGATTGTTTCCCTTAAATTCCATATTTTAAACCTGCAAAGTCTTTTTAAACATCCAAAAGCAGTGGCAGAATCGATAACCCAAACTGAGATGCATGTCTACATTTTTAGTCTGCCTTACAAAAAGATTGCAAAAAAGAGAATTGTTAAGAGGACAATTGACTGTCTAAATGTTACAAGGCCCTTAACCAGAGAATTTGTATTTAAACTATCTTTGTTTATTCTTCTAAAAGCTGAACTTTCACTGATATTCTATATAATTATATATCCAGTGGAAACCAAGTGACATCCTGATAAACCAAACAGCACTTCCAAGTTCCTCCAAGATGGATTATTAAGCAGTTTTATGGGATTTAAGTCAGTTCAGTGGCTTTTAAACATCACAAATCACTCATTATTATAAAAGTGATACCAAAAACAGACACATCTATTCTTAAACTTGTAACAATATTTCAAAGCACACCTGTGTTCCATGTAGCAGCTCAGAGGCTCCACACAGGTGTTGACTGCTCCAATGATGAAAGAAGATTTCACATCTGGGTCAGGGTGAGTCTGCAGAGCTTGCACAACATCAATAACATCAGTGTACCTGCAAGAAACCAAAATGAAAAATGGGTTCAGAAAACCAGAACGACACAGTTCCCCAGCCAGGAAGAAACTGACCTCTCAGAGGAAAACTGGATTTCTAAAAGAGTTACCAAAAGAGATGGAAAGCAGCTCAGAACCTGGCAAATCCAGACAAATTAAGCAAATCCAGACAAATCAAGCTGATTGGAAGTTACATTAAAAATAAATTATTAACAACTCCAGAGAAAAACAGTGTAAACTTTGCACTGAACAACTGGAAAGTCCAGCTTGCAGGAAGCACAAAAAGCACAATGTAACACAAACATTTTATGCCTAATGCCATGCAAATTCAGCACAATTTGAGTCAAAAAAGGAATAAAATAACAGCGTCTCTCACTTATCAGCATCCCAATGTGTCTATCATTAATGCATCCATTTGTTATCAGGACTTCAACCACTGTTGTATTTTATCTCTGTATGACATCAAGGCTCAAGTTAACCTGAGTTTTAATTTCAGGTATTTATTTCTCAGCCAGTTGCAAACTTTTCTCTACTGTCAGTTATCAGCTGGATGGGATATTGAGAGAACTCCAGCTACTCTAAAGCTGCCTATACCAACATCCAACTATCCAAAAAGAATGGAAAAGTTCCAATTATCTGTTCCTGAAGCCAGTGCTGCCACCAGAGTATCACTTATTTTACACCATCCCTACTAATTACACAAAAAAATGAATCAAACTGGCTCCAACATGGAAAAAATGATGGCTTTTAGCACTATGAGAACAGACTATAATAAAAAAAATGTTGAGCTCCATTTGTATATCCTCATTGAAAAGGATAAACTGGAAATCATTCCAGCCAGGTCAGGGTAGTGCCTCCCTCACACTGGTTTATGTCACCTTCTAATGACTCAGAAGATGATCCTGGTTCTCAAATGCTACCATTGGAGATGGAAATGTCACAGGTGGCTCAGTCTTCACCTTTATCCCAGGAAAATGGCATTTATCCAGAATACATTACTAAGTCTTCCTCTGCTATCACCTGCTCTATTGGGCAATAGGAGATTTTTGACAGTCTGATTTCTGCGGGCAGTTCTGGAGTCAGAATCACAGAATAGTTGGTGTTGGAAGGGACCTTTAAAGGTCATCTTAGTCCCTTGCCATGGGCAGGGACACCTTCCACTAGCCCAGGTGGCTCCAAGCCCTGTCCAACCTGGCCTTGGACACTTCCAGGGATCCAGGGGCAGCCACAGCTTCTCTGGGCTAGTGGAAGGTGTCTGTGCCAGGGCCTCCCCATCCTCACAGGGAACAACTCCTTCCCAATATCCCATCCAACCTTGCCCTGTGGCAGTGGAAAGCCATTCCCTGTGTCCTGTCCCTCCATCCCTTGTCCCCAGTCCCTCTCCAGCTCTCCTGGAGCCCCTTTAGGGACTGAAAGGGGCTGCAAGGTCTCCCTGGAGTTTTCTCTTCTCCAGGGGAACATTCCCAGCTCTCCCAGCCTGGCTCCAGAGGAGAGGGGCTCCAGCCCTTGGAGCAGCTCCATGGCGTCCTCTGGACCCTCTCCAGCAGCTCCAAATTCTTCTGATGTTGGACCCCAGAGCTGGAGGAGCTCTGCAGGTGGGGTCTCACCTGAGGCAGGACACAGGGACAGAATTCCCCCTTTCCTGCTGCCCACACTGAGGGATCAGCCCAGCACAGGCGGGTTCTGAGCTGTGAGCGCACATTGCTTCCAGAACACAGAAATAAAGGCTACCGACACCTTTTCCCCAAAGCAACAATGAAATCAACAAGGACAGAAAAGCTGAGTAAACCAGAACTCCCTTATTCTACACAAGAATTCCAGGAGTATGAAGCTTTTACCCTTGCAGCACCACCAGGAGTCTCCTGCTCTTCCCAGCGTGGGCGGCCTGATGGACCCCGAGGTTCTGCTGGGCCTCCAGGACCCCGGCCAGGAACCGCTGGAAGTGGGAGGCACTGAAACACTCAGGACTATCCATGGTCTGTCGATAAACAATCCACCTGAAGCACAGACAAACGAGGAAAGGAGTTCATGTGCTGTGTCACAACAGCTCTGTTTTTTTCCTCCTTTGAACCAACAGACCAAAATGAAGTCTGACAAGCCCGAACATTCCGCATTGCTCATCATCTCGTTCCACTTGGCCACGTGGGAAAGGGGAATTTATTTGGCTTTCCATCATTTCCAGCGTTTCTATCATTTCCCACATTCTTTATATGACTGCCAAAGGGATGTTTGGGTGCTTTTTTGTTGTTTTTCAATAAAACAGCGTTCACAAGGCTTTTTCAAAGCTGTACATCATATGAGTAATTCTGATCACCGGCAGTGATGCAGTAAACAAAAATTTGACAAATCCAATTCAAGACTCTGGGCGTGAAAATATTTCACTGCAAAAATGGAAAGTAACAATGACATTTGCAGGAAAACATGAGGAGATGTGTTATTACATAACCTTCAAAAGTCACCTTATGTGTTTGCCCTATAACAGAACCACAAAACTGTTCTGAATCAACTTGATAAAATCAAGACATTGAGTTAAAAGTAAAAATACAGTGCAGAACTTGGCTAAGATTAAATGCTAAGGTGTTTGGCTGTAAGATTTAAAAGGATGAGATTTTTTATATTCCAGAAGCTCTATCAACACACAGAATGGCAAATTCCTACAGCAGATTTCTCTTACTGCCATACAACAGATGTCATGAATGTACCTCAAATTAGGCTAAATTAAAAACAATGCTGTAAGAACTGTTAGTACAGCCTTTTCTCAAAAAAAAAAAAAAATTAGAATCACTACAAATCAGTAAATGGAAACTCTTCACCACACGGAATAGGCAACAAAAAAAATCTCCTGTGCTGTTTTTCTGTCTAAACGTGTAAATTTAAGGGCAAATCTACCTGGTAGTCTGAAATTAGGTTTTAAAAAACCACCAAATGAAACAGTGAAAATTTTTTTTGCCTTCATGCCAAGCTGGTTTTTTTGGTGTTTGGTGTAAGCAAAGATGCACCAACCTCCCGTGCTCCTTGGTAAAAGTGACAAGGAAAGAACACAGGTCGCTGGAACGGCATCCTGGCAGCCCAGTGATGATGGTGATGATCACCTGCAACACAGGAACACGGGACAAGGGAAGTCTAAACACCAAATAACCACAGAAGCACTGCTGCAGACACCAAAAAGGCTGTTTTCCATGATTCATATAGATTTTTTCTTTCATTTTTAAAAATCCACAGTTAAACCAACCTTAAAATCAGATTTAAAAACAACCCTAAGGGTTTATTAATTGTCAGAATGGTCTCTGAACCAGACTCCAGTAATATTCCAAGGAAAGATTACATTCCTGCTGCTTTGGCTTTGTTTCCAGCAGATTTCAAAAGCTGGGAAGCTCCAAGGCAATATTTTCTCTGAAAATGCTATTTAAAGCACGCCTTAAGTTGGACAATTGTTATTGCCCCTATAGAGAAAGGAGTGTTGTACAGATAATATCAGCAAATGTTAAATATCATGTGCTACCTCTATGCTATTTAAAGGACTTTTATGTTCCAGAGAACAATTCAGTTACATTATTCAGCAATTCATAAAAACAAGCTGCTGCTTTAGGGCAAAGTCTCTCTGGACATCAGAGAAAACACTTCACCTAAAGATCTACACCTCATTTTCTGCCTCTATTTCATCAGTTTCAACCAGACTTTCTGGTTGAAAGGCCATTTGCACTTCCAAAAGATTGTTTAAATGGAAAAGAATTAAGTATATAACCAGGAAAACAAGGCAAAAAAATGGTGATAGAGGAGGAGGAGGTAAAGCATGGCTGAACATGATGAGTATTTTATTACACTACAACAGAACTACAGACAGAATATTCCAAATATTCTATATGAGAGCTAGGAATTAGTGTGGAGTTGTTTCCTTACCTTATCACCTTCTGCTTTGCTGTCAGAAATGGTTTCTGACTGTTGGAGAAGGATGGGAAGATGTGCCCTCATCACTGGCTTGGTACTGACGCTGCTGACTGTGAAGTGCTGCACAAACCTTCCAAAAATAAAGGGTTTACTTCCTTATAATTGACAGCAAAACATTTCATCCACACAAAGAGCTGGGAAATTACTAAAACAAGAGGATTAAAAGGTCAAGCTAGAGAGGAAATAATTCATCTCAGAATAAAAACATCCTAGGGTAAAGACAGAATTATTTAAGAAACATTTTTAGATGGCTATCACATGTACCAAAATATTTTTGTATCATTTCTGACAGAATGAATCCCTTGAAGACAAAAGTAATTTCTCACCTCTCCAGTTCTGGAATGGCAGCAGACAGTTTCAGCTCCCTGCATCTTTCCCCAGAAGAGAAAGACAAGGCGTTGAAGAGCTTCTGAACACTGGAATGCCTAAAAGAAGGAAATTAATCCATCAGTTAAAGGAGAAATACAAAAATTTCTCTTCTTTAAACCACATGGCTACACACTAAATGGTACCAACAAAAATAAAGTGAGTGCTGCACTAAGAATGCAACAAATCTTTTTTTAACTATTATCAAAATTTAATTATTATCAAAATCAATAAATAACAGCATTTTTCTAATTGCAGGTTCTGTGTAACTGCACTGCACTGGCAGGAACTTACATCCTCTTCTGTTCCTCAGACAGGAATTCTTCCTGGACAACTCTTAAAGATAATCCTGAGTTTGTCTGGTTTTGCCATGAAGAGAAAACCTGGAATAAACCAAATCTATGCATGAGTGTCATTATTTTCCTGAATTTGCATTGGATTTGTTGAGGAATTGGTTTTGCTCCCCTAAAAAAATAGACAGGTTTTCACAAGCCATTAAATATTGCACAATAAAGGTTTTGCTGCAAGAGAAGCTGTGGCTGCCCCATCCCTGGAAGTGTCCAAGAGTTGGATGGGGCTTGGAGAAACCTGGGATAGTGGAAGGTTCCTGGTTGGAATGAGATGTGCCTTGAGGTCCCTTCCAACCCAAACTATTAAAGAATTCAAATTTACCAAACAGATTTTGCAACGTGTTCTTTGGCTAGACTGGAAGTCCTTTAGGAATTTACTGAAACAGCCTCATTTTCCCTGATAAAAATGTAGGTGTTTACAGCCCAAGTGCTCTGGGGCAGGAACTGAATTAATACAAGTCTCTTTGAAGCACTGCTGTAATTTTCACAAGGTGAAACTGCAGCAATCATTACTCAAAATTTAAGAAAAACTCTGTTCCTTCCCAAAAGAAAAGGAAACCCTTCCTTCCTCTAGGGAATGTTTTGGCTCACATCCAATTGCTCCAGCCAAGACACATTAATCTGAATGGCACTGGGAACCTAGAAATCAGATTCAGATGAATCACAAAGTCCTGTCAGCGTTTGGAATTTCCCTTCTTTTCATAAGTAAAGGCAACAGCCATTGTCGTTTTTCACAATAACTGTCTGCAACACAAAACAACTGGGGGGGGGATAGGACTGCTTTCCATTAAAAACTCAGCATCCCAAACACAAGGGTAGGAGATAAAAACCATCAAAATAAAACATACTGTTGATATTAACAAAGGCAATATTGCTCATGCAGAAGGATCCACACAACTGAAGAAACAACCACTTCAAAACACACAGAAGGGACTCAAAGAAGTGCCTGGGAGGGATGGAAAAAAGGAATGGTCAAAGGAAAACTGTGTTCTGTAAGAGTCAAAGGGTTGGGGATAAAGTGAAAACATAGGTCAGACTAAATATCAGGCCCTTTTGTGTACCTTAAGGAAAATTTTAAAAAGAGCTGCTATGGCATCGAAGAAAAAAATGAGAGAAATCAACACATGGCAGAGCCTAAACAAATTCTCTTCCTGTACCCTTCAGAGTGAGGATGGGAAAGGCATCACCTCATCCTCTTCACAGGGTCTGCACAGCAGTTTTCAGCTCTGTGGGCTCAACATCTCAGTTTTTAACCAACCCAGATTTGGGTAACAGGGCAGCTGCAATTCTCTGTTTCCAGGAGGCTTGGAATAATCAAAGTATAGGTGCAGTGAGTGAGGTATCGAGCAAGAGAATTGAGAAGTGTAGAAGCAGCACCTACATTTTAGTGGATCTTTGTAACCTGTGAGGCACACAGACTTTCAGAATGAATTTTGGAGGAAATCAACAAAACACTTGAAGGTAAATACTGACAAAACACAGTAATATATTTCCATGGTTTACACAATCAGGTATAGTCAATTTGAAGAAGAGTTTTGTTCATGAGAGAACATCTTGAAGACAAAAGATTTGTTTTATCTGCTTGAGCAAAGCAACTGGTGTGGTGCCAGATGAGAAACTTAAAACTGCCCAAACTGAACCTCAGTGTGGAACTGTTTAGCAAAAAAATTAAATCAAAGGAGGACAGGAATAAATAGCCCTCAGAAAAAGCACCAGAAGAAACAAACACCCTCATCTTAGATATTACACACAGTTTGGATATCTACAACCAAAAAACAGATCAAAAGAAAAGCATTACAACTATCAGAAGAAAAAAGAACTTTTTATAGGCATAGATTAAAAAGGATCTGGTTTTGTTTTATTAGGCCAAATGAAGCAGAAAGAATAGGTCTGAGATTTGTGAGTATCTCGAGGATGTGTTCTGGTAGAAAGAAGAAAAATAAAACACATATAAAAGCAGAATTAATAAAATAGGCTGAAAATTCAAATACAAACAAACAACAGATTGCCAACCATTCACAGAGTGGGACAGTGGGAGGAATTTAAACACTTAAGATAAAAGGAGGAGACATTTTATGGTACCATTAATACGACCAGTGGGGACTACTCATTGAGCTAGGTGGTCTTTTCCAACCCAGTGTGATGAGCACATCCTAAAACCCTTGTGAAGTCCTAAAATCTCCAGGCTCATTTCCTCAAAAGCACTATTGTTATAAAGCTGGGTTTATTAAAAGCCTCTGCAGCACAATGCACGAAGCCAATCTACTTAGGGAATAATACAATGCCATATGGGAGACTTAAAAAACTTTAACTCCACTTCCCCAAGGATCACGATCCAAATGTGTCTGACCACAAAAACACACAATGGAACCTCTGCCACTCTATACAATCCCTGCAGCAAATTAAGACACCAGAGCTACATTCAAATGCAGCTCAGAAAAGGAGTTTTTAGAGCCCTCGCTGCCTTCAGAAGGCAAAGTGAAAGCACATGGGGAGCATTAAACTCAACAAGCAGCACCATCACTGGAAATTCATACAGAAATTTCAAGTTTCTCACACATCTTACACACACAGAGCAATTAGGTGGCTTCTCCCCCACCCCAACCAAACTTTTTTTCACTTTACCTGTGAATAAAAAGCTTTATAAATCTTTCTTTTGGGGAAAAGTGCAATCATCAGAAAGTTGTTCTGAGTGTGAAATTCAACGGGGAGATGAGGAAGCAGGGAACTTTTGAAGTCTATAAAGAGAGCAGCAACAATGCTGTTGGAATCCTGCAAAAGAAGAAACAGGACAAGTTCAAATTAATGTTTTCTACTTTGCATGGCACAGGGATGAAGCAGGAGGGGTGGGGCACCCCTCAGTTTCTACTCTGCAGCTACTGGAGATATCACGAGCTTAAAATAAAGGATCTGAGTTTGATCGAAGCACGAAAATTCTGTCCTGAAAGCAAAGCTTGAATTTTAATATCTTCTCTTGTCCACACCAAAATCTAGATCCCTTCTCTGCTACTGCTTCAAATAACAAACTCTTTGTCTACACCACGTGAAAAATGAGTTAAATGCCACCTAAAAAGGTGACAAGGGAGGCTGAAGCCCTCAGTTTGTGTTTCCCTCAGAAGCACTGAACTTAGGATCAATTTTTGTTCAAAGAAAACACTGACTTGTTTCTTTAGGGTTATTTTTTCGTTTGTTTTGGGGTTTTTTTCCCGGAGTGGTGGGAGATGCCCCATTTCTGGAATATTCCAGGCCAGGTTGGACAGGGCTTGGAGCAAGCTGGGGAAGTGGAAGGTGTCCCTGCCCATGGCAGGGGTGGAATGGGATTGAATTTAAGGTTCCTTCCAACCTAAACCATTCCATGACTCTAGAATTCAGGACACGATTCTATATACATATCTGCAGGATGCTGAAGTGTTTTATGTTCAAGTTCCAACTTGTAACCCTTTTCACATCAAAGTTTTAGAAAATCAGAACAATTCAGAAGCATGAAACATTTCTGGGAAATGGGAATTCAATTATGTAGGGCTCAAATCAGAATTTTAGTGACATCCACTTCACTTTCAATAGAAATGGGCAAAGAATTCACTGTACCCATTGTTGAGAAGAAAAAGCTCAAGTGGGGGAACTGTTACATAAGAATTGGTATCAACTCAGAGGCATTTGCAAACAGAATCTCTCTGCTTTGCTGACTGAGGGATTAATTATAAAAATAATCCTCTCAAAGTCACTGAGGTTACTGAAGAGCATACAAAAATATTCTCTTCAGAGGGAACTATTTCTTTTAAGAGAAAATGGCTTTTGGAACAGAATCCACAGATCCTAGATTCTGCAGGATGACTTAGAGATTTCCTGAGAAGTGACTCCAAGGCCAACTCATCCACGCTGCTGTCAGCATGAGAAGCATCCAACAAATCTGCTCCTGGAAAACATTTCAGGCTCCACAAATTGAAAAAAGCTGAAAAGCAGCAGCAGCAATAATCCCCACAGACATGAGCTTGAAAGGAGCCAGCTCCAAGTTTTACAAGATGTTAATGTCGTTGTGAAATCTAAATATTGCTGGGTAATATTTGTTCACTTGATGAATGGCCAGAATCTCTCCTGCCCTCCACGCATGAGCCCCAGGGATTTCAGGAGCTCAGGGACAGCTCAGTTCCTCACAGCACAGGAGTCTGCAGCATGTGCAGGAGCAGAGGTTTTCAAGTTAAAAAGAAGAGTATCTCACTGGCATCATGCTAAAGCTGCTAAAAAAATGCATTTTGCATCACTTCAAGGCTTGGTATCTTTTATTTTAATCAGAACATTAAATTCCCCTTTTTCTTTTCCATCCATCTTGCTGCAATAACTTTTGGAAAGAACAACTCATGATTCCTCTGCTCCTCCTGTCACTTCTTAACAGTTTAAAAACCCTCCACCCTCACATTCTGCCAAGTCAGTAGAACAATAATACACTCCCTGTCAAGGCTTAGCTCCACACAAAAATCTGGCATCATTTCAAGAATGATGGCCAGGTCCCAGAAATAGCAACTTCTATGAAAGTGAGTGTCTTGACTCAAACAATCAAAGGAAGGTCAGTGTTAAAACAGCTTCTTAAACGACCGAGGGGCAATCAATATGATGTCCAAGAAAAGGCAGCTAAGGTAAAGCTCTCTGAGCTGCTGTGTTTTCATCTCAATTGAATCACACACTTTTATTGTATTATCCTGGTTTCCTGTATTGTGTGATGAAATCACCCAGCACAACGCTGCAGGAGGCCACTGAACAAACGGGGAATACTGTACCTGAACAAAGGAGAAACTAAAGGAAATGGATTTTTTTTTCCCCCCAGTGTTTAGGAAACAGTAACCAACACAAATATTCTCTTTTCCACCCTGAAGAAGTGATGGTTAACTCAGTGTCTCTGCCTCAAGGTGGACAGAGCTGAGTTGCCATCGTTAACCTCTCAATTCCCACTGAGCCTGAACACTGGCAGCCAAATGAGAGATTCAAATATATTTTTTAATAAAAGGCAGCATTTCACCCTCCAAAACACCCTATGACTTCATCACACCTTGAACTCTTCTCTGTCTATCCCTTCACACTGTGAGATGTTCGATCAATGTCATGTTCTGTAATTTTTCTTTTAATAAAAAGCAGTTTTCACACTATTAACACCACGTTGCTAACTGCAATACAAAATTCTCTCCTCCTTACTCACTAATTTCAGTTAATCAGCACCAAAACTGCAGAGATTTGCATCAGTTATTACAGTTGTACAAACACTTAAAACTGAAATCTAAACTTTGTACCAGCACCCAACAGAACCATTGTTAAAAGTTGATGTAAACTTTATGACAAAAAGAAGAGACAAAATACTCACCCCATCATAGAGAGAAATGGAACTCATGTGGTTCTTGGAAATGGAAATGCTGCCGTGGTGGGGATCACAGAACAGAATTCCATCAGAAAAGAAATACAATTTGCCTAGAATTTGAAGGAAAACGAATTGTATGAGGTATAAATCAACATTTCAGCTTCTCATGATTACTGTCTCTTCTTCCTGAGGAAGAAATCTGTGATCCTGCAGGATTTTGTTGTATATAACAAGCAGTAAATTTGATTTGGGGTAATACTTAGTGAGCACAACCATTCAGTCTTTACTGGATCTTGCTACCAAGGGCAGGAATCATGACTACCACTGCATCTGAGTTCATCTGACCCCACAGAACCACTTATCATAAATATTCTGAGGCACTTTTCTTTAATTAAAAGCAAAAAAATTCCATCCTGTCAAATTCCAAACTTCCAGAAATACAAAACTGACAATACAAGAACTTAAGTGAAGATTGCATCCAAAACAATTGAAAATTTAAACATTGTAACAAAATGAACAGTGTAAAAACCTTAAAGTGGAAAATGTAAACACAAAGATTAATTTAAACTTGAAAAAATTAACTTAAAATTTACCTTTTGAATTAAAATTTACCTTAATAATTTAACTTTAAATTAAAATTTAACTTAATAATTAAATTTTTTGGAGCAACCTGGGCTACTGGAAGATGGCCCTGCCCATGGCAAGGAGTTGAAACTACATGTTCCTTAAGGTCCTTTCCAATCCAAACTATTCCATGAATTTTATGCACTTTTTGCAGCTCACAGTGCCAGATTACAGGACTGCAACCTCAGCAGAGCCCAAATTTGAGCACAACAAACTGGGGAACAAAATCAGCACCACTGCCACTTGACACCTAAAAAAAATCTCTCACTCCTTGCAGTGTTTCCTAATGGTCTTTAGAGCACCTACTTGTAACTCTCCAGCTCAAGAGCCAGTGAAACACTGAACTTCACAAACCTCCAAAAAACCACAAAAAAAGGAAAAAGTCAAGTGCTCCTCTGGGGCACACAGAGCCAGTTTTAACAAAGCCCCCAAAAAAATGCAGCATTCTCCAGTTATTTACTGAGTGAACAAGTGCCCACAGCACTGCATTGCAAAAGAGCTGAATATCACACTCTGCATTAATCTCTTCTCTTTGAAATCTGATCAATTAGAGCAAAAGCAGCTTCCCTTGTGTGAGGGTTGCTTTTGAATTGCCTTGCACATCATTATTTATCCTCTCCACTCCAGGGCAAAGACAATAAAGCTGAAGGTTTTCTCCTCTAAAGACCTTCAGCACCAAGCACTTCATGTCAGATATTCACCACCACCTGCTGTACATCAGCACTGTGACAGCAACACCTTCTCTGTATAAAATATATTTATAGAATATAAAAGTGTTATTATGCCTTAAAAAGTATCTATTAATTTAAGGTACGAGGAGGGAGGGAAATCTAACAGCCCTATCAAATTATCTTCAGTCTTATTCCTGGGATGTTCATGTTATTTAAGTTCTTGAAGGAAAAGGCAGCAAAAGAGGAAGAATAATCCAAGATTGCTGCCAGGGATCTTGTGTCAAAAAGCTGTAACTGGATTGGATCTGAGAAGGACCAAGATCAGGCATTTTTCTGTACCACAGTGAGCACCTGTGCTGACAAACTCTGAATTCCTGAGAGAAAATGACAATGGCAGAAAACTGGAACACGTCAGCTCCAGGAGGAGGCTTTGAGAGGAATATTTGCCTTCTCCTCCTGAGTTGGGACCCACAGCACTTCTGCAATGGCAAATCTTTCCAACCTCATGTTTACAAGAGACAGAAAAGGCAGAAAACATCTGGCACCTCATCTGTTAAGGACAGGAAGAGCCAGTCTGTGCATATTCTGAAGGTGAGCTATGGGAAAAAGGCACCTCCGACTTCCCAGGTCTGCAAAGCCTCAGAGCCCAAAGCTCAGCAGAAATTCTCCTTCCAGGACCAGGATTTTCAGACAGAGGTTTTGGACAAGAAAACCAGAGATGAAATTAAACACAAGAGACTTTTAAAGGCAAATTGAAAGCTTAAGATGATGGCACAGTTTAGCTCACCAGAGTGGGAATCCCAGAATCTCTCTCTGATGTTTAAAAACAAAACAAAAACCACCAAAACAAGAAAAAACAAGGGAAAAAAAAAAAAAACAAAAACCAAAACCAAAAACCACTACATCTCACCTTCTGCAGGCATGGCCTGTGGATTGCTGGAACAGATATAAACTCCATCACCCCCAGTGAGTAAAGTGCCCAAGAAAGATTTGTCTTCCTAAACAAGTTAAAACAAACAGCAACATCACAGACTGGATCAATCCTGGCAGCAGTATTTTCTCCTGTTTTTACTCCAAGAGAAAATATTTTATTTTCAAACAGCATCTGTCAAGAACTTTAAAAGGGGAGTTTTACCCTGTATGGATACAGAAGGACCAGGGAAAGAGAGCAAGGCAAGAGGGTAATTTTTTAAAGCCTTCCCTCCATTTCGGTTTTGCCAGCAGCGATGAAGTTACAAGTTACTGTCACAACCACAAGGCTGAGCTTTTTGTTTTTAGTTTGTCAATCTACTGAGCTAAAAGTATATTACATGAAAATAAATCCATTTATAATGAACATTCCTGGGAACCACAAATTACACCACAAATCTGAAACTCATGTGATTTAAGATGTTCCCAGATTCCAAACTCTTTTTTTTTTTCCTAGTGCTTAGAGTGTTTTCCTTTAGACATTAGCATGCTAATTAAGTTAAAAGAAAGTTGCATCAAGTTTTAAGGGGCTTTTGGAAACACATGAGCTCCATGAGCAATGTTTAGTGAGACTTCCATGAAATCATCGTTTTATTAGGACTCTTTTTGCTCTTGGGTTTTGTGATTCTTTGAAATAAAGAAACCCTCAAACTTTTACACATAATATATTATTTTGTATGTCAAAGTTTGAAAAAGACAGGGCAGAACAGGCAAGTCTTGTAGAAGAGAAGTAACACACATAATAAAAAGAGTTTAGTACTAGCTCAAGTTTTTCAAATACTGGTTCATCAAAGTGTAACTTCTTTAGTTTAACAAAAATATTTACCTTCAATACTTGCTGTGCCTTTTCAGACAGTTTCACATCACTGTCTTCTACCTGCAGCCAGAAACAGCTTCCATTTGAATTGTGATTTATATAAATAAAACAAGTCTGACATTAAATAAAAAACATTAACAAGTTTTGAGGCCAACAAGAACCTTAGATACCACAGATAGAAAGAGCCCTGAGCCCAGAGTGTTTCAAAAACAATTCTGTGCTCTTAATACTGTGTTACCATGGGACCAAAATAATTTCTTGCACCACATTCTCCCCATTAAATTGTTTTATAGACTAAAATAATATTATATAGTTAGACAGCAAGCAGTTTTATTTTTCATTACTGTTCAAGCATGCATTGCCAAAGGGCAATGCCCAGCTTTGTCACATTCTTTGGAATTCTATCTCTTACACAGTGTAGTGCATTAGAGGTCTTGAATCTGACTTTGCTTTTTTTTGGGGTGATCTAAAATGCTCCACAATAAACAGAACCTTCAAAAGTCACACTGTGCACTTTAAAAACACCCAGACCTTTAAACAGCTAAAAAACCTGATGAGCTGAAAACAAAATAATTTTGAAACTCATGCTATGGATGGAACCATCAGCTTGTTTCCACTTAGTTTTTTCACTTACTGTCCAAATCTAAAAAAATCAGGGTCATGTTAATGCTACAACATTCTATTTTCAATGCTCAAGTTCTGTATTTTCCCTTAGATATCCACACTCCCAGAGGAAGTTTTGCTCCGTGGATGAGCAGAGCTGAGGCTGTGTGCTCTCACTCACCAGCCAGGAAGCGAATCTCGGGATAGCTGCGGTCAGGATAACGTGCTTGGAGTCTGGAAGGATGCTGCCATCTGCAGGGAAGCCACGGGAAGCAAGGCAGTGGAATCAGGGAATTAATAAGGTTGGAAAAGACCTCCAAGGTCACCAAATGCAACCTTTGACCGAATAGCAACATGGTCACTACAGTAATACCACCCATATACTTCAGAATGCCCAGTATGTTAATTTTAAGACTTAAAATTCCTTTAGTAAATGTGAAAATTTTATTATTTTAAGGATTTCTGAGTGTTTAAGTGAAGCTTTCACAGCAGATTAACTCCCAGTTCTCTTGTGCTCTGACATACACAGAGCTGCTACAGAATTCCAAAGAAATCCTGATTTATTCTGATCTTTCCATGGCTTCCTCCTTTGCTCTCAGTGTTCCAAACCCATCAGGGTAACAGCAAAAACATCCATTGGAATTCCTTTGGCTCTCCCATCACAGCAAAGCCAACAGAAAGACAAGAGTGGTGTCAGAATTTAAACCACTCACCTTTTTCTTTGACCTGTATTTGTGATGTCAGGAAGGACTCTGAGAACACAACAGACCCCAAGCATCCTCTTCCTGTCAGCAGGTCTGGAATGTCAAACACCATCATGGATGCCTGCAGTAACCCAGCAGTTGGAGGGAAGGGAAGAGAAAGCAGAACTTGAAATATTTCAATTGAAACAGCAAAATCTGCATTTTTCAAACATCCTAAACCACTATTTCTATATTGTAGTTAAAGCCTGAGATCATAAATCTGTGTTAATGTTTTATTCTGAATTCTGACTTCTTGTTAAACCTGTTCCAGCATTTGAAATCTCTCTCATCTCTCCCCTTACACTTGTATTCACATAAAAATCTCAGTATGCCCCACAAAAACAGACACTTGAGCTCTATTTTCTAATTAAATAAACAAGTATTATTATTTCTTACCGTTTTGATCAAACTGAGGCTGTCCTCGTTATCCAAAGGAGTAATTCTAGAACAACAATGATAATTAAATATTTAAACATTAGATCATCTTTCTGTGGCTCCAGAGCAGCAAAAAAAGCTGTTTTATTTTAAAATAAACTCTTATTTGTGCAGGTCATTTCAGTCAATTAGTGGGGGGATTAAATAAGCACAAATTTGTGATATCAACTAAGTTAAAAGCATTTTTAAAAGGAAACTCTTAATGAGCTCATGCTGCTTCTACTCATTAACAGTTAATAAAATTAGTCTGCCCAACTGTTTTTTATTCCCTTTAATGTTTTTTAAGATTCCACAGAATTACAGATATGAAATCACTGAACAACCTCATATACACAAACGCATTTAGCACATCTGGTATGAAATAATCAAACACAAGGGTTTCTGCAGGAGTTCCAAGAGGAGAAAAATTAATTTATTTGTGTATGAAAAGCACTGATTAATAACAAGAAGTTGAAAGATAGCGATACAAACCTGCCATGGTTGTTCACAGCCTGAATTTGAAAAGCGATTTTGGAGCTGTAGAACAGAAATTGTAGAGGTGAAACTTGTGGTTGATACTTTTAAATGGAAAAAATAAGCAGGAATAGACTTAAAGCAAAAGAAGTGACTAAGAAAACTGGAAAAATGGAATACTAATAATAATGATTTTTAAAGGCTGAACGCATTCTGAAGTCTTGAAATCTGGCAAGTTCAGTTAAAAATTAATATTTTTCAGTTTATAATTGATATTTTTTCCCCCCAAAGAAGCCAACCCAGTAGGACAACAAGCAATGAGTAACTCAGGAAATACACACCGTAAAGCAGATTTCAGCTGTGCTAAGCCAAAGGTGTCTAACAAAGACAGGAGCACCTGCTCTGCCACCTCCTTTGCCTGAAAAAAAGGAAATAAAGAATAAAATATCCTTCCCCATCCTTCCAAATCCCAGCAGCTCCAGGAGTACCCATAAGATCAACAAGAGACACTAAACAGTAACACACTGATGCACCAGGCTAAAATTTGCTCTTTCACAGATCACATTTTCCTTACTATGAGGTCATGAAAATTCATGAGAAGATGGAAAACCAGCTGGAGATGGGTAAAATTAGACACACTCTGAAATCTCTTTTTTTTTTTTTTTTTTTAAATAGAATTCAGAGCCTGGTTGGAGGCCAGGGTATGAACCTCGAACGAAACATCGGAATTCTTTTGGTTTCATTTTGGTTTGCACGTGAATCTCATCCTGCAAGCAATCCAAATCAACAATTACAGAGAGAGAACAATCAGGGGGCTTCATTTACCTTGGATTCAGTGGAAGTTTTAGCATAGCACTCAATGCCAGCAAGCACAGCCTCTACAACAGCAGAATATATTTGCGACAACAGCGTACTGAAGAGAAATACAAACACAACATTTACTGGACAGGTAGAGTTTTCTTCCTCCTCTCTTTAAAGGAGCAGTTTTTCCTCTCATTGTACAACTCCCTTAATAATAAGGAAGGGGTCTTTGTTGGAATAAGAGGAGTAGTTTTATAGTTAAGCTTTCCGTTTAAGAAAATGAAATTAGAGTGAGGAAATTGCTCAAATTACAGGATATTTTGGGGAAATAACCATTGACATAAATGTATCTGGTGCTTTTGTCAGTCAGGAATAAAAAAATCTGGTTTACTGTTGTTGCTTTTGCTGCAGTTGGGTTTAAGAATCACACCCTAAATGCAGGGTCTGGGGTGACAGAGGGAATGGCTTCACATTGACAGAGGGGAGGGGTAGATGGGATTCCAGGAGGGAATTGTTCCCTGTAAGGGTGGGGAGGCCCTGGAATGGAATTCCCAGAGAAGCTGTGGCTGCCTCTGGATCCCTGGAAATGTCCAAGGCCAGGCTGGGCAGGGCTTGGAGCCACCTGGGATAGTGAAAGGTGCCCCTGCTGTTCCTTCCCCTCCTGGCAGGAGATTGGAAGGAGATGATCTTTAAAGATCTCTTCCAACCCAAACCATTCCACAATTCCATGAAATCACCATCACAGCTCAGTCCAATTCCCTTCTTAAAAGCGGACTGAAAAAAAAAAATTGTACAGAAATAAACCCAAGTCAGGTGAAGCCAGGAGTGACTTTCAGCCATTGACACATTTACAGCTCCAGAACCACTGGGGAAAACCCACAGGTGCCCAACCAAGGAACATCAACCTCTGTTTTCCTGCTAAATTACAACAAAAAGATGAGCAAATCAACAAAATTAGTCCCTGAATGTTCAAGTTTTCTCATTACTCCACTGCCAATATAGAAGGAGGGGAGAGGGGGGAGTAAGGAGAAGGATACAGCATTTAAGCCAAATGCAAAGCATTCCTGAAGGATGGAAAAAATCATCTGAAGATTCCAAACACAGAGGAATCTCCAAACACACCAAAACTTGTCTTTGATCATCCCCAACAGCAGCAAGAGATTTTAAAATTCAGCTTTCTCACTATTTTTTCAGATTTCTGGACTGCAATCTCCTGTGCTTTCATATGCATTTAGCATGTTTTTACTGCACCCAGTAAAGCAACATAATTCCTTTATATTACAATTTTTCCAGACTTTGTAACCATTCCTATTTTTCCTCAAATTCACATACATATTTGCAAGAAAACACCTCAATGAGGCGTCCTTTATCTTATTCTTCTTCCCATTTTAACATTTTAAAGCTAGCAATGAAAAAAAACAAAAACAAAAACAAAACAAAACACACCACCGAGCACAGGACTTTTGTTGTGTTGCTTTTGAAGCATTTTCTTAAAATAAAAATAAAACCAAAACGTTTATCCCAGTTTATCTCTCAATTTACAGAGTTGGATTATGCACTCCAGGCAATCAGTACAGCCAAATTTGGAATGAATGGTGCTCATAAAATACTTCTGTTTTCACTTCTTATAAAATACTGAAACTGTAAGAAGCAGTTACAGGACTCAACTGCAAACTAAGTTGAAAATCATGAGTCCAGGTTGGCAAAAAAAGCCAATTATGCTATTGTTGTTGAAATTAGATTATTTGAACCAATACAGGGATGGTCCCAAGAAAAAGATATTTTTAGTTACTGCCTTTATCAACCCCTGCTTTGTTTAGAGCTTCTCCACTCATCTTGATTAAAATTTATTTAGTACAAAGGATTTTTGAAGGAGGACAAAAAATGTTTGAGCAGAACGTAGATGCAAGAAAAAAACACCTGCTGGAATTCAGTTTCCTCTAAAAAAAAGGAAAATCTGCTGCTCAGTGCAGTAACTCCATTTTTATGTCTCACAATTACCAGGTGTCAACAGCATTTAGTGTGACAGTACTGACACATCTTGGATATCTTTAATAATCTTGCTACCAGGTCATGCAGCTTTGCAGAAGCAAAAACAGGCTCCTAAAACGATCCCAAGTAACAAGGAGGACAAAATCTCTAAGGAAAGGTCTGGTTTATCAAGAGAGAGAGAGCAGGACCAAAGCAGATTATCTACTGTGCTCTCCAAGCTGGACAGGAATCTACAACATGCAGAGGAAGTGGACATCAGCATGGATAAACAAAGTGTTTAAAAGAAGGTTAAGAAGGTTAAAATGTGCAGAAGGTTTGCAACTTCCCAACTTTTGGGAAAAATTAACTTTGATTTAATTTTAACACAGTGAATTTCTTCACAAGTTTGAGTGTTCCCTGTTGGCATTTTCACTAAGGATCAGAAATCTTACACATTGTTAATGAAACTGGTCAAAAAACTACTTTTTCTTCTATTTGTGCAACATGCTACAGTGTGAGAGACTTTTTCCCCTCAGTTTATGTAATGTATCTTTAAAATTTATTCAAGTAACTGTTAAGATTATTTTTTACTACAGTTTGAGCAAAATTTACTAATATTTCCTTTCCTACTCTGCTGCTGTCACACTAAGAACTCCTCATGTACCCACTGAAATTCCCCACAAGCATTTTGCCTTTGAAACCCTGTCCCATGCACATTATTCTGAATAAAAATGTCTCTGCAAATGCCAACAGCCACTAAAAGCAGGTTTCACCTACTGCCACAAGGTAGAAAGAGAGAAAAGTTAAGGAATAATATGAAAAATTGACAGCTTACACTTGCTCAGCTTGCTTGTGCATCTCATTGTCATTTCCTGTATTAAAGACAAAAAAGGTTTGGTTTAAACACTCAGAGAACATTTTTGCTGCACATCTTACATGGAATTTTTCCAGTATTTTATGCTACTAGGGCAAACACAGGCTGTAATTCCAGTCCTCCAACCATCCTCTCTTCAGCTTTTCTGAGCCCAGTCTAGTTTCAAGATAACCCTAAGGACTGACTTTATCCATGGACTCTTCCAGCCATTTAAAATACGTAAGAAAATGGGTTTTAAAATTTTAAATGGCTTGTTTTTATTTGGGAATATAGCTACTGTAACTCATTACACTGAGGATAAAAGATAGAAGTGGAAGAATTTTCTTCATACTTCTAAAAATCCTCCATTCCTTGACAACTACCAGATTAACTTACTGTATTTTGGAGACTGTTTTTTTAATAAATCCACATGGAACATGGACTTAAATACCTGTTTAATACTTCAAAAAGATCTTTACACTGAGATCTGACAGTTTTCATGTTTAACACTGAAATCTGCTATGATTTCATGCACTGGCTACAGAATCTACCACTCCATGGCCTGATGCTTATAAAGGAAGCAAAGCTTTTTATTGCTACAAATTTTCATGGAATCAGAGGTAATAACTGCCTTGGTGTATTTAATGCACTTACCCAAGAAAGGAATGTGAGTGGCTCCAAAAAAATAAGTCCTTGAACAAGCCAGAGGTCCCTTTGGAGATACACACTGCACTACCTAGTAGTCAGTATTAATGAGATACAAAAGACATCAGTAAAACAAATTGGTGCAATAATTAACAATTAACTACGCTCCCCTTAAAGTCTTCTAAGCACTGACAGACTACAGAAGTTTACAACACAGACGGAACTGGATTGTGAAAATGCAACTTACGTTTTCAAAGGTCTATTTCACTTTTGACTTGACCTGAATGGTTGAAAGACTTTGGAAAGGAGATGAGCTCTGACTTGTGTTTTCAACTTCCTATGTCAACTGCTCTTTTCATGAAGAGGAAAGTGTGTCAGGTTCCCATAACTATGCTGGCACTTGGTCTTACTTACTATTTTCATGACACCCTATTAAAACAGTATCACCTGTACCTGTAAATAAACCACCTTTTTAAGAACAGCATCAGAATCTGAGGACAAAAGAAGGAGCAAGTACATCAGAATAACACAGTACTTGCATTTTCAAAGGTATCAAATGGTATCTCATTGTTAACAAGGGAAGGAAACACAGAACTGGAAGTGTTTTTACAGAAACAGCGTTAGAGCAGCAAATGGAGGATGAGATTTCACCAAGATGCAAAAATCACTCTTTTCTCAGGCTCTGCACACGTGATCTGTGCCCAGAAGCCCCACGTCCATCCATCCCTGAGGCAGCTGCACATGAAATACTGACACAGCTCATGAACTCATGGCCTCACTCATGCGCTCACTCCCTCATGGCCACATCCACCTGCTCAGGGCTCACAACCACTCCCACAGAGCCCCTGGAGGCAGCAGGGAGCTCTCTCCACACTCTACCTCTCTCCTCCTTCGCTGCCACTTGCCTTCTGGAGCCACCCAGGCCCTCCAGCCAGAGGATCCCAATTCCCTGGGGTCGCCAGCCCAGGCACGGCCCCTGCGCCGCGGGTGCAACGAGCCACGGACCTCAGCAAATGTTTAACAACCCAGCTTTTACTTGGAAATGGAAACAAGTTAATCTTTGCAACTTCAACAGAACAGTCCTGGAACTAGGAAAGGCTTTTCAGAGTTTCATCATTAGTTGTTGAAGCACACACTGGAATTCGGATACATGTCGGTATCCCAGGTTTATTCACAAAGGTATTGTCAAAAAAAAAAAAAATTAGCTGTTTGATTCTTTTTTAAGAAATGGCTAAATAAAGTTGATTAAAATAGAATCTGTGTGTCACAGATCAGTGTATCACAGAAGGTTTTCACTTTGTGGCCAGGACACACACCCTCACAAACAGCATTTACCTCTCCCCCACCCACTTAGAGCAAAAGTTGTCTTTTTCCAGACAATAAATTATTTTAACTCATTCAGCAGTCCCTGATTAAGAATCCAGTATGGTTTAACTTGGAAAGAGCAAGAAAAATCAAATTTGTTCCTTAAACTGATGGATTGCTAAGGTGCTTTATGTTAAGAAGAATTAAGTATTTAACTCATGGAAGACAAGCACAGAAAAATATACAAAGAAAAAGAGAATATACAATGCTTCAAAATCTCAGACAACTTCTCCAAAGCCTTACCATATGCTTGGCAGTGCTTCCACCAAGGCCAGTGTTTCGAACCAGATGTCCTTCAGATGGAAAATTAAAGTTGCCAGAGTTCAAGTTTTCCTTGGTGGAGTGGCTGCCAAACAGGACAAAGGGCTGCCGGCTCGGGCTGAGGACAAGAGAGGGAATCACCACCAAAATACTCACAGGAAGTTTACAACCAACAAATGAAATCAAAGCTTTCAAGTGTGATGGACCAACTGCTGAATTTCTCAATATATGAAAACAAAAATTGCTACAGTGCACAAAGCTTCACAGTAAAATGACCAAGTTCTAAAGAAAAAAATGTATTTACATTAAAAAGATGATAATTTCTTTCAAACACAATAAATTTATCTCAAGGTTGTTCTCAAATGCTCTTGGATGATTCTTTTATCTTAAACTGCCTTGAAAAGCTGCTTAGTTTAAAATTCACTGTCTTGAAAAAGCCTGAAATGACCGTGCTGGAAACAAACAAAACTATTTTGGGTTTAGTTCTGGCTTTGAGCCCAAGACTCAGCTGGAGAGGTGAAGGATTTTCTTTTCTTTATTGCAACACAAACACCAGAGGATGCTGCCAGCAATAAAGGGCATAGAACTCCATGGTTTACTCAAAATACAGAAGAATGTGCAGAGAGACTGAAGTAGCTAAACAAACCTTGATTAGCTCAAAACAGCAAAACGTGGATTTTGCAACAGAACCTTCAGCTAAATGACAACTGGTTAAAACTTTCTCACAAAATCACAGGATGGTTTGGGTTGGAAGAGACCTTAAAGATCATCTCATTCCATCTTCTGCCATGGCAGGGAGACCTTCCATTATCCCAGGTTTTTCCAAGCCCCATCCAACCTTTTCCAGGAATGGAACAAGGAAGGAACTGATCATAATGCACAGAATTTTATGGTGTATATATATATGAACTACAGCATTAAACCCAGTGAAAATTCAGCTTATCCTTCTCAAGGATAGGAAGGAACTTTTTTCACAGGTTTTTTTTCAGGATGAGATTGGATATACTGAAGTGATACCAAAAGGAATTTTAAGCATTATGGCATGAGGGATATGGAAATACAATATTGAGGTAGTAGTGACACCAGAGGGAATAATAAGTAATAATTACCTGTTGTCTGTTATATGGCTTGAGATCATGCCATGGCTGAAATAACTTCTGAAGGGCTGTGAAGAATAGAAAACAAAAATTATTAAAAAGTACATTAATAAAGGTGTGAAATATCCTACCATTAATTAAACCTGAATTATCCTCCTCAGAGAACACTCCTGAACCCTCAAAAAATACTTCCAACCTCCACAAACAAACACAAACACCACTGAGTCACTCACATTATTAAATCATTGAATGGTTTAGGTTGGGAGGGACCTTAAAGCCCATTTAGTTCCAACCCCCTGCCATGGGTAGGGACACCTTCCACTATCCCAGAGGAAGCAAAAAAAGGCTTCAAAAAAGCATCAAAATTCATCAAAAACGTGACAAAACACTCCAAAAAAGCAACAAAACACTTCAAAAAAGCAACAAAATGCTTCAAAATGCATCAAAAAAGCAACAAAACACTCCAAAAAAGCAACAAAACACTTCAAAAAAGCAACAAAATGCTTCAAAATGCATCAAAAAAGCAACGAAACACTCCAAAAAAGCAACAGCCACCCCCAGAAATCCTGTGGTGTTTTCTCCCATGCTCTGTGCTACCTCATCAGTAATGTTTGAGATGTGCAAATTCAACTTGTTAAGCCCTGCACATACCAGATTCCATCCAAATGCAAGTTAATCTACCTACAAATATCTCCTGTGCAGATATAAACTGAATTATCAATGAGCAAACACTTGACTGAATTACCCCAGCAGTCCTAAGCCATCATACCATGGATTTTTAAGGTGGGTGGTGACTTTAAAAATCTCAAACCATGTATTTTTACTCCTCAAACATGAAAAGTGAGATGGGATGGGGAAGAAAACCCAAAATAATGCTGAATAATTATTCTTTCTGCACGGATACCAGCAGGATTCTCGAGGATTGCTGAAGCAGGCCTACCTCCCCCGCCTGAGATTCTGAGAGTTCCAGAATGAAGGGAATTTCAGTGTCAAAATTAGCAAAGAAGTTGGTCCACTGGTGTTCAAAAATCGTTAAATCCTAGAAGGAAAATATTTGACATTACTTCCCAAGGCAAGGCAAACGAAGGCAAAGGTGACATTTTGCTGGAATACAGATTGCCCAATGAAACAATAAGCACAGGACAATAAATATATTTTAGAAGATAAGGTCATTCTTCTGGGTTTCAGGGTGTCTTTTTGTGGGTGTGTGGCTTATATTTATTTCTTTCAGAAAATTTAAGTCAATTTAACAACAACTTTCAGGCTGAAAACTTTAAATTATGGTTACTAGGTCTGCTCAGATTGTAAGACCAATCCCAGACCTTTAATTTCACTTCCACACAGAGAGGGGAAGTGAAATATCACAGAGTGATTACTTAGACTGAGAGCTTGTAAAAACTCTATGATATTTTAATTTTCATTACAGCAGTTGATTGAACAACCAAATTGGTGTGAACTACCAATATTTTATTAATAAAGGATAATTACTGCCGAACTTCATACATATTAAATTGCTGTCAAGCTAGAAATAGATTAAAAATTAATATATACCAATAATTATTATATATATACACACTATTAAAGTATAAATACTAATAAAGTATAAATATAAATAATGCTTATAATTATAATTATTCATATTAATATTTATACAATGCTTTCTCCCCTAGCACTGGGATCAGAGTATGGCATTAATGTGAGAATCCCTTCCCATTGTTTGTACTTCCCAAAGCATCAGGGCAGCCACTGAGTGTCACTGTTCCCCACTTAAAGGAACGACAGAACATCTGAAAAGTGCTTTTTTTTTTTCTCCTGGAAGAATGGTTGTGTATTAAAGGGGATTTTTTTTTTAACTCTCCTTGTTGCAAAACGAGGATTAACACACAAAACCACAGAAACTACATTTTGTACGTGGTTTAATGACATGAAGGAAAACTTTTAGGAGATTTTCAGATAAAGCAATAAATTCAAGGAAACCAAGACAAGTTATTTTAGTGTTTTGCAGAGCTTGTGGTAAATTTAAGGAATAGGAGGAGACCCTGCAAGCAACAGCAGGAAGTGCCTGTAGATTAAGCCCATAAACTTAATTAAAACTAAACAAAAATCCCACTTTTACTCTGTGGTGACACCAAGCAGGAGCTGAGGCAGAACATTTCACCTGCATTACCTCAAAGAGCAAATCCTCCAAGGACACAGGATCCATTTTGCTGTAGGTTTTCCACAAGTCAGCACTGACATCCATTAACTGGAAGAGATTTTAAACACATTTCTGTGAAAACCACCAGGAAGAAGGCCACAGATTCAGGTTTAAGCTGAGACAGCATTAGGGAACACTGCCCTGTCTAACAGTGCTTCTTAACTCTGATTTCACAAATATTTTCACTGTGATTTTACAAACATTTTTACTCTGTTACAAAATTTTTACTCTGTGCAAAGCTTTCTTTGCTTCCTCCAAACGAATCATTTCACAAATTTTTTCAATCTTATAGCAAAGAACTGCACGAGCTGCTGCAGGCAAAAGGGCAAGATTGAGTTTTTCTGAGTTGAGACAGCCAAGAGCCAATTCCAGGGTTACTCATCCTGAGCATCAGCCAATATTTGCTCCAAGCTGATGTAAATTTAGGCAAAGACAGTTTAACTTTGCAATACTTTCTTCCAAGTAGCAGGATGATGCATATGAGAATAGTATTTTAAAATATATTCTTAAGGGACACTTGCATCTGAATGGTTTCTGCATTTGCAGGGTTCCCCATCACCCACTTAGTTAAAACTGCAACACTGGCTGGAATTTTCTTTACTGCTTTACAGTTATTCCAGTTATTGTTTCATGTAATTAGGTATATTAATAATGATTTCCCAGACCCCACTTCCATTCCATTCCCATAAATACAGTAAATTTTTTAAATTACAGCATCTTGAGCAACTCTGATTTCTGCATTAAAAGAGCAACAGCCTTTAGAAAGACAGGGAAGAATCCTGAATTATCATCCTTCTATTATATTCAAATCTAAGAGAACACACAGCAGAGGGAAAAATCTCAGAGGGAAAGCCTGAGCTAAAAATGCACCAAAAAATTCCCCCTTTAATAATGGTACAAGAATTAATTCAGATCATTTACAGTGATCCCCAATACACTTCCAGCCTGGTTTCCTCCCCCACCAGTGACACAGAGCAGCTGCCTGACACAGAACCACACAAACACGTAAAAAGTTAAGAATGTCACTTCCCATTTGAAATCCCCTCATGATTTCAAGGAGGAAGCAAGCAAGAACTCCAGCTGGAGCTGGCTGGACTGCCAGAGCCAATATGATTGCTCTTAAAAAACGAGTCCAAGAATTTTTCCCTGCTCCTTTTTAAGCATTCAGGAGTGCTTGGAGACAGTATCAGCTCCCTGGATCACACAGGAGAGGTTCTGTCTGTGCCACTGTGTCTGAACATTTTTTTTTTTCAGAGCCCCTATGGATTTGTGAAATGATCTGGGGTAATTAAAGGGCAATTAAAGACACAAACAGCTCCTGAATTGCCAGCCAAATTTTCATTGACCCATTTCAGACATCAAGAAGGGTGATTGATTGCCCTCCCCAAAGATACTCATCTGTTTGCACTCTGTGTTTAATGGTTTGGGCAGGTTCACACCACAAGGTGATGGAATGAAAAAAACACTGAAGAAAGGAACCAGTAGAAAGAGAACAGTGCTCAGAAGGGCACAGGAACTCACAGAGCATATTTCTAAGCAAGCATGTACAATTCTAGATATGATGAGACTTTAACAATGGCACTGTTAATTCTCTGGAGGTTTTCCAGCTATCAGGAGTCAGACCAAAGCCCATTGTGGCTGTAAAATGGAGGAGTGGTAAGAAAAATGGGACATCTGCATTTGCTGTGGCAGAGGTTCAAAAACTGAAATCCAAGAAGCTTTAAACAAGCATGGAAATGCAAAGCTGTCATCTGAAAATGCTGTTCAGAGCATAATTAATAAATGGGCAAATCAATGACATAAGCTGCTCAGAGTGGAACAGCAAATCATTATTAAATATAGCAGCAATTAACTCCTGACTGCTGCCCTATTCAGCAGGGTATGATGACCCATGAATATACAATGTCAGTGAGAGAAGATGCATCCCTTCAGTCAAAACCAGTGACACAAGAAATAGTCTTTTCTTATTTTCTGAGCTCATCTCAAGGTGTTTGTCACTAACCACCTCCTCCTGCTCTGCTTTGGAAGATCTAGAACCCAACTAAAAAATCAGGGGTAAAAAAATCCATCTAGGGGTAAAAAAATTGGTTATTGGTAGAGGTGGCTCTAGTAGGAAAAGAAAGAAGTTCTAAATCACAGCAAAGGCCTGGGGAGAATGTCCACACAATGTTTTATTCAGGGAAAAGTGCTGTGTAGCCCAGAACAGAATCTCAGCAACACCACGGGGTCTCCATCCTGCCACGGTTTTACAAGATCCCAAAAAGCTTCATCCAATTTTGCAGCTCACTTGAGCAGTGACTCAGGACTAGATCATCTCAAAAAGTGCTTTCCAAACAAAATAACTTCACGAGCAACTTCTGCTTCAGAGAGGAAATGACCAAGGGAAGCACTCACTTCATATTTCATGGTGAAGAAGCCGTCGCCCCCGATCCCCTCGAGCGCGAAGGCCTGGACGATCGGCCACTTCTCCACAATGAACATGTCAAATATCTGCAGGTGGCCTGCAAAATAAACACAGCAACATCTCCTCACAAATCCTGGCACTTCAGCTCTCCCTGAGTTCTTGGGATTCACAGAGGGTCTCGATTTTCCCATCTTTGTACCACTGAAAACCGTTAAAGTGAAGAATATTTTTTGTGCAGATGGCAATTTTAGAAGCTCCTCTGTGCCCCAAATCTTGTCCCTTTTTCTCAGGATATTCCACATTTCCTTGCAAATTTCAATACAATCTGATTAACAATTAAAATTCAAGATCATAAACAGGGAGCTTTGCTTACTCCAGTTCTTCAAATACTTAGCCTTAAGTAAATACTGTCAATATCACAGAATCCCAGAATGGTTTTGATGGGAAAGTACCTTAAATTTCATCCCATTCCACCCCTNGGACCTTAAAGTTCATCCCATTCCACCCCTGCCATGGGCAGGTACATCTTCCACTATCCCAGGTTGCTCCAAGCCCCATTCAGCCTGGCCTTGGACATTTCCAGGGATCCAGGAGCAGCCACAACTTCTCTGGGCCCTTTGCCAGGGCCTCACTACCCTCACAGGGAGGAATTTCTTTCATCATCCCTATTTAATCAGAATTTTTAGTTGAGGGAGAGGAAAACTTATCCTCCTGGCACTTCCATTAATGACTTTCCAGGCAGTCAGAGCATATCACCCTTCCCTAAGGGAAGCAATAAAAAATTAGGAATAAAAAAAGAATGCAAGATTACATTGCTGAGGCTCAAGGCTGGCTCCAGATCCCAACAGGAAGCCGTGCAGGGTAGGGGGGTTTTTTTCAGTTCTAAAAAAGGCAACTCGCATAAAGAAATGTTTATTCTTCCCTTCCATAAAGAAGGATTTATCTGGAGCTCCCATGGGAACAGAGAACTTCTGTAGCAGCTCAAGACACTGCTCTGAATGCAAATCATTTCTCTGCCTCACGCTGGGGGCATTCACTCCCCAGATGAACTCTGAGGGCTTCCAGTTCTCAGAAAGAAATTCAACTCTTAAGGAAAAAGGGACTAAAAGGAAACTAAAGGCTTACTAATGCTTATTTCTCTCCTAAGGCAAGGAAATCTTCATTCCCTGAAGCTGCAGGGTGCAAAACACTTCCACTCTAAGCACAAGTACCTTGGCAGCTGTAGGGGATCCCGATGCGGCTGCAATCCCGGACCATGTCCACAAAGCTGGAAATCTTGAATTCCTCTGCAGCTTCTTCATCTTCGTACTGAAAGAAGCCATTTAAAATCAAATGGGATTAGGCATGCCCTAATTTGACTGGTAGGAAAGGAAAGATGCAGCATGTAAAGTACTAAAATATCATCTAACAAGCCTCCAGAAGCTCAAGCACTTCTTTCTGTATTTTGGAAATCCCATCTTGGCAGGAAAGTACTCAAGCCAATGGAAATTTTTTAAAAAAAATCAAACTTCAAAGCAAGGGTTTTAATCATGACATATGAAGGCATAATTACAGACTTTACTTTCAGCTTCCAGAGAAGTCTTTCAACATCTAGATTTGAAAGATAAAACTCATTTTGAGGATACCAACTGATGTGCCAAGAAAAACGTGCCACTGACGGAAAAAAAATAAGACACTGTATCACCAGCTAAACAACACTGAGCAAGGAAAATCAACAACAGAATAAGCCCCAGGTCACAGATTAGTCAATGAGAACCAGTTTTGGTCTGAGGGAGAGGTGAACTGCAGGAAAAGGAGGAGGCAAGAAGAGGAGAAACCCTCATGCAACACTGAACTGAAGACTTCAGCAGTCTGAAGAGCAAATATCCTAACTCAGAAAAGCATAAAAACCAGACTGAAGAGACAAATCACACTAAAGTCATTTTTATAACAGAACACAGACCCGAAAACAGACTGCCTTTGACCTGAAAAGCAGTTCAGCAGCAAGTCTGGAACCAACAGGTCTAGCCCTGCTGGCTTCTTCAAGAGCCACTTGTTTTCTGGAGCAAGATCAGAAGGCAGAGATGTTTTGCCTATTTTATTTTTATATGCAGTGCTCTGAGCTTCTTATCAAGGCAAATGACAAGATTATGAACTTTTTTGTGAGCTTCAGGGTACACCCAACACATTTATTTTGAGAACAAGTTCTTTTAAGCCAAGCCTGAATTTAAGATGCAGCCCCAGCTCCTCCGTGCTGCGTTTCTTCTTCAGTCCCAGGAACCCAGATCAAAGTTGCAGTCCAAAGCCAAGCCCCAAACAACTGCCAGTTTCTCAAGACTTAAAAATGTCATTGGAATAAGAACTGGGATTTTGGCAGGGTGCTAAAGGCTTGCTCACAATCTGCTGTTGCAGGAATAAATACAGCCAGTTCAATTGTGACGCCCCAAAATTTACTACAGCAAATTTCTGTATTTTCTCCTATTTGGCCACTTTGAACATGGGCATTTTTTTAGTAATATGGGATTTTTTCCCCAATAACTAGGATATTCTCCTTTATTTCTGTGGTCTAGTTAAAGCAAGTAGGAAGGAAAAAAGCAAGGAGAAGCTCTGTGTTTTGACAGAGTCAGGTTCAGCACTGCTTTATTTATTTCAAAAATTCTTGCCCTTCTTTGGTGTCATTTTTATGAAGTTATTTCTATCACTAAAGTAAGTACTTAAAAGCCACTGCAGGCAATTCTCCTGTAAACAGGATGCACTCAAAGCCTGACACAGCAAGATTTTGTTTGTCTTTCAGCAGTAATCTAGGAAACTGGTCATTCTTATACATTGGGAACATGACTGGAAGTGCTCAGTTCACTCACACCAAACAGCAATGAAGCAGAACTGTATTTTCACCTTCCAAAAACCAAATCTTTCCCCTCATTTCCACAAAGAACAAGGTTTACCTTGCCAGTTACATCATAATTTCAAGGCAACACTGTGTGATTAAGATTCCTGCTTACCACAATAAATCATATCAAAGCCCATAAGCAGATGAAGCTTAAAATTCAATAGCTGAGATTGCAGTTGCACTGGCAACTGTGTGGTAAGAACTCCTCTGCTCCTGATTCCAAAGTGCACGTGTTCTCCCAGCATCAGATTTGCCCTTTCAGCAGGGATTTTGGCAACAGAAAAGCCTTGTGAAGCCAGGCTTTAGGTTTTGCTGTGGCATGTTTTAACCTGGAGCTCAGCTGTTCTATCCTGACAAGAATTATCCCTCTCTGCTGCACTCCTGGAATTGTATCCACAATGAGTTTTGGCATCCATGGACAAGATATTTATAAACTGGAGCAAGATCAGTGGAGGGCCACCACAATGAGCACTTGTTCTAGAAGGAGAGATCCAGGCTTCCTCAATATCTGCACCTCAAACTCACCAAAATATTACTGAATCCACAGAGGTCGTGACAAAAGTCATGACTTAAAACAAGACAGGTTTGGGTTTAACAAAAGGAAACACTTTTTCACTAGGAGGACTGTGGGAAAATGGAGCAGCCAGTCAGCAGAGGTTCTGCAGTCATCATCCTTGGATGCTTTCAACATCCAGATGCAAAAAGACCTTGAATAACCTGATCTGATCTCACCACTGAAGCAGGAGGTTGGACAAGATGATCTCCAGAGGTCCCTTGTAATCTGAATTATTTCCTAATTCCATGATCTAAGCTATCAACCAGACACATAAAAACACAGTCTATTATAAGCCCCATCACTTCCAAGCTGGAAACTCAAGAGAAGAAAAGGTTTCTCTCCCTGACTTTCCCATTCATTTTTCCACTGGCTTCACTCACCATCACACACTCCAAACCCACTCCCTGCAGAATTCAGTATAATTCTAACTTAGAAAAGGAACTACACAGAACTCAGTGTAGGAAGAAGCATTTCCCATCTCCACTGAAATTAAAAGGTCCTTATTCTATACACAGACAAAGAGTATTTTCATTTTTTACTTCTCTAAAAATACTTCACAACAATAAATGGACTTTTTCTAGAATACTTTGACATTTAAGTTCAAGATGAAGTTCACATCAGTCATGGGATGTCATGGAAGTGAGGTTAATAGTTCTTGACAGAAAGATTTAATAGTTAAAATGAAAATACATAATGAAGTTTCTTGATTTTAAAGGACTTACTAAGCCAAATTTTCTAATATTCTGAAACTACTGGCAACCAATGCAAACATTGCTTTGGCAGCAAACAAGGCTGACAGGGGAAATCTCAGCATTGACTGTGATACTTGATTCACATTTTGCATTTTTCACAACCCACATTTTTTTCCTCATTGAAAGATCACTGACTCAGGTCAAAACAACAGCAATTAGTGGGAGAGAGGAGCAATTTGTCTTCACGCTCCAACAAATGAAAGTATTGAAAACATATTCTTCTTGCACACTTTAGCAAATGATTAATACCCAGATACACACACATATCACTCCCCTGCTGAGGAGGAAAGAGAAAAAAGGCTTCTGAAAATAACGTTTTTTAAAGTTTCACTTTAAGGATCAGTTCATTAACAAGTTCATTAGCAAATCTTGCCTGCATTCATTTTTCACTTACCTCATTTTCAGTCAGACAGTGGAAATGCAAGTTCCTCCAGTGTGCCACATAGGGCAAAAGATGCTTGTAATTCACAGGGTTGCAGTACAGATGAACACTGTCAGGTTTTATTAATATGATTATATCTGCAACAAGCAGAACAAATATTCCAGCATCAGGACTCCACACACAAGAGACACTGAACAGAAAACATTTTTTCCATCATGCACCTCATTAAAAAACAAAATTGTTCAGCTATGTGAATGTAGGGAAATTCCTGATTTCTTTTAAACAAGCAGAAGAAGCAGTTGGCAGCCACAGACAGTTCCAAGTACAAGAGCACTTGTAACTGTTCCAGACAACTGGGGGGGTTATTCCCAAGTCTTGCACAGAACTTGCATCAGCCTGTCCTTTGTGCAGCCACGAGGGTCAGGATGAGTCTTCCCAGAGCACTTCCAGAACTCTCATCTCCAGCTGCTCTTGCCTGACATTACATCACAGTTGCTTCAACTAAAAAACCATCAACACCACAGCCCATGGGGGAGATATCCAAAAGTTTCATGCAAATAAGGAAATAATAAGCTGTGATCACAAGGATTGGCCACATTCCAAGTATGACAAAGTTGAGTTAATGTGGTGAAGTAAAAAAGAGCTCAAGTACTTTACAAGTGCAGAGGTGTGATCACACAACGATTAATAACATGTACATACATACACTGACTGAACTAATGGACTGTAATTGTGTCAGTTTACAACATCTGAGATAAACTGTGGAGCATAAAACATATTAAATGTATCTTTTTATGTTTAAAAATCAGTTTTGCAGCTGTGTTTCTAAGAAGGTATTTTCAGGCATATGCTGAAAGTATCTCCTTAAAAGATATTTGAGACTTCATATACCTTGAGACAGATATATGAAGATAACGAGAGACTTAATGACCTTTTTTTTTCCCATGTCCCTTTTTCTACTCATCTTCCATCCAGAACAGGTAAAAATGTTGAAAACATTACTCACCATCCAGGACTTCCTCAGGAAAGCCTGTCCTTTCAAAGTCGTTGTTGTTCTGGTTGTACAAACCGAAGAGCAGATAATTTGCCAGCTCCCTGCACCCTTCATTGTATCGACTGTCTATCCCTGCAAAAGCAAAACCGCAGGAGAATTCTTGGGTGTCCTAACACTGCACACCTGAAAAGTTTGTTTTCTTCCCCAATTTATTAAACTTTAAAGCAGAAGTGTGAACTCAACTACTCTACTGAACACACTGAGAGAACAGGATAGGGAAAAAGGAGTTTTTGCAACATCACTGCCACATGCTGACATCCCCCTTTCAACCTAAATCCATGAGTATTCCTTAAAAAATTTAAATGTCTTGTTTTCTGCAGTGCTCTGCATCCAAAATTCTGGTTTTTTCTAGTAATTCAAACATCTGTCTGGATGCAGGATGCATTCTAATTAATATGTTCTTGATTGAAGCTTCCTAACAAACTAATCCTGTGACCCAAATCTCCTGCTTTAGAACACATGATTAAACATTGTCTCTTCAGTGTTACAGAGCAATCCCTGAGTCACCAGAGAGCCACAGCAGACTTCTGACAAATTGGGAAAAGATGTTCTGACAAAACATATGGGGCACAAAGAGCTTCCAAGGAAACCTTTCCTGGTCCTTGGGAAAATTAAATTAAAAAAACCTGAAGATCTGGAGCATGAAGAGACAGAAGATAAATACAAGAAGATAGGAATGAGGCCACAGATTTAGAAACTATTTTCATCAATCTCTCTGGATGACAGTCACAGTCATAACTCTACCCTAATAAATCCAGTTTTCTCAAACAACTACAACTGCACCTAAAGCAGCATCCTTGACATCCACATTTCACAGAGGTCACCAGCCTTGACTGCCAAAAAAAATTCCTCTAATGGCAAGTTTTCCTACCAAGTTATATTAGGATTCAGTGGAATGGCTGCCAACAAAATAAGATTTGTTACCACTGCTAAAGGAGAGATCAGAACATTGATAATGTAATAACATGGCCTGAACATCTGAATCTCAGGACTTGAACTGGAAACCAAACTAGTCAAGAGTCACCTGAACTCAGCAAAAATTGGAACAAACTTCAGGTTCTCCTATTTATGCTCCTTTTTCATGTTAGGCTTCAGCTTTAAAGTGCTAACCAGGTGATGTGTCTGCATCCAGCTACTGAATCCCACATCTTAATAAACTCTTTGTTTGCTCAGTAACTTTGGGTAGCTCACATGTATTCCAAGGTATCTGGTATTTGGTGGAAAGCTGTCTCACATCTGTCCCAGCCCTCAAAAAATTTCTCAGCCCTCAAAAAATTTTTCCTGCCATAACCTTTGAATCCTCATTCTCCTGCTGTTTCTGACCTCTCATTCATACCTGTTCCTCTATTTTATTTACATTTTCAGCCCCATGAAAGCAGCCACACCAATGTAATCAGGAACTCAATGGGACTCAACATACAAATATTGCTGCCAAAGCCCTTGTGTCTAGGTGGGATTTTAGTAACAAACAAATGGAGACTCTCTTCTTTCAGGAAGAAGCTGTCCCATTGTTTTAGGGAACTTCATTTAAATGTAATCAGTCTCCTCAGAATTAGCTGCAGCCTTGGGAAGTGCGCACACACAATGTCCTGAAGAGAATCTGTTTCACTGATTACCTGCCCAACTGAGGCATCTTCTGAAGGCTCAGAGAAGCAATAATCAGGCACAGACAGGTTAAGAGACTTGGGAATGTCCAGCCCAGAAATGAGAAGGCTCCAGAAAGACCTCAGAGCCCCTTCCAGTGCCTAAAGGGGCTCCAGGAGAGCTAGAGAAGGACTGAGGACAAGAGCATGGAGTGACAGTACAAGAGGGAATGGCTTCTCACTGCCAGAGGGCAGGGTTGGATGGGATATTGGGAAGAATAAATCCTTGACTATGAAGGACAGCTTGTCCAGAGAAGTTACGGCTGCACCTGGATCCCTGGAAGTGTCCAAGACCAGGCTGGATGTGACCTGAAGCCACCTGGGATAGTGGAAGGTGTCCCTGCCCATGGCACTGAGTTGGAACTACATAATCTTTAAGGTCCCTTCCAATCTAAACCATTCTATGATCCTGTGATTCTAATCTAAGGAAGATCAGAAGAAAAATGAGAAACTGCCCTCATTTAAAGAAAAAACCTAGTTATGATGTCACCATCATTTGAAGAGTTTGAGATTTTATCTGGGTACAGAAACTTTGACCAGTGAACATCTTCCAAGCCAAACTCCAAACTCCTGCTTTTTCAGTTAATGACAGAAGGAGGGGAAAACAAAAAGATGTTTAAGGGAAACAGTTGACAAATTTAATTCTTACAATTGGACATGGGTAAATTAGTGCTTGCAGAGCACTGACAGACAGGCAGGAAAGACTTTTATTTAACACAAAACCATGAATTCTGCAAAATATTTGGGATTTGTGGTTTACTTGGGTCTTTCAAGTATCCTGTCCAGACAGCAGCTTCCACACTGAGGCTTTGGTGCTATTCTACAGCAACATATGGAGTTAAAGGAACAGATATAGTTAGCAGAAAACAAACAGGAAATGAAACAATGACCAAGATAAGATACCCCCGAGAGCATTATCAGGAGTCCTCCCCAGAACAATGGGCAAGACCATTAATTAGGAAACCCCAACGCCTGTCTCCAGCTGAGCTGGGAGTTATATAACTCCCCCGCCTGTTCCCAGTTCCCAACTCATCGCCGGGGTGTGGGCACACAATGAGTCAGTCTGAGCCCCGAGGAGCCGTTCCTGCTCCTGCTCCTCATTCAGTTTGCTAAATTGGCAGAAAATATTCTGGACAAATCCGGGGGGAAAAAAATCTGTCTGCTCGCTGAGATAAAGTGGGTGCAAGATACCGAACAGCACCAGCAGTGATGCAAAATGCATGTGGGGACAGCAGGGAGAGAGCAGGAGGGTGAGGCTGGAGGGAATGGACACATCACCTTTAGATACTGGCCCAAAACCAACACATAATTCTGGAACCGGCAGAGCAATCCTTAAAATAGTCTCTGTTTGGAAAGGGAATGGGAATGATGAACTGATCAATAATCAGTGCAATGTACTAAATGTTGTTAGAATGTGGGAGAAACCCCAGCAGGGAAAGCTCTGTGTGGGATGGATATAATGGAGAAAAAATAACTTTAAAAAGTATCAATATGTGAACAAAACCTAGGTAAAATAAAGATTTACTGGAACAGCTTTGAAAGTATCCCCACGCTCTTTGAGGAGAATNGTAAAATAAAGATTTACTGGAACAAAGAACAAAAACAAGATTTACTGGATTTACTTTGAAAGTATCCCCATGCTCTTTGAGGAGAACAAAAAAAAGTATCAATATTTGCAAAAATTCAGCTCAGCTATGCTGAATGGTGAAACAGCTTCATCCACAGTCAGAGCAGCTGCAAGTACAGTTACAGACACACCCCACTCACACTAAATGCACATCCTCAGAAATCAGAGCAACTGAACCACGAGCTGAAAACCTCTGCTGAAAGGTGAGATGCCAAGAAACACCACTATCACAAAAAATAGTTTACAGTATCATTTATGTAGACCAGTTTGAACAGCAACACACTCAGTGGAGTCATCATAGCTTCTTAAAGACATTTGACATGCCAACCTCCAAATTCCTTTTTCCTGTCAGTTGTGAGGCCTTTTCTCCCCAGTAAAGAATGCAGGAATGTTACCATGCAACCCCTTCAAAATCAGATTAGAGGATTCTTTTTAAAAAAATAGCTGTAGCTACATTTAAATACTTGTATCAACAGTGGGTCAGTTCTCATCTCTCTCTGGGATCTCACAATGCTGGGTTTAATTTCAATACAAATATTAATGAACTAGGAGCAAAGCTGTGGAAGTTTATTCTGTTTTTATCTCACAACTCAGTATGAAACTAAAGTTGAGGTGTGGGAACTGCATTAACTCCAGGCCATTAAAAGCAGCCAGGTGAAACAGAACATGCCCTGACTGTAAAAAACCATAGTTGTGAGTATCCACTTTCCACACAAGTCAAAGAGGACTCAGGATGTAAAACTACATGTTTTTTGTCATCTGAAGCTTGTATTTGATGACAGATTTAAAGCATTTATAACAGTGACATGCTTGTTTATTGGAAGTTATGCCAGAAATTCTGCAGGCTACAGGAGCCAGGGCAGAGCAGACAAGAGCCCCATTGTGGGTGCTGAGAGATCAGGGCAAAGCACAAGTCTCCCAACAAAACACATCTCCTTTATTTCCATACCACAAGTGCTTATTTATTAAGAGGCACGTTCTTATGGATAGAATTAAATCCTCCACACAACACTGAGGATTACACAAAGCAATTCCTTTGCTCTCCTTAAAGCTGGGCCATGTCTTCAGTGCCTGCTCTTTACCTGAGACTTTCTGCAGTCTCAGAATTGACAATAATCAAGAAATACTGCAGTGTCATCAGTTAACATGTTTTATGAAATTAAATTAGCAGCTAAGGCAAAACCCACGGAGTTTATCCTGTATGATTAAGTTTTAATCAAAGGCTGACACAGTGACCTCACAGAGCTTCTGGCTGTACAGTGACTACTTAGCCACAGACTTAACCTCTTACCCCAGAGAATGAAGGGTAGGAAGGGTGATGTTGTACAGTCAGCACCGACTAAAAGAGAATGAGGTGTTATACATATTTATAAATTTAATTTTGTGGTCCAGTAAATGAACTTTAAGTTCTCTTGCTACATCATTAAAAAAATAAAATAAAACCCTAAAAAGACAGACTGTGGTATCATCTCCTACACAGAGCTTCTTTAGGGTTACATCAGACTATTTTTCTTTAACTGCAATATATTATTTAAACAATCACTCCTTTTCTCTAAGGAGTCAAGTTTTCAATCACAATGTCTGCATTTTTCCATTAATATCCTGACACTGATTATATAATATGAAACAAGAGTCAATGAAATGGTATTAACGCAGTACAAAATCCCTGTTATTTTCCCACAGCACACTTGCACATGCACCTTTATTTCCTGCTGCCCTTTTCTCCCAATCCCAGAAGAAATAAAGCACTGAAACCATGCGCTGTTGATGTGCCAACATTTAACTCCTAACTGCTTCCCAGGTTTCTTAGGCCACTCTAAAAAATTCTTTGCCCAAAATTAGTAAATAGGTTGAAGAATTGTTTAGGGAAAAGAGAGTGTAACAATCAGCTGTTCGTTCCCAAAGAAACCAGGCTGGGGCTTGGAGCAGGAAGGAGATGATTTTTTTCTTTCTGAAACTCGTGGTATCTTTATCAGCATAATGAGAACAAAAAATGTAATACTAACCTAAAATGCAGAGGATTCCATCAGGCTGAGATTTGCTGCTCTGTGTCAGGATGCTCTGAATGTTTCGGAGGCGGCTGCAGCTGCGAAAGAGAAGAGAATTTGTCCTCAAGGTCACTGTTGGGAAATGTCAAACTGGGAGGCCGAAGAGCTGGCCCAGCTTTGTTTTCTTTATTACAAAAAGTAAATGGACACACTTCAATTTGAGGATTTTTTATGGACCTTAAAATCAAATCATCCCTGATTATTTTTGCTCACTAAAAGATGACGGCCACAGCACTTAGAGAAGACAGGAACTTGTAACTATTCCTTCAACCCATGAGCTCTGTTAATCTCCAACCTGGCCAAAATTGCTGCTCAGGTTTGCTCTCACTAGGCCAGCAGAAATTCCCTTTTCTGCCAGAGAAGCAAAAAGCAAGGTAACATCAGAAGGGACCACAGGAGCACCTACATCCCAACAGGAGTTTGGGAAAGAGTTTTGGCACCTCCAGCACCATCAGCAGAATCTTTAGGGTTGGAAAAGACCTCCAAGATCATCAATTCAAACATTAAAGAGAAGTTAAACAATGCCAAGTCTTGCTGAGATTTTTTACCATAAAAATGAATAGTTTATTATATAAATTTTAATTCAACTGTCCAATATTTATCTTTAAACCAGGCAAAAATTCCATCTGCAATAGCGAGACAGTTTTTTTAATAATCAAAGTGAATAGTTTATTATATAAATTTTAATTGAGTTGCCCAATATGCATCTTTCAGCTACAACAGCCACACAGAGAGCAACACAATTCATGCTTCCAGGCAACATTCTGTGAGTTTGTTTAAATACAGATAAAAAACAAGAAATTTCACTGTTGATATTACTGAATGGGATTTCTTGTTTATAAACTTGTTTATAGAACTATGAGCTGTTCAGCTCCAGGAAATAAATGTCTCTCACAGAAACAGTCAAACAGAGCTAAATTTATGAGCAGTTCAAGCAAACAATAAAGTAAGGTCAAATATTTCTATTTTCAGCACTACTTTAGCCAAGTAAAAAGCAAATAGTTCTTTTCAGCAATACTACAATTATTGTGCTCTACTTTCTCTGAAAGAGAATGAACATGAAAGGTTTCCATTATGGTGAATCAAAGTGAAATTGAAACATCAGTGATAAAGGACAGACAACACTTCATTTGGAGACACTTTCATGGGGAAGCACAAATTCACTGCAGTATCCAGCATTAATTTTTCCCCTTTTTATGTCACATGCTTCAGTTCTGAATCCCTCAATTATTCTTTTCACCTGGAACAATTCAATTTCTATTATTCCAGATGGATGGATGGATGGATGGATGGATGGATATTTTGATCCAGTCTTAGATATGGAAACAGAAATTAAAGCCACTGATGACAGCAAAGACTTCATCAGGTACTATCAGATATTTGCCCACATGGGTGATGCCAGGAAATCCATGAAAACCACACTGACCTTTATACTGCATATTTAAGCAACTGCTAATTATTCACTCTTTCAAACCTCACCTAAACCTAAATCTCACAGGTTTTGCCTCTTATTCTGGAAAATTTCCATCCCATCATTACACAGGAGCCCACAGCAGCTGGGTTACAAATGATTCACTACAAGCTATTCAGAGCTCATATTTTTATACTTCCCATATCACGAGATAGAGAGCAGAAAAAAAATCCCCAGACTCTTCACTGTGGGCACAAACTGGACTTATTTTATTTGTTGGTATGGAAACAGCAACACAAGTTTCACAAGCCCACAGTTATTTGAGGAGCAGCTGCAGGATTGCTGGAGCCTCTGGAAAAAAAAAAAAAAAAAAAACAAGAACATGGAAGCAACTTTTTGTACAAAGCTGTCCGTAAGTGAAATCCTTCTCAAAATGCTTCTTGACCTGCCTGCAAAGGAATTGTTTCCATGATTCCTGAGAGGATCTGAAGGACAAATTGGAAGGACTAGGAGAAAAAGCATGTCCAAGGACTTCTGCACTGACACAACAAGCAGCTCCCAGAGTGACTTTTAATAAAACATTTTCCATATCAGAGGATGCACATTCCTGTTCCTGCTCAAAGTGAGGAAAGAAACAGTCAACAGAAAAAATGCTGAGGGCACAAGAAGGAGATTTTCCTTCAGCTCCTCAGAAACAAGATTCAATAATCCCTCTGCTACTCGTGGTCAACTCTGAAAGCAAATTTAATTCTCCAGCCAAAAACAGGTTTTTAAGGACTGTGTAACATTTTTTAAATCTCTTGTGCATTATAAACACAGCAGAAATACACACCTTGATTTTTTTCCCATTTTCTTCCCTCCCTGCACTGATCACTTATAGAAAAATGGTTAGAACTCAATTTGACAAAGAACAAGTACGGAAACTCAAGGGCAAAGACTTTTTTCCATTTATCAAAAAACATTACCATATGAAACAAACTCCTAAGATCTTTAAATTTTAATTTCAAAGGCCTCCACAAAAAAAGTGACCCAATAAAACACATTTATCATTTAAAAGAAGTGGTGTTATGAGCCTGTGCAAGAAGACTAGAGCAGAGAAAAGCAAAATAAATGGGGTTTTTGTCTTCTTGAGTTCTGGGAAAGTATTTTCTGATCAGTTCAGGTGCTGAGTAGAAAAGGGGAAGAAGAACTGGGGAAGGAGAGTCCTCACAGGTTGGGTATTTTTTTGACTTCTTTAAGTTTCCAGGTTAGGAATTTTACTCTCCTAGAATTACTTCCATTATTTTTCAAATAAATTACAACTTTGGTGCAGCCCTTAAAAACACCTAAAGATCTCAGATTAAACTGATAAAAACATTTCTGCCAGGTAAATCTGGATGTCAGTGCTGTGTGTCCTGACATAAAAAATGAAAGCACAGAGCAAGTTATATGTTCATTATTTCACAATAAGATGTTACGTCCAATAAAGATGTTTATTTCATTCTTAATATTCAACAGACCTTTAGCAGAATATTTTTCCTTGCCTTATTTAAGAAGTGGTTTCTATGAGAGAATTCTTTGAAAAAAGCTCCTTCACTGAAAAATTTTCAACGTCATTTCAAGTGTGGATAAATCATTACATTCAAAGGCTGACACTAAACACAGAAGACTTGTGTGCCTGAAGAAAGATGCCATTCAGAAATAGGGAAGAGAATAATTAGAATTCTTACAACATGCTTTTAAACAATACAGCCTAAACTGTGTATAAAGTCAGAGGGGGGAAAATGAAGGCATTTTCTTGGATTTCACATTAAACAGTCATCTGACAAAAACAAAGACACTGTCCTGGGAACAAAAATCCATGACTTTTCCCATCTCCAAAACAAGCACTGACTTCTTTATTCCTTTTCGTTTTACCCCAGCAGCACAAATTCAAACGGAAACAACAAGCTCCACACAAACCTGTGGGCCTTGAGATGCTTCCCTGGAAGTTGTGGCCCTGGATCCACCATCTACATACCCACAGCTAAACCT
>VXBB01024663.1:0-17989 GCA_013399915.1 Illadopsis cleaveri | reverse complement strand
GGAGCTCCACGGAGTGATGTACCCTATATTGCCCCCCCAAACACTCTACAGCCCACAGACATGCCCTGGCTCCCCATGTCCCAGCAGCATTGCACCCCACGCCACCCCCCCTCCATGGGGCCCCTCCCTGGTTGTCATTCCCTACTCCATTTGCTCCAAAACCACCATAGCCCCATCTGGGCATCCCTCGGGGGTGTCACCAGCACCCCATATCGTTCTCCTTTTCTTGTTATCCCCAAAAAATAGCCTCTCTTTCCAACCAGCACCCCTCTGTGCTGACTGTGTCCTAGTACCAGCACAACCATCCTTACAGACACCCTTTATTCTCTTTACACAAGAAATTCAGGGAGTTTTGCCTCCTCTGCCTTATCCTGCTCAGCCTGGAGATTCCAGCCTTCTCTGGCCTCTGACACGCTTTCCCCAGTCTTCCCAGTCTTTTCCTATTTTACTGATGCTTCACCATTGCCAAAAAACTGAGCCAACACCCCCAGCTTCCAGGGAGCAGGAGCAGGGATTTGAAGTCCTGCAGAGAAAACCTCCAAGGATCTATAAAGGACTGAGGTCATCATAACTCAGGGAAGGATCTGGAGCCAGGCTGTAATGAACCGTGAGGGGCACATGGCTGGAAACCTGTTAATCACACATCCCTCATCTGAGGGGAACACATCCTGCTCCTCCTGCATCCTCCTGCCTCCCCATCCAACCCCAGGAGAAGGAAGAGCTGCCCCGTGGCATGACAAGAGGTTGTGTAAGCCTTAAGGAAAACTGAATTTGCTGTGGAGGCTCTCATTCCCCCCAGAATGTTAATCCCAATCCCCCAGTGCTAATCTGTGACGAGCTCCCTGCATCGTGTCCATCCCTGTTAATCACCCTGGCTCCTCATCCCTGGCGGAGGGTGGGATAAGACCCCTTGTCTTCATCTTATTTTAATTACACCAGTATTTGCCAAGAGCAGCGTAAAGCCCAAAATCTACAGCTTTGGGGTGTGATGGAGACATGGGGCTGCTCGGAGCAAACTCCTTTTCCCTTCCCAAAGGACCCCATCCCAATGGGGAGTCCTCAGGGGCTCTCACTCCCACCTCGCTTTTAACCTGGTGCAGGTGAGAACACGTTCCAAAGTGTTCTTTCCTTTTTTCCCCAAAAACCAAATCGGACTTTGCTCGCTGCCACAGAGCAAAGACAAGATAAATAAATATGCTGGGCCATGGCCCAGCTGCCCTGCAGCCACTGGGAAGCGTTTTAGCTGGTCTTGATAAAGTTCTGATGGTTCCATGCATGGGCACGTGCCTATGGCACAGGTTGTGCTGACAAGGAGTTGGCACCATCCCAATCCCAAACTTTCCCTGTTTTTTGACCTCCTGGACATGCTTTGAGCTTGCTAGGGCAGCATCAGCAATGGGAGCTGAAGGCACGGAAGTAAAAGTGGATAGGATTGCTAAAGCCCCTTGGCTTCCCTCTAGAAGGCTCCTAAAATGCATCCCTCCTGCTTCTCTTGTCATTTGCTGAGTGGGACAGTCTCCTGCAGAGCTCCTGCTGGTTGTCCCATCCCAGTCTGTGAACCACCAGCTTCCAAAAGGCTTTCCCAAGCCCCCTCTACATCCAACACTCACACAAGGAAGGAGACATGTCCTGACAGCATATCCTTTCCCTGCACCAGGCACCATCCTTAACATCTGTGTGCTGTGTTGGCTCCTTCCATCTCCTCTTCATCCCCATGAGCCTGCCCAGGGACTCCAAAGCCCCAGGAGCACAGCAAGGCTATGATGGGAGAGGAGAGGGAAAAGGGATCTTCCCAGGACAGGATTTAGGGACATTTTGCCCCCAAGACTCTTTCAGCCAACAAGGGGAGACATTTCACACCACTGGTGCATCACACCAGGCTATGACCTGCAGCCTTGTGTTTCCCTTGGGATGAAAAATCAGGTCAACAACCTGGAAAACATCCAACAGAGAGGTCAGGCTTCCTGGAGAAGGAGAGATGTGGAAGGGGAAAGAACATGATATCAGCTATTGTTCCTGCTCTCCTGCTTCCTGAGCTTCACTGTCCCACTATTGTTGCATGTTTTGAGGGCTGTAAAAGCTGAATGAAACCCACAACAATTCCCAAAAAGAGGAAGAGGGGAGCAGAGTGGTTTAGAAAAATGGGGGAAGCTGCTGCTGATGCTCCTTGGTGGGCTCTCCTGACATAGATCTTGTCCAAAAGCAAACACCAGATCTGGGTTGAACCTGCTTGTGTGACCTGTGAGGGCTGTTCCTCGCTGTGTGTTCAGCTTGGGTACCTCAGCACTGGCATCTGCCCATGGAAACAGCTGCCTTCACACCCTCCTCCCTGGATACCTGTTTATTTTTAGTAAATCCCTGCTGGAGAAAACAATGCTGTACACGTAGAGTGGCCAAAATTAGCTGTTCACCCTGAGATGTGCACCTGGAGAAGTCCTTTATTCCCCCATCCATGAGGAATACCTAAATTTCCCACCCTGGGCTGATGGTTGCTCAGTGAGGCTGGAGGCTGAATTTTATTTAAAACTTGATGGATACATCTCATGCTACTGGGACCTGCACAATCCTTCCCCATGGAATATGTTGGCTGCTGGGAATGTGGGCTGTGGGGTGGCTTTGATGTTCTGGTGCACACCAAGGAACCATCCATGAGCTATCCTGCAGGACTTTCCAGGATGGTAGAACCCCAGGAAGACCTGTCTCCACCCCTGGTGTTCAACTGGGCAAAAGCAACCCCAGAAATAAATCCAGAGTCAGTAGCTCCAAATAAAAACAAACAGAAAAGCTTTATGACTCACAAATCCCACTTTCAGCATCCTAAGAGCCAAGGATCCATCCTTTAGGGCTTTCAATTTGCTTTTTCCTTATCCCTCTGTAGCATCAAGGAACTATTTTCCTACTGTAACGGCATTTTCAAGGAAATAATTCTGATTTCTTGGAGAGAAAACATGAATTGTGCTGTGCTTGCATGGTAAATAAACAAGGTAGTCCCTGCTGTGCTTCATAAGAATTGGGTTTTTTTCCTTTTTGCTCAGATTTATGGGATCCTGTTGTATTTATTGGATCCTATGACTGTTTCAGAGGAGTCCACACTCCAGGCAATGGATGTTCATTCAGAGAATGAACTTGCTGCCTACAGAGCTTTTACTGAAAAATTTATGAATAGCATAAGAAAGGGATAAAACGACTGTTTGGAAAAGTTTCCCACTTTTACCTGGGGAGGGAAAATTAAGTCATAAATGATGATGGCGATAAAAAGCCTCCTATTCCATCTGTGCAAGTTCTTCAGGCTAGAAGATCATTCTTCTCTAGTGCTATTTTGGGAGGAGAGATAATAAAATTTCCTCTGCCCTGAAATTATTGTTTTATTCGTACCACAAAAAAAAGCAGCCCCCAGGTCAAAGAAAATAAAAGGGTGAGTTACTTCAACAAGCTGAGATCTGCTTATTTATACCACCCTGAATCTGGCACCACACACCCATCAAACACAGGGTGGAGATGCAGGAGGTGATGGAGACAGAACACACCAAGATCCTGCAAGCACAGGAAACGTGTCAAAAAATAGCAGTGCTGACCCCGAGTTACCCGGACTTGTTTTGTTATAGCCACTGCTCTTTGTAAATGAAGAGTTTGGCTAAGAAATAGAGGGGGCTGAGGGTGACCAGGAAATGGAAAGGATTTTTTTAGAAACTGGCTCCATGCAAGGAGGGAATTTGGTGCTGGTGGTGGTCACTCCTGAAGTTCCTTTTGGCTTTTCCAACAGTGGATGGAGCAAAGAGATGTTTGCTGCCAGATGGGGAAATGACCGACTGTCCCTGAGAATAATTGAATGTCATGGCTTCTTCATTTCAACATGTGTTGGGACATCTCCAGGTGCTGTAGGATTGTGGAATAACATGGGTTAGAAGGGACTTGAAAACTGTCTTGTTTGGCCATATCAGATTTACCAGTGTGGGATTTGGTCTGCAGAAAATCAGGGAATTGCTGTCTGGAGTGGTGTGCTGTGGTGCCTCTTCCCTGACACCCTAGATGCTTTGGAAAGGTTCTTCAAAAGAAGGAACAGTCTGGATATGGCCTAGGATCAGAGGGAAATTCAGGCTGGAAGGGACCTCGGGACGTCTCTAGTCCAACCTCCTGCTCAAAGCAGGGTCACCCATGAGGTCAGACCAGGTTGCTCTGGGCTGTCTTCAGTTTGCTCCTGAAAACATCCAAGGATGGAGACACTGAAACCTTCCTGGGAACCTCCTTGGTACCCCAAACCACAAAGATATCCTTGGGATCTGCTCCTCTCCCACAGCTTGCCCACAGCCTCCATCTACCCACCCTCAGCATTCCAGGTGTGTGGCCACATCCTCCTGGAGCCAACCAACCCTACACTGATCTTTTTTTCCCCAGTTTTTGAGCCTCAGATGAACAGAGGAAGCCAGGCCCTACAGCATTTGCTGTGTGGCCTCCCCTGCATCTCATTATCTCCAAGAACAACTTCCCACCTCTCCCATCCTGCTTCCTCCAGAGCTCAAATCCCTCCCTTCATTGTGCTTCGCCCTTCCAGGAGCCTCCTCTCAACACTGCCTGAGGATACGCTGCTTAAAATCTGATTTAAGCCAGCACCATCTGATTTTGCAGCTCCTCAGCTCACTCTCAAGTCTCTGCCTGTTGGCCTGGGGAGAGGCTGCAACTTCAGGCAGTGCAGAGTCTTCAAAGGCTGGATGTGCAAGGGAAGAGCATCTCCAAGCTTCTCCATGTTGGACAGAGCTCCTCAGCTGGTGGTCCTGGAGATCTCTGGGCTCCTCCTAAGGCATTCACAAGAAGATGATTAAGAAAGTAAATTGGCCAGGATGTTTCTGTTCACTGTAACTCCATTGCATCATACTGCAGAATTGTTAGGTTTTCTATGAAGATATGGATCATAGAATTCCAGAATGGTTTGGGTTGGAAGACACTTTAAAGATGATCTCGTTCTGCCTCCCTGCTATGAGCAGAGCCACAGCTTCTCTGGGCAACCTGTGCCAGGGCCTCAGCACCCTCACAGCAAAGAATTTCTTCCCAATATTCCATCTAAATGTCCTCTCTGTCAGTGTGAAGCCATTCCCCTTCTCCTGGCACTCCAGGCCCTTGTAATGAACGAGCCATGAAAATTTCTCCTGGTTTTCCTCTTCTAAACAGACCTGCAGAAGCTCTTTCTCTCTAAGACCATTTCCCTTCACCTTTCACCCACCATTTTTCCCAGAAATCAGCCAGAATTTCTCCTTAGCAGGAATTTTGCATTCCTGGACTCCCTGTTTTCAGCTTGCAATGATTTTTGTCTCAGAAATGTGAGCTGAGAATGCAGGGGATGTCAGGAAGGGAAAATCCATCTAAGCTTTTCATCTCCTTTTGTCAGCATTTCATTTAAACAGGCTTTTCATGCTGCTGATACATCTCCAAGAGCTTCCCACCCACCTCCATGTTCATTCCAGTGCTTCCCACATCCTTTGCAAGGGGAGGGAACCACCAGCACTGCAGTGGGATCAGGAACCTAAATCCTCTGAATCCCTACATTTTCTCCAAAGGAGAACATTTATGTCCTCAGGTTCCATCACTGATTTCCACCCCACAGAGTTCCCACTGCCTCCTAGTCTCCTTTTGAGCCTCATTCATGGCAAAATGCAGCTCCTGAGCAGGCTCCCTGCAGCGTTTCCCGGATATCCGATGGAGCGGTACCTTGCTGACCACTTCACTGTGCACTCTGTTTGTCAGCTCCAGGGGAAGGAAACAACAATGAGATCACTTGGAAAGATGTTTGTTTCCTTCAGATTTGGCTTGCCCAGTGGAAATCCAGGAGCGTGGTCAACAAACGGCGAGCAGAGATTCCTTTCACCCTCTGCGGAAACTGAAATTAAACTCATTTTCACTTATCCATGAAAACAAAGGTGATGATAATTACAACCAGCAGCACTTCATCCTCCTCTTCCATCCTGTCTCACTCCAGAGGGAGGAAGGCTGAGCTCACAGTTTGGTGGAGGGGCTGTGGGAACCAGCAGGGACAAAACTGGGACAAAGCCAGCAGCCGGAGCACCGCGCCAGGCTGAGCTCCCGGGTTTTGTTCAGTGATGGATGGGGACAAATGTATTGTGTCCCCCAGAGCCATTTAATCGTGGATTTGATGCTCGGCATGGATCCTGGAGCTCTACCAGAGGCAGACTGGGATGCGCTCAGCAAGGCCTCTCTGCGTGGCAGCATTCCGGGCTCGCGAGCCGCTGCATCCCTCTGCTACCAAGACAAATTAGAGGAACATGGGCTCATTTTATGGCTTACTCCGAGCAGGTCAGCCTGGAGGCCACCACAAAAGGATCCTCTGCAGATCAAATATGCAGTTGTAGGGATCTGGGAGGAAATGCACACAGAAAAATGTTGCATTTGGTCAATTTGTCGCCCCTCGGCGCGCGGCGTTTTCGCAACTGTAGGCAAGAAAAACAGAGCTGCTCATTTCATGAAGCCTTGTGAAGGAAAGCTGTGGAGAGCTTCCCCCTTCCCAATTATCCTTGTGAAATACACAGCTTGGGAAAGCACACAGGCACAACAAGCTGTAAATCTGGGGTTAGTAATAAAATCTCTCCCTGTCTAGGACAGCTGGGAAGGGAAAGGCTCCAACCTGTTGCTTAACATGCTGGGGAAATCACCACTGGAAAAGAGAGCTGGCTACAGGATCCAAGAGAACTCCATTCCAGCATTGGCCAGCTGCCTTTGCTGTGTTTCATGAGCGAAAAAGTCTTCAGAGAACTTAAGGGAGCTCTAGAAGTAAGACCCCACTGTGGAGAGCATCCTGGGAAGCCACAGCAGGGGCATGGACAACTGCAGAGACACCTGTGAGCTCTGTATTGGTCCCACATGTTAGGAAATGAGAGCCCAAAATCTGCTTTTTGGCTGCTCTCTGCTGTGGGACTGAGTGCTGAGCTTTGGAGGGGTCAGGCTTTGCTGGAGCTACTTCTCCATGACTCAAGAAACTTCAAATCTTGCATCACCCCAGACCCTTTCGGTGGCTCTCATCAGTTTTTTCCCCAAATTACTGCAGGGAGAGCCACTGGTCTGTGCTGTGGGACAAGCAGGAACCACTTGGGCAGGGGATGATTTCAGAGAATCAAATCACAGAACCACTGAGGTTGGAAAAGACCTCTAAAATCATAAAGTCCAAGAATCAACTCACCACCATGTTCACCACTAAACCATGTCCTCAAACACCACATCCCTATGGCTTTTAAATTGCCCCAAGGATGGTGATTCCACTCCTGTCATGGGCTGCCAGGGCTGGAAAACCCTTTCCTTGAAGAAATTTTTCCTTATATCCAATCTAACCCACCCTAGAGCACCCTGAGGCTGTTTCCTCTTATCCTGTCCCTTGTTACCTGGAATATTTAAGATTATTTCGCCTTTGCCAACCTTACCACGTTGTTGCACAGGCTAGGGGCCAAATTCAAAGATCTTGGGTTCTTCACAAGGAAAAAATCCTGATTTGATAAGGACAGCATCCCTGATTTCCCGTCCTTTGGGCATGGGCAGGAATTGAGTCACTCCAACCCGCAGCACAAAAGCCTTTGTGGGCTCTTTATCCTTCGCACTAAACCAGCACCAGCCTCTTACAAGACGGTGATTTACAACTCTCTATCTCCCCCAGGGCCCTCCCAGCCGGCTCCACAGCGATTCCAGTAGGAATGGCTTTCCCAGCGGGTGTTTGCAAAGTGCTAAGGCTCAGCTGAGCAATATCTCAGTGGGGAATCCCACAGCCTTTAATTTATCGATTACCATTAGCAGTGATAATACTAATAACAGCAAGCAGAGATTAAAATATTCTCTGCACAGGCACAGAGAGCTTCCCAGAGCTCTGCCAGCTGGGAAAAGGCTGAGAAGACTTTCTGGTAGTGGTGTCTCTTTGTATTTCACCCCAAAGACAGGGTCCACCTCCTGAAATCCCACAGAGCCACGGAATTGTGGCTGTCACCTGAGGTCACTCGCTGTGGCTGTGACGATGGGATGGAGGCGGCCGGTTTTCCTGTTCCCTGAGAAACTCAGCGCTGAGCCAGCTGGGCAGCCTCTTCCCAAGGGGTTTTCCCACCGCTGAGGTTCACACTCGCCAGCTTTCCTCGGGGAAGGGGCATTGTCAGCCCTTTCCTGGAAGTCCTGCGTGACACCCGGTGGCAGCAGCTGGGTTATTTACGCGGCCCCGCTCGCCGCCTGCGAGCACAATGCACAAATTGGTGCCTGTTAGCTGCTCACAGAGGGATGCAGGGCACACAAGCCAAACTGCAATCGCCTTTCATTTAAGTAAAAGCTCTGCGTGCCTCTGAGTACCAGGAGGAGAAGGGGGAAAAAAGCCCTCTTTAAATAAATCACAGGCTTTTCTTCCCGGCTTCTTCTGAACCTCCTTCAATGGGAGACTGCAATGAGTCAACTCAGGCTATTATAATTTTTTTTTTAATGTCCTTCCTGCAGATATTTAAAATGAAAACACAAAATTAATGTGCCAGTCTCTTTTTTGCCCACCATCCAATGCAGCTGTATCTGATGTGCCAATTGCCAGCATGTGTGCACCACCTGAAGTCCCCCAAAACAGGCAATGCAGCATTTATTAAGTTATTTTAGGCTTGGAGCTGCCTATGCCTGTACTGAACATGGCAGGGAGATTTATGGTGTCAGTTGATCAGGTTGCCCAGAGAGGTTGTGAACTCCCCAGCCCTGGAAGTGTCAAAGGCCAGGTTGGACGTGGCTTGGAGCAACCTGGGATGGTGGAAGGTGTCCCTGTCCATGGCAGGGGGTGGAATGAGATATTCCAATGTGCCAAGGCCTCACCACCCTCACAGAGAAGAATTTCTCCCTACTATCAATCTAACCCTGCCCTCTGGCAGTGGGAGGCCATTCCCTGTGTCCTGCCCCTCCATCCCTTGTCCCCAGTCCCTGTCCAGCTCTCCTGGAGCTCCTTTAGGCCCTGGAATGGGCTCTGAGCTCTCCCTAAAGCCTTCCCTTCTCCAGAGGAACATTCCCAGTTCTCCCAGCCTGGCTCCAGCCCTTGGAGCAGCTCTGTGGCCTCCTCTGGATTTGCTCCAGCAGCTCCAAATCCTTTGATGTTGGACCCGGGGCTGGGGCAGCTCTGCAGGTGGGGTCTCACCTGAGCAGAATCCTCCCCTTCCACTGCTGCCCAAACTGGGGCATCAATTCAGCACAGGGGGATTCTGGGGGTCAACAAGGCTGGGGCATGTCCAGCCAAGAAGTCTCATGTTTAGGTTTCCCAAGAACCAAATCATCCACCTAGAAGCCCCAAGTGAGACATGAGTTCCCAACAGATGGATAAATATCTGTGTAAGTCACTGTAGGTGTGAGGATGCTGCTCCCTGCATCCCCAGCTGTGACCACAACAAGGCTCAGCCACACTGGGAACTTTTAAAGGCGAACAGGGAGGTGATTTGGGACAAAACTTTGTCAAAACCCTGAAAAAAGGAACAAAATTGCACAAACTGATGTCCAGGTCCGTGCCTCTTGTGAACCCCCCGGTGAGCCATGAGCGTGTGGCACCAGCATGGGTGGAAAGGCAACCTCTAGTGTCCTTAACTGGGAAATAAATCCCCGGTGGCTGTCTCGCCTCCGCTGCCCGGTTTTATATCTGGAACTAATTTTGTCGTCATTCTGATGAGTGACGAGATAATTGCTGCAGCTGGGCTATTCAGCCTGCTCCAAAGAAGCCCCTTTTTTCCATTAATTCAGGCAGTGATTACAGACTCCCGGCCAAATTTATTAATTTATTTCTGCTGCGTGTAACCCCATTAAAGGCAGCGCCTTCACCCTGGGGATGGGCTCAGCCCATCACAGCCCTCGCTGTTTAAATCGTGTGTTCACGTTTCTTTGTTCTGTGAGAGACAAAGGAAAAGCTATTTTCCTAGATTTAAAAAAAAAAAAATAAAGTTAAAAATAAATAAAAATAGGGAAATCTTCCCTCTTCCTGCGCAAAAACAGACACTTAAGTCACAATCCCAGATAATTAGAAATGATCCAGTCTTGCGCCAGAGTCAAGGAAATGGCCAAATTGCTGCCTGCAAAATATCTGTGAAATTTTCTCTGTTCTCTGAAGAGCGCTGGGCGAGGGGGAGGAGGAGCGCGGTGCTCGCCTGGCACGGCCGCGACGCTGACAGAGCTGGGGACAATGATCACAGACTCTTCCCCGACCAGCTGGGAGAGGTTTGGAGTCTTTATGCATAGGAGGCCACTGCGTAAAAGCGAGACAAGAGCTAAAAAAAAGGAGGAGGGGTGAAGCTGCCCGGGATAATCGCTGGGAGAGCATCTGCAGGAACGTCCACAAAGCCCCTCGTGTTGATGCTCTCTTCATTTTTCTCCTGCTCCTCTGTGTTGTGCTGGCAACACAATCAAACAAGGGAAGGGCTGGGGATACAAAATGAGATTTGATTGCTGCTGGTTTTCCTAACTGTAAAATAATAGCGTGAGGAGGAAGGGTTGAACATCGGATTGAAATCATCTGCAAGCGGGGATTGTGTGGATGCGATTCCTATTCTTGCCAGCGCGATAATATTCCCTGTTTACCAGCTAAAAGGAAGCTAAAATTAGGGTATAAAAGTGTCTTCCACCGAGGGAACAGAAATAAATTGCCCTATTGTCAAGAGAAGGGCGTGGGGAATCTCCCGTCTCTGACCTTGACTTTGACCGCGTCTGCCTTTCTCCCTTGTGTCACCCCGAGCTTTTCATCTCGTCCTTTACCTTGCTCCATCTTTTCACGGCGAACAATAGGAGCGGAGCTGTCGAGTTAAATGGCAATTTACAGCTGAAACAAAGGGGCCGGGGTTTTACACCACGGCCTCCGGCAGCCCATTAAATGAAAACAAACCACTGATCTCATTAGCGAGCGCTCCCCATGCACGGCCCCGCCGGCTCCTGCCGCCGCCTCCCGGCGCTGAGCTGCTCTGAAGGCGAAGGATGCGAAATCTTGGAAGGGAAATAGGGGAAATATCCTATTTTTCTTTTGTCAGAAGGGGTGTTTTTACAATTAGAATCATAGAATCGCGGAATGATGTGAAGACACCTTAAAAAAACATCTATTCCATCATCTGCCATGGGCAGGGACGCCTTCCACTAGCCCAGTTCTCCAAGCCACATCCAGCCTTGCCTTGGACACTTCCAGGGATGTGGCAGCCACAGTTTCTCTGGCAATACCTGTCCCAGGGCTTCACCACTCTCATCAGCACATATTTCTTCCATATTATCTGTTCTTTCTAGTTTCCTGTTGGAAGATCTCGCTGGTAGGGGGCTCAGGCAGAGCTGGTTTGGGTTTCACTCCTGACATCTCATTTCACTTATCCCATCATAAAATGCAAAAAAGGACCCATCATCCCTTTTTAAGATGTTGATGCAGATGAGTTCAAACTGTCCAAGGGCAGGTTGGTAGAGCTGTAATTGCAGTGTAAACCTTGCTGAAATCAGGCATAAAGAGCATCACCCTGTTCCTCCTGGAATTCAAAAGAAGTTAGAAAACTCTCACTGGACTTAAAAAAAAACTAAACAAAAAAAAACAAACAGGAAAAATTATGTCCAAAAATGGACAAAAACATCAAGCAAAACCCCCACACCACTGGGGAATGCACCTTTTAAGTATCAGGAGGTTTAGAGCTGGTGATCAGTCATTTCTTGACCATGTTTATGATCTGAAGAGGATTCAGCCAAAGCACAGGAAAGGGCAGATGAGAAGTCAGCAGGGTGACAGTCAAGTGTCCATTGCATGTGCAAAACCTTCACTTGAGCTGGGTCTGTTTTCTCCTTAAATGATCCTGGTGGGTGCCTTCCAGCTCAGGATATTCCACGATTAAATATATCATGCCATTATTAACTTAAACGACACTCAGAAATATTTACATACCTGAGAAATGTCTGCTCATACAGGAAATTCTCTGCCCCAGGAAGGTTTTTACCTCCTACTCTCTGAATTTAGAAAAAAATCCTTTCTCTGTAGGTGCACGCATCTATGCAGAGGTAGGCAAGCTCCTGGTTTCTAAAAGCATCAATGTCAAATTTGCTCTCAAATAACGAAATATTTGAGGCTGGATGCATGTTGTGTCATGAGCTGAGGTTTCCATCTCTCATGCCTTTGTTGTCAGAGCTGTGCTGCTCCAGCTCCTTGCTCCACTGGCACCAGGAGGCAGCAAAACCACCAAAAAAAAGGTGAAAAGGCAAAGAAAAAATATATCCTGGCTGTTCCTTTGCCTCCTGTGGCTGTTGCTGAGCTGGGGAAGTAGAAAATATTACCACCATGGTCCTGGTTTTAATTGCAGCAAGTTCTTCCTCTGGGTCTGCAGAGCTTTGCTGGCTCCTGCTGTCCCTTTCCTCTACATCCAGGCAAAACTTGGAATTTGCTTTCACCTTCAGCAGGAGATGCAGCCAGAGGCAGAAAGGAGCCCTGAGACCAGGGCAAAGGAGACTCTCTATCCTGGAAGGGCCACAAAGGAATATTTCATTCCTGCAACAGGAATTCCCAGATTCCAGGTCCAGGTATTATCCCAGGATCTCTGGGAGTGACTACAACATTTGTGACAGGAATCCCCAGCTGCTTGAGAACTGCAGGAGGAATGGCATTTCTGACCAAATTGGGGAGCCACAAACCTGGAGGAGAAGCTTCAAGTACAGTGTGTAGTGACAAGGAGCCATTGCTCCGTCACGGCCTGTGGGATCGCTCCTTCCCCCAGCTGTCAGGACCAACAGGAAGGGATAAAACACAACACTGATGATCCAAAAGAATCAACCTAAGGGGTTATTTTACCTGCAGGAGGCTCTTGCTCAGGTGCCTGCTCTGAAACATGCACGGAAAATTACAGGGATGGCCCATCCCTGGAAGTACTCAAGCCCTGTTGGATGGGGCTTGGAGCAATCTGGGAAGGGAGAACTCATAGAGAAGGGATTCACAGAGCTGCTTCTTCCTGTAGACTCAGTCAGCTTTTTCTGCTTGGTTTTTGTTATCTGTCCATGCTTTTCCCTCCTCCTCTGCTGCCGGGATCTGCACACCAATTACACCCAGATTGCTGCAGGCCGTGATCACCACTGCCAGCACCAGTGCAGGCCTCCCGCAGGAAAACAGAAGTCATTAAAATTAATAACAACCTGCCAGGCACTTGAGACACAGTGAATCAGCATTGAAACTCAGACCTAAAGGCTGCCCTCGTGGGGCTTGGAAGCTGAAGAAACGAGTTTCACATAATTGTGTGTTCATGCTTGGATTTTAATTACATCCACATGGAGACACCATTTGTTATTTTATGAGCGTTGTTCTTAGAGGCATGAATTTGGGATAACCACAAAAGCTCAGAGAAGCAGTGAGTGAATCCATCCATCCATCCATCCATCCATCCATCCATCCATCCATCCATCCATCCATCATGTTTGACTGTGATTTCCAGACCCTGTGCCCCTTTATTAGAGCCAGCTCACCCCAGCCTGGTAAATTCTGTGTGGAGGCAATGGGAGGCAGCCTTGAACTGCAGGATTTGTAAGGAGCTCCCCAGACAGATGCTCAGTAAATCAGGGGACTCACATGATCCCATAAATCACGATCCTGATTAGGGTCAGAGTCTGCACGTGCTGCACAAAGCGTCGCTCAGGATCTGACGGGCTCCTCCCGTGGGAGGAGAGCCAGAGTTTCTTTCCATGGCAAATTGCAAATTACTGGAGTGTGCAAAGTCCTTGTCTCAGAGGAGTCCAGCACTGAACACAATTAATCCTGGTCTCTTTAGGGGTTCTGGTCTCACCTGGAAGTCTGTCTCTAGGGAAGGCAGAAAAGAAGTCACTGTTTCTCCAAACACATCCATGAATGTCACCCATTGGAAGGCACAGGTGGAGCACCAGGCTCAGCCCAGACATGGATGTTGATATTACAGTGGAAAAGGGAATATGTGATTTATTTGCACAAACTGATTTGGCACGGGGGAGTTCCTGATTCAATTTATCCACAGGGTTACCCTTAAGCCAGACTCCATGGGCTACATCAGAATAAGGAATGTGCTGCCTGCTAAATATCTTTATTTTCCTGTTTGTTTTCTTGTTCATTTTCTGGTTCCTCTAACAGGAAGAGCTGCAGCTCCCAGTATTTAATGCTGGGCAGGTTAAATCCCATGGTGTAATTTCATTATCTTCTCCAGGTACGTGGAGCATGAAGTTAATGGGATCAGACCTGTTCTGAGTTAGCCAGGCAAAATAATGAGGGGAAAATCAACGGGCAAAGGTGAATTGGCTGTGTCTGAACATAAAGTGACACAAACAGCCTCTTAATTAGCTAAAAGGGATAATGAAATCACTTGGGCAGGGAAGCATGAACACATGCACACATCAGAGAATCAGAGAATGGTTTGGGATGGAAGGGACTTCAAATCCCACCCAGTCCCACCCCCTGCTATGGGCAGGGACACCTTCCACCATCCCAGGTCGCTCCAAGCCCCATCCAACCTGGCCTTGGACACTTCCAGGGATCCAGGGGCAGCCACAGCTTCTCTGGGCACCCTGTGCCAGGGCCTCACCACGCTCACAATAAGGAATTTCTTCTTCTTTAAACCCAGCTTTAAACTGAAAGTTTAAACTCAGCCTTCACTTTCAGGCAGAAGCAGTGCAGCCCCATTTCAAAATTTCATTTCATTCCATAAAATTTCAGTTCACTTCATTTATTTCACAAAAAATTTCATTTCTTTTCATGAAATTCTCTTTCACTTCCCTTCATTCCATGCAGTTTTATTCCATTTCATGAAATAGAATGACACTTAATTTTTTTTTTATTTCACTCCACAAAATTTCATTTCATTTCATGAAATTGCTTTTCATTTCATTTAATTCCATGAAATGAAATGAAATTTCCTGTCATGAAATGAAATTCTGAAATTCGATTTCATTTCATCCCACAAAATTTCATTGCTTTTCATTTCATTTCATTCCATGAAGGGAAATGAAATTTCCCTTCATGAAATGAAATTTCATTTCGTTGCATTGCACAAAATTTCATATCATTCCATGAAATTTCATTTTAATTCGTTTAATTCCATTCCATGAAATTTCCTGTGACCTCTGACACTGTTCCTTGAACAACACCCACACAATATTCAAAGAAAAGAAAAGATGGAGGAATTCTCCAAAAGCTCTCATCACCTAAAGTTAAACCAGAGGTGACCAAATCCAGGAGTGACCAACCCCTCCAGCACATTTCCAGCAGAAATGCAGAGATTTCTCTTAAAAATAAGGGTGATTTCTGTGAGTTTTTTTCAATATTCAGTGTTCAAACCAAATTGTTCATGACCAAGTAGCACTTTGTGCTTCCTTGCCCTGGATTGTCAAACTTTGTCCCCAACTCTTCATGGAGTCAGGTTTCAAGGATGCCCCATCCGTAGCATAAAGTTTAAAATCTTTATTTTAAAATCATCTGCAAAACATCTGCAAGTTCCCAGGAACCATAAATACTTCTGAATAAGACAGGGCAATACCTGGAAAATGAGGAATTTTGGGCAAAACAAGCCATTGCTAACAGCATTTCAAACCTCGACCAGAGTCAGCACTGTGGAATGATGAACTCCAGATGTATTTTTAGTGATTTTTTTTTTCCACTGCATTTAAAAGAATCAGCTGTCAATGCAAATCATTTCCTTTTCCATAATTTTTAAACTGGCTAATTTAACAAGCAAAAATATTATGAGAAATTTGAGCCCATGTGCTCACAGGGATCTTGTGATGCAGAGCCTCCCATTAATTCTTTTTTTGGTGGGCACTTGTAAAACAAACACTTTTCCTCAGTGCCATCCTTGGATGGGTCTTGTAGGATCTGAAAATGAGATTTGGCTCTGCACAATTTCAGCTGTTCTGACTGGATGGATGGGATTAGAAGCAGAAGTTTGTCTTTCCAGAGGTAACTGAGTTCAGAGTTCAGCTGGAGATCCAAGACAGGGAACATCTTCCAAACCATTTCTTCACAGGATGCCTTTGGACCATTACAAATAAACAATATTTAAATTTACTTTAGCGTGTTTGCCATGGGAACTTATTAAGGATCGAGTCCAAAGTTTCTTTTTCTGAACTATGAAAAGAAGTTTTGCCCTTTTCTTGGGCTTCAAGAACTCACATGTGGGATCTGACATGACAAGGACACGGCACAAGAGCAGAGCAGGGAACTCAGGATATCCCAGATGCACCTCAGAGCATCAGGGAAAGTAATAAAAGCGGGAAAATTACCCCAGAAACCGTTTGGATTTATAAAGGTTGTAAAAACTAAGAACTGCTGTCCTTCCATAGAGCCAGAAGCACCTCCTGGATCCCCTCATAGCTGGGAGGGCTCTGCCTGACCCAGGAGTGACGCCGGCTGGAAAACCTGGAAATTGCAGAAATTTCCTTGCTCGGAAAACCGCGGCTGGACAGGGAACTGCGGGAGTAGAGTGCTCCAGTTCCCAGTGATTATTTGTTGGGTTTTTTCTAACATTATAGTAAAAATACGGAATAAGCCAAAGAGTATTTCCATTTTTATGGCTGAACCATCACAGGGCTGTTCCATCCTGTCTCATTTCTGCCATCCATTTAACCTTTCCTGTTGTATTTCTCCCTAAATATCGCAAAAGCAGCACATTTCCCAAGATTTTTGTCAGGCAGCAGAAATCATAGAGCTGCTTGAAGCTCACAAAAAACCTCGCTTAAATATGTTCTGGAAGCACACTCCAGGCAGGATTCCCTCTGCAAATTCCAGCCATAAAAGAATAAATACTGACCCTGGAATTATGGAAGGGAGGGAGGAAGGGGAATGATGCTTTTACTTCAATCAGGAGAGCTGAAGGATATTAAAAATTAATCAGTGTACACCTGACCAATTTCCTAACTACAGAACCAGGAAATAAAGTTACAATTTATCCTGACTTCCAGGTTTCATAGCCTTCGTGGAGTGTTTTCAGATGCTTTGTTTATATATATTTTAAAAAATTAATATCAGCATATTTCTAAATTTCAATCTCTGTCCAAAATATCACCCCTGCCTCCCTGACCAGTTCACTGATGGCTTTCCCTGCAAGGTGTTCTCTGTCTCCTATACATGACCTCAGATTTTAAACTCAAAATGTTCACTCTGTCCCCTACAGTTTACCTCACATCCCCACCCCAAAAATGTTCATTCCATCCCTTACAGGTTTTATGCCTCAAATTCGCCCTATCTGTCCACTAATTACAACCTCAATTTTACCCTCTCAAGATATCACCTATTAATCTCCTCAATTTTAAGTCAAAATTTGCATTTTCTCCAGCGCAGATAACTCAGATTTTATCCCCAAAATGTTCATTTTAATCCCCTAAAATTCGCGAGAAACGGGAGACAACGCCGACTTGCAGTACCAGAGTATGCCACATGGCGGAAGCACTGAGCGGGGAAAAGCCACTGCGCATGCGCCGCTCTCTTTGTTCTGTTCCATCCTTAATTATGGGTGCAACGGGGATTCGGCTTTTTCTGGGAGGATTTTGTTGGATTCATGGTTTGGTTTGGTTCATTTTTTGTTCGGTTCGAGAGGGTTTTTGTGTGGGTTTGGGGCTTTTTTTTGGTTGTCGTACCACTGAGTCATGGGGGATGCAGTTCTTTTCACCACGTGGTGGCAGCAGTGACTCAAGTCTCGATCTTTTCTTACCTTTCCGAGCCTTTTATTCTTTTAATTTAGAAATACAGAAGTTATGTTTGCCCTTTCGAACCCTATGGTTCTATAGCCAGAGTTTTCCTATATCCTCAAACCCTGTATATAATACAGCAGACATGGCGTTTTGTTTTGAAATCAATTTTTATCTATATTAATCGTGTCAATTTGTGTAAAGATGAAAAACTTTAAAGGGTTTAGTATTTACACACACACACACTCCCTGTGAATTTCCAGGCATTTCTGGGGCTGTAAACTCCTCTTTTGTGAGGATCCACATGCCCCCCTCTTGGTTTTGTGTCTCTGCACCGAGATTCAAGGTTGTTAAA
>VXBB01024662.1:262916-315243 GCA_013399915.1 Illadopsis cleaveri | reverse complement strand
CCACTTTTCTGGGCAGCCTGTTCAGTACTTGACAGCCTTTTCAATTGGNATCATAGAATCATTTAGGTTGGAAAAGACCTCTTAGATTATATGTTTCAACCCTTAAACCAGCACTGCCATGATCACTGCTAAACCACGTCCCTAAGTGCCAGATGTAGACACCTTTGGAAATAGCTCCAGGGATGGTGTTTCCACCACTTTTCTGGGCAGCCTGTTCAGTACTTGACAGCCTTTTCAATTGGGAAATTTTTCCTAATAACCAGTCTAAACTTCTCCCTCTAATAAAAGTGGAACTTGTCACATGTTACTGGAGAGAAGAGACCGACCCCCCACCTGGCTACACCCTCCTTTCAGGCAGTTGTCAAGCAATGAGGTCTTCCCGCAGTCTCCTCTCCAGGCTAAACACCCCCAGCTCCCTCACCCACTCCTCACAGGAATTGTGCTCCAGACCCTTCCCCAGCTCTGTTGTCCTTCTCTGGACACTCCCCAGCATCTCACTGCTTCTGTAGTGAGGAGCCCAGAACTGAACACAGGATTTGAGGTATGGCCTTGCTAGTGCCCATCCCTTTCCTTGTCCTGCTGCCCGCACTATTCCTGACACAATCTGGGGAGCCCTTGGCCTTCTTGGCTGCTAGGGCACACGCACTGGCTCATGTTCCCCCAGCTGTTGACCAGCACCCCCAGGTCCTTTCCTGCTGGGAAGCTTTCCAGATGCTATTCCCCCAGCCCGTAGCACTGCATGGGGGGTGTTGTGACCCGGCAGTTCCCCATGTTGAACCTCAAATAGAACCACTTTGCCACTTTGATTTTGTAAAATCCCCCCAGATCCTCCTGTCCATTATTCCCCATCAAATACTAAATTGGTGTCAAATAAATTAATTTCATTCAAGTGCTTCTGCCCTCAAAGTAGGAATTCCTCAGACCTTTTGTTAGTTAGCTATCCTGAGTATATTTTCACACAGATACGAGAAATGCTAGTAATCTGCTGAAAGCCAAAATAAACCAGGATTTATGAATGTGTATTGTTGCATATAGGTAAAGCCTTATAAAATAAGGGCCTTGTTGCCCTTGCAAAATAATGGCTCAGGCCTGCTACTCTGGCTAAGCAGAAGGGAACTGTGGGAGAGTGACTTAGCTGGAATAGGGGTGGAGAGATGTGACAGAAGTCCTGCTGCATGGCTGCCTTATGTCCACATCATGTCCACATCATGTCCACATTGTGGTGTGTGCTGATTGGTTGACTTGGGCTTGTTGTGCCTTAAAACTGTGTAAAGTGATCACCAGCTAACTGTTTCAAAAGGCCTGCTTTCTGCAAAAAATGGTTCTTCTTTGCACTTGACAGGGGACTCTGCCATTGCTCTGCATTGTCACATCTGGCACCCAAACAACAAGAAATTAAATTCCAATGGAAAAGTAAACTACCACCAATAACAAAGCCCCATAAACCCAAAACACCAAAATGCCAAATTACAATGAAGAAATAAACTACAACTCAACAAAACAAACCCTTACAACCCTCAAACTACAAACAAAGAGCAGAGTTCAAACCCTACTACAACAACATAGAACTTTCTTTACGAACCACAATCCAGTGGAAAGCAAAATACCCGCACAACTGATAAAGTTAAATCATAATGAAGGATTAACATCAGCTGATCCCCCTTTTAAGAGCACTCTCCCCTTCTGACTTCTGTAATAGGCAGGATCTGTCTGCCTCTTCCCAATGTTCCAGTGTTTTTACTGTGAGGCAAAGAGTTAAGAAAACTAGTGAATCTTGGTTCTTTCAACTAAGAACCAATGATGGAGGGAGGGAGTATGTCAGGGGGGTTTTATACTTATTTTAAAATGTGAAACAGACATAATTAAACATGATACTGAAGTAGCAGTTTACTGGATCTTCAAGCCTGTAGCACTACTGAGCCTGCTCACTGCTTGTTCACACCCTCCTTTTCATGGCAGAGTGCTAGGACCCACTTCATGTGCCCTTTCCTTCAAGAAAGGAGAAGCAGATAAACCTGGGAGTCCATACTGAGGGAAGGCCAGCTTGTGAAGAAGCAATAATTTTCTTTCATGCCTGATTTACAAGTCTTGATGTGGCCAGGCAATCTAAACCACAAAGACAATTTGAGCTTGTGAAATGACTTGCTGGAAAACTAAGAAATTATCTGGGTTTGTGCCTGGATTAGTGTTTTTGTCATATCCCTGCGGCAAGTCAAAACTGACGTCCTAATCATAATAACTTTTCCTATTGTAAAACCAGTACATACTGTTGGGGTTAGTCCTGGCGTCAGGTAATTTATTTTATGTTTCTGTTTATAGCTAATCACACTTTTCCTTATTGTGAACAAATTAATTTGTTTCATTTGCATTTAGGAGCTTCTTGAGAAATTCCCAAATATGGGGAAGAGATATGAGTGTCTCTCTACAGTGTCTCTTAAGCTGAAGAGTGAAATGAATAGTCAGAAAGCACTGATAGCTGTGATACTGCCTCAGCTTACACTGGAGCAGAGTAAACAAGTCAAAACACTTCAGACTAAAAATGAGGAAATCAACACTCGTCTCCAGAAGTTATTGACCAAATTGAAGGTACCAACTTAAAATGCTGAATAAGTGGATGCTTCATATGGCTTGGATTTAGGTTTGGGGTTTTTTTTTAAATAAGCTGTCAATGGTAACAGCTGGGATTTTATATACAATAGCTTTGGGTTTCGAGAATCCATACATTGGAGAAAATAAGTTGATCGTAATTGCTTTACAATCTTAGAAAACTGAAACTTAGTTTTTAACTGTAGTTCAGCTCCTTTGCACAGAATTATTTCATTAATATTATTCCATTTTAATTGGAAAATGAAATTTTCTTTCTGTACTCTATAAATCAAGTAATAGATGACTAAGTATGTATCTCTCTGTGGTGGAAAGAGACATACAAGATGGCTTGGAAATGCAGGCTTACTCTGCAAAACTACCCAAGTAGTTTGATTTTACAGTCATCAGTTTCTCCATTGGACTAAAATTATCAGCAAAAAGGTTAAGGGTAGTTGGGAAAGAATTCCTGTTAGCATGTGCAGAAGTACAGTAAATGATAAAATTTTTTCTGTTTCTTTATTTACCATGAAATATTAAGGGCTGGGGTTTTTTTAGGTTAGAGCATGGAAACATACACAGACCTAGAGAGAGGGGTGAGGTTCTTGAGAGTCAGTCATGTCTATAAATATCCATTAACTTGGAAGTTGAACTAATGTTCCAAAGAGCCTAATTTTATAACTTAATGCAGCAATTTTAGGTTTAATTTTTTTCTATAGATGGCTTTTAACTTTCATTGTTAAAGATGATTAAGATTCAACTAGTGAGCTCTGCTAGAATAAAGTTTTAAATCAGCATAGTGATATTATTCTCATAGATCATCTGCACCTTTCAAAACTCCAAGAGAAAATAAATATAACAAAGAACACTTTACTTTTTTTGAAGTTTAGATTTGTGGAAGGCTGTCTAGAGCCTTTTAGACTCCTTTGCTTTTTTTGGAGTCTACACAAAATAGCATACTGGAAAAGTGCTGTCTCAGCTAAAAGGCTTACATGCCATTACTATAATGCACTTGTGAACCTGATTTTCTTAGCCATGTGTTAGTTATCCTGGACATTTAGAGGCTCAGGGATTAAACAGGTTGAATTATAAAATACTGTGTTTTAGCTGGAAGCAGGGTACTGTTTTAAAACAGGCTCACTGATATATCCTGTGCTTCTGCAACAGCTTCTGTTCACTTCTGTTTGCACAAAGAAAAGAGAATATCACACTACTGTTCACAAGTATGAAATGGAATTTCTTGAAGAAAAGAGAAAACAAGATCACCTACAATCCCAGATTCAATGTCTCAGGAAGATTAATTTGAAGCAGAATGAAGTATCATCTCAAGAGTTAAACAGCAGTGAAGGGCTGCAGAGTTTCCACTTGCATGCAGAGGTAATACTCGGAAGAAAAATAGACATAAAGACCCATTCCAAGGCAGAGGGTCATGTGGTGGTGGGAATCTAATGGCATTGGGTTTATCTGTTAAAACTTCACTCAAGGGGGAGGGGTGAAGGCATAGATTTATTTTTTTATGCTACAAAATCTATAATAAGAGGATTTTGCTTCATAAAGCAGCTGAAAATAAAATTAATAGGTTAGAAAATAGCAGAAATATTATTTACTTGTTTGCCCTCTACAACACATACTATCCCATACCAAGATGACTTGTTCTAAAACAATGGAATAAACTTTTGCTAATAAGCACTTTTTTTTCCCCATTTCCACCTGCCCCAGGAATGTAATTGTCTTCTTGCTTTCCCAACAGGGTGTAATTTTAAGTCTAGCAAAGCTCCTTTTATATGATAATTAGATACTAAAACAGACTTCCTGCTATACTGATAGCTGAGAGGACAGAAGGTATATTTAGACATGTGATAGTCAAATGAGTATTTAAATTTTAAGTCCCTTTTTTTTTGAAGAGCATTCTCAAAGATGTATCAGAAATGGAACATGAACTTCTCTGCATAGAAGCAGAGTTACAGCAGGAAGAAAGTGCTAGAAATGAAACAATACAGTTCTGGGAAGCATGTTCAGGAACTCGTTGGGATGCAGAGGAACTGAAAGAAGAACTAAAGAAAGATAATGAAAGACTCTTGCAAGTCTTTAAATTCTGGACTCCTAAAGTAAAGGTAAAATTAAATGTTATAGAATCAGAAATGCATTTTGTGTAAGCACTCTGCAAATGCCTATGACTGAAAAAAAAAGACAAAAAAGTTCTTAAATGGTCATTCATTATCAGCACTTAACTCACATTTTAACTGTAAGACATAGAAATACTTAAAAGACTTTTAAAGATTCCTCATATATCATGTATTAAGCAGAGTTGGAAATTTGCTTTCTAAAAGACTTTCTAAGTAATAAATGGGAGGGGGAGTGGGGTTTATTTGGGGTTTTATTAGTCTAATTCTGGAAAATGTTGCTTTTATTGTCAAACTTTGTCAAAATTACTATAGCCATTTTTAAAACACAGTTAAATTTATATTTACAGTTTTTTCTTTCTTATGCTTACCTCTTGCCTCTTTTGAAAACCTGTACAGCATTTTCAGGGTTTAGTGCATCATGCAGAGGATTTCATGAGATTTCATCTTTCTGATCAAATCTTATGTTTAGCCTACTTTTAAAAGTTCCTTCTGTAGAGTCAATAGTCAATCTTGACTTCTTCAGAATTTCACAGTATTGGCAAGGTTTCTGGAAGAATTCCCTGACCCCAATAGTATGTGGATCAAAGCTTTTAACAAACAAACAAAAATCTAGCAAACATTGTCATTTCCTGATAATTGTGAAGTTTTTATTTATCTGCCATGTTAAACATGTGGGTTTCTAAAATAGTCCAATGTGTAGGTTTCATTTCCTTTAGTCAGTGAATACATTTTTGTAAAAAAAAAAATCTGTGAATAATTATGGTTTTCTGTGGCTGACATTCAAGAAGTCTTCCCAATATGATTCCTTTGTTTCTCTAATATTAGAGTTTGAGTTAATGCAGAAATACTAGTAAACCTGCAATATAGTATCATCTTCTCTTGTGCCCCTTTCTCCCTTCCTCTCTTCTGGAAATGAAAGTGTTCTTTTGAGTGATAATGCTACTATTTCTGACAGCAAGCATTTTCAAATGGGGCACTGGAACAAGAATGTGAAAATAATATAGGCTAAGGTACTTCCTGTTTCTTCATTTGCCATATTTCTAGCAGATTAATAAATTATTAAAAATTATTCTGTATGATGCTACTGATTTTCAGATACTCCTTGAACTTTCTTCAGAGCTGGATGGCAGAACTGCCAATTATAGCAAAAATGCTGATGTTGAATTAAAACAGAGAAAAGAGAAAAATGCAGAGTTGCTTCAGGATCTGAACACTCTAAAAGAAAAATTTGCCCCTGGTGGCTCTGCCAGTCTGGCATTAGAAGAAGAAAATTATAGGCTACATAATAAATTAAAGGCTGCAGAACAAGATAAAAAGGTAACCAATACTTGTTTCTAAGGAAAACTTCTTTGATGCTTGCTTTCTAAGGGAGAGTACTCCAAACTCAAAATAACGATTGATGACAACTGTAAATCTATGCCACCACAATACAAATGGAGTAACTAATTTCAGTAGCTCTTTTATTTCCAAAGTGGAACTTTGAGTTCTTGCCTGTAACATGATTAATTGCCTGATTTCTGTACACAAATAGATTTCAGTTTAGACATTCATATGAAATGGTTTTTTATTTGCTTTTGAAGTATTGACTTTAATAGGGTGCTACTCTTGATGCTTCCTGTAAGTATATGGTATTCACTATGTCAGACATGAAGCTGGAGAAGAATTTTCTATTTAACCACAGAAACTGAGAACTCACCTTCTCTCTCCTATTTTTTTGTCACAGTTACCCTTCTCCAAAGCACTTTTTCTTTTCTTAGATTTGAGTGTCCTAGACTATTAAAAGGTGACCCAAAACAGTGACCTAGATATGAAGACCTGCCACAGAGCCTGTATTGTTGGATTTTTTGGTGTGGTTTGGGTTTTAGCTAGTTTTTGCCAAGAATATGACTTTGCTGTTACTGTTGCTACCTGTTGACATAACTGCTTATAACTGATTGATTGATATATCTCAACAGGCTATGGAAATAAAAATTCAGAAGTTAAAAAATGTAATAAATGAAGTAGGAGAAAGTGTCAGAGAGAAAGATGACAGGATCAGCAAGTTACAAACACAGATAAGAATAAGAACAGAGACAAGTGAGCTCATCCAACTGCAAGCCAAACTGAATGAGATGGATAATTGCCTCAGGACTGCCTTAACAGAGAAGCAGAGTCTTCAGGTATGAGCAAAATACTTCAGTCTTCTCTTCCTCCTCTGATGAAAGACACAAAGCATGCTTGACAACAGCTGTAGGTGAAACTTAGCTCTCTCCATGGTCAATGTATTTGTTTTGTATGGCATTCCTAGAGTAAACCACTCCACTTGCCTGTTTAGTGGGCAGTTTCACATTCTACCAGTGCAACCTTCAGTGGCAACATTTAGAATCCATATTATGATACTAGAAACTAAATGTGTCACTTGTATGTGATGCATTTCTGAAACATTTAAAACATTTTAAAACTTGTAAACTGAAACATGAGGTATTTACTCAATGTGATATATTTGCATGGTTAAAATTCCCAGATTTATATCTCCACAGAAGTCAGCAAAACTTGCTAAAATATGATTACATGTAATACACAGAGTAGGACACCAACTGCTGCCATAGTGCTAGTTGGTAATGTGAGCCACCTTAGTGAAAAATTACTTCCCACTCCTGCTCTTGTCCTGCAAAATCTAGTCATAGGAAAGATACAAGGGAAACAACCCTTCATTTCATTGCTAAGTAACAAGCCCTTATTTGTACTAAATATTTTATTATCAGGCAAAATTAGATAAAGGTGCTGAGCTGTACAAAGAAGAAATTGACGATCTCAAAACACAATTGGTAAAATGTGATCTGGAAAGAATGAAACAATCCAACTCCTTTGAAGTGAAGTAAGTTCACATTTTATCTTCTTACAATTCTCACTACTTTATTCTTAGCTTCTACTTCCCTCTTTATTTTTCCCACATAATAAGAAGTAAGCATGCAGCTTGAGGTGTTGTAAGTTTTTATGGTAGTTAGAGAAAGTAAAATCTATGTGCACCTTGGGTTGCTTACAAAACCTCTTCCCTATATACCCACCAATATTTCTCAACCGACCATGTTCAACCATAAAGGAAATAACTATTCTGACAAAAGAAGGCAAGTGGAAAGCAATAATAGAAAGCATTCTCTACTTCACTAGAGAGAAGGGATACATCAAAAATAATTAGTCAAACTTTTGGGTGCACTTCCCCAAAAATCTTTGTGCACTTTACCTAAAATCTAACTGACAGCCAAGTTTATGTAGTTTTTCTTGTAAAATGTGGGTGTGTCTTGTATTTGATAGCTCACTAGAATTCAACTGAGACTGTAATAATTATTAAACCGAGGTTTTCTGACTTTTTTTCCCCTCCCTTCCTGCCTCATATAGGCTTGCTAATTATAAAGCCCTTGCAGAACACCGAGAACAACAGGTAACAAAGCTAAAAGAAGAACTGAGAAGAGCACACCAAGAGCAAGATGTTACTGGTAAATTCAAGATAAATAGAAGGGACTCTTTCACGTTTAACATGAGTTTTGAGGTTATATGGGTAAAGACCAGATTGATATGTAGGCCTTGTACTCAAAGGGTATGAGGAGAATTGGGTGCACTGGAAGATAGGATGGAAAGTAGCTTACATTAGCTGCATATGAACTGCACTAGAATCACAGTAGTTCTCATGTTTTCGACATTTGCCTTTATGGAGGGATAAGCTGCAGTGGTGGTAGCTCATGTTGCTACTTTTTCCCTGACATATGGATACGTAGTTCTAATCAAAGCTATGACATACCTGGAACAGTAAATATTTTACCTCTAAATGGCCCAGTGAAGAATCTGTCATGTTTCTAAATATCTGGCAGTGTGAATACTGGGAGGTGTATTTTGTGTAGAAAAAAGAGTAACTGTTGTAATGACACTTGTAACCCAGTGAGGTTTCACATATAAGACCACAAGAAGGAATAGGCTAAAAAATGTATTGGCTTGGTTTTGAACACTCTCCAGATAATGTGCACACACATATATGTATAAATCTGTTTTCTAGTGCTGAAAGAAGCAGATCCTCAGCAATCCCAAATACCTCTTACTTGTGGTGGTGGCAGTGGTATTGTGCAGAGCACACAAATACTTGTTCTAAAATCTGAACAAGCTAAGCTACAGAAAGAGAACTTGCAGCTGAAGAAACAAAATGACCTTCTACTGAGGTGAGTGGACAGCTGACTAGCAACATGTCAAATCATTTGTATTTATGTACATTGTTAGTATTTTTTTCTGGGAGACCTATGGAAATGAGTAACCATTAACTTTTGATTTCACATCATAAACTTTTATTTAAAGCTAGTTTTATGGCTTAAAAAGTCAGAAAGGCCTTTTGAACTTTAAATTGCTTGCTTTCTTAAGAATCTTAAATGCTGAAGGATACACTTGAATTCTATGTTGGAAGGGATTTCAGCTCAAAAAAAAAATCCTCTGAAACCAAGATACATAGCTATTGTATTGCCATGTCTGTGATATGTCATCTGAAAATACAGGAACTGTCTGTTCTTCAGGATTTTTTCCTTAAAGAAACTGCTTTAAACTTAATTGCATGCTGGGGTTCTTTTCTTTGCAGTGATGAACTTGAACTGAAAGAGGAACTCAGGAAATGGAAAGAAAGAGCATTAAAATGGAGAGAACGATCCTCGAGAGAAACTACTCAAGAGAATCTACCAAAGTCTCCTAAGAAGGCAGTGTCATATTTCTTTAAAGAGCCAATGCTTTCACCGTCCAAGGAAACTGTTTCTCAAGAAATAGTGACTCAGGATGTACCAAAGCCTCTGCCTTGTCCAACAAATTTATTTGATAATTCCAACTGGGGTGTGCCAACAGGTACGTAACATAGTAGTAGTATCCTATAAGATTTGAAGATGCAAAATGTAAGGCATGGCCTGAGGTCTGAAACTTGCATGATAACAGTTTTCCTGAGTGGTTTGTCATCTGGCTGTTGAAAAGCTGACCATCTGAGCTGTGAAGCTCTACAGAGCTTCATTGAAATGCCAAAATTAGTCCTTCACCCACTGGAGAATATACAAACTTTATTTTCCTTTTCTGCTATGGAAATACTGATGAGTGACTTTTAGAAGTCAATCAGCAAAATATTGTTATTAGATAGCTGGTGGTCTAAAATGTTTTGCTTTTTAACTTAAATTGGTCAAGCACAGATTTCTGGTAAAACTATATAAAGTTAACTGCTGGTTAACTTTTTTCTGAAGTTTTTCAAGATGATAGACTTCAGTTTTTGATGTTGCATCTGCTACTCTGCCTGGCTCCAGATGCAATAATAGCTGTTTTGATGATAACTTCTGTTCCTTAGCCTCCCTTCAGATTTCTTGTATCTGGCCTGCTGACTTTTAGAGACCTTTTGCCCTCATGCTTCTCACAGCTTTCAGAAGGCCCCAGCAGGCATTTTGAAGAGTAGCCAGTTTTTGAGGTATTAGTAGCAGACTTCCAGAAAGAGCATGACTCATTGCTGGTTTTGTGATGGCCAACTTGGTAATAGCACAGCTTTCCTCACAACACAAAGCTCCTCAGAGGAAAGCTTTCACAGCTGATGTACAAAACACTAATCAAGATTAAATCACTGTATTCCTGCTGCTTGTGGAACTGAGAGGGCCTTTAATGTTCTTGTCTTATGTACAGATACACGACCTGCAGGCACAGAGTCCACAGATGAACACCTTAAGCGCTTGTTTGGGACTTCAGACAAAGATAAAGCCCCTGATTGCAGCACCCAGTAAAGACGCTCTTTTGTAAGCTGCCCTTACAGTGGCTACAGTCAGGATCTGCATATACAAAAAAAACCTGCTTCAGGTTAAAAACCATCAGCCTCTTCCATCTTCTTGGAGTTTCTACTTCCCTGAACTGAGAAAGCTGGAATATGAGGACAAAAATGGAAAACCAGATGTTGCCCCACAACCTGCTGATCTGTGGATGTTCAACTTTGGGGATTTGATGTGGATTTTTTTGATGGCAAAGAGAAGTTAATGTATTGAAGAAAAAAATGGATAAAGGAATGGATCACAAGCTAATCTACTGTGAATCTTCTCAGACTCAAACTTTACATTCTCTCTTTCCTAAAACAGCCCTTTTCTGGGGTGTTGGTATTTGTATCTTCAGAGTGCTGTTGACTTGGCAAGAGATACTGTTTTTGTTTCTTAGTATGTGATTTTTATACCATGCTTTCTTTAAGCCAACAGAAACTGCATTTTCACCACAATCTTAACCTCTTTGGACACTTCAACTGAAGTTACTGATCTTTTGTTTGTAGAGCACACAATCAAGGGTTCCTCTTAAACTCCTTAAAAGTTTCTGCAGATCACCCAATTATGGTACCATGAGTAACTTTGAATTTTGCATCATTTTTCAATATACCTGTCTGAAGTTGCATATTGGATTTTTTTTAACGGCAAGCAATGGACTTAACACTCTTCTGCTTCTCTAGTGAAGGGAAAACAAACAAGATCATTGGGGCAAGATGGACTATTATATTAACCTACTTATCTATATTGTGAAACCTACATTTTGTATGTTTTTTATAAGAAATTTAACTTGACAATAAAATTTTGTGTGAAATATGTAAAAATGGTTTTGCTGTTTACTTGTGCTATGATCCAAGGATGCTGATTACAACATTCAGTGGCTAAATGTTACCAAATTACTATATTTTATATTTCACCATTTCCATTTTAATTTCATAATTTCCATCATTATTATGCTTCTTGTTTCTGTCCTCTATAACCTTGTGCAGCAATTACTTGTGCAGAAGTTTCCTGTTGTCGGATTTTTATTTAATTCTTTGAGTCTTGTCAAAAAATGGTTGAAGTCTAAAACATAGATCCTCCTCCCTTTTCTCCCCTTCATGCCTTCCCTTGCCAACTAAACAGGAACTGGGCACTCAGAACCAGAGATAACTCCATTAAGGGTGAAATCATCATCATCATGAGATGAGAAAGTCATACCTAAGAAAGATACCTGCATCAAAAGCATCATCCTTATTTTATAGGAATAAATCTCTCAGTAATGCTAGGTCCTCTTTGGGTCACCCAAACTGACAAACAAATGGCTACACTGAGATGTTCCTGAGCAATTCAGCATTTGATTGGGGGAGTCACACAAGGATTATTTACCTGATTGAGGTACTTCTTTAATAAAGAACCAACCTTCTGTTTACTTTAAATGGCTGAAAACTGCCAACCACTGTACCTGCTAAGAAGTTCCAATGATTTATCTCAATCTCTGGCCTGGAGTGTGTTTTGGGAAGCTTTTAAAGGCATGACGAACCAAAAATATCCAGGTTCTCCATACCATTACAGAGTTGGGCACTGCAATGTCTTCTTTCTGACTACAACCACAGGTATTTATTATCTGACAGGGATAAATGCAAAGTGGGGTGTGTTTGTGGTGGTTTCTTTTTTTTTTTTTTTTTTTTTTTTTTTTTTTTTTTTGAGGTTGGTTGGAAGTTTTTTGGGTTTGTTTCAGGTTGTTTTTTTGCTTGGTTTGGTGTGTTAATTTTTTTTTTTATTTCCTACTATGATGAAAGAGATTTCCTTTGGCTACCAGTATTTTGGTGTTCTAATAAATAAATTAGACTGATTTTTTTCTTCCAGAATCGGGAAAGAAGGTGTATATATAGATCTACCTCTTCCATATACAATTTCCAGTGGTTTTTTCGTTAATTATTACTCGCTGGGAACAACTGGATTTGGTGATTTTTCTAGTGATGGAACTAAAAAAAGCAGAAACTTATTGCAACAGATTTGGTGGCAAAAGCTTAGGGGCAGAAGAATAAATGTTTTTAGCAAAATAAATCATTAAAGATTTTGTTTACTGGGGAGCTGATTTAGAAAGCATTAAAAGCTATCATAGTTCAGCAGAAAGACAGGATAAACTGAACTTTTGCCTATGTGTGTCCCAGTTTATCCACAGAAGTGGCTTTTCTGAGAACAAACTAACTGAAGTTTAGGTAGGACACCAAATTCTTTAATAATGCTATCTGGTAGCTTTAAGTCTGGTGTGAGCTTATAGCTAAATTAGTTTGTCCTGGAATTTTTCAGTCTAATGATATTAATTCTGCTTTAACATATGCAAGTTAAACTAAAACTATAAACAAAATATATGTTGGTAAATCACTGGTTTAACAACAACAAAATAATCACATAAGTTTTGTCCTGGTTTGGAATTTGATAGTTTATATTGCAAAAAGACATTGCTTGGAAAAACATGTTTGTGGCCTTTTGGTGGGAATCCTATTGATCCCTTGAATTCCCATTGTATGAGAGTCAGCTGATGCTGGTGATACTTTTGTGTCCTTTCCTGTGCAGGAGAAAAATCACACTTTTTTAAAATCCTGAGTGTCACTAGATGGCAGCATCTCAATGTTACAACAGGAAATTACGTTCCTATAGAGAAACTTAGCAGTTGGACTACACATCCCAACAAGCACAGTAAAAAAAAAAAACTGTAGAACTTCCTTTCGTACAAGGGTCAGTAAATATAACAAAGCTGTTTGAGATCTCTTGGTGAGTGACTATATTAACATTTATTTGTAAATGCTTCATAGAATCGGTATGACAAGTTCATAAAACCTGATTGTTAGACTGAAAAATGTATTTACAATGCATTTTGCTTCCCATGTGTTAAGGTGATTTGGGGAAGTACTTAAACTGATCCAGGTGGCATTTGGAAAGAAAAGAATTTTTCCATTACGTTGCTTCAGAAGTCTAATTTGTTGAATCTGTAACCTTCAGGAAAACAGTTTTGCTCAAACTTTTGCCAGGAAAAACATCTAATAAAACAGATTTTCTGATCAAAATAAGAATAATTGATTCAAAAAGTAGGACACTAAATTTGACTCTGAGTCACAGTGTGGATTAGAGCATCTCTAGAGGACAGCATTGGTTGTTAACACAGGGAAGAGTATGGCACTTTATTTTAATTTCCCAGTGAAGTTCTTGGTGTGTTGGATTTATGTGTATATTTAAAGACTTTGTTCTTATGATATCTTTCTATACTCATATCTACATAGACAAAGTTGCTCAGAGGATTACGAAAATGCAAGAGTTTTGCTTATAGGAAACCCAGTTAACAAACTCCAGATACTACACTGTGACTAAAACACAGTGACCTCACTTTTTAGGAGTTCTTTGAGACTTGGCATTTGTTTTTACTTGTTTGTCTGCATTTTTGCATGCTGTATTTTATTAAAACTAACACAGCACCTAAACAGGGCTGTATTTTGTTTTTTGGCTGCTCCATCCAGACTAACGTAGCAGCTTCTAGAGGTTCCCTACTGCCCCAAGCACGGTCAGTGTTCCTTGAGAACAGGGAACAAGAGCCAAGACTGGCAGCTTCATTCCTCCTGCACCCTCCTGCTTCATTGGGGCTGGAAGATTCCCAAGACAACTGAGGGCAGATACGAAGGCCAGGACATTGTATGGAATTTATTGCAGTCTGGGAAGTTAAGCATTTGTAGTTTGAGAGAAACAAGACAGACCTGCTTTCTGAGAATACCATGGAGACTGGAAACATTGGATTACAAACTACTGTACTGCAATTTCATCTTGGCTTTTTTTTGCCTGTTGAAGAAAAAATCCAGGTTTTGTTTTAATGAAACAACTTCCTGAGCTCAAATGCCTTTTGTATGCTTGAGGTCCTTATGTATAACTGAAAAAAACCCCAAGGTTGAGGCAGCCCTCCCCTCAGAACCCTGGATAACTGAGGGTCACACAGCAGCCAAACAGGACAACTGTGATGGCAGAGGTACACCCTGGATCATGTCTAGTTTTGGGAATGTATTTGCATCTGATTCCCAGGGATAATGTTGGCTTATCTTTGTTAAATTTCTGTGTCATGTCATGCCTGCACAGGTCACCATGGGGCGGCTGGATGGGAAGATCATCCTGTTGTCTGCGGCAGCACAGGGCATTGGCCGAGCAGCTGCTATTGTAAGTTGGAAAACATTTGTTCTGCTGTGCCTGTGCAGTGTCTCTCATTCTAGTTTGTCCAATGATACTTGTACCAAACCAGTTCTTGAATTAATAAACCATAGATGAGGCCAGAACTACCCAGTGAAAAAATCAGGGAATAATGTAGCCACTATGCTGCATCATGCAGGCTTTGTGCTGTTTGAATTTATGAAAATCTTCAACTCTTGAGTGGAGATGTTAGATAAGGATAAGAGCAAGATTTGAGGACAGCTGCAACTGCTTTTGTAACAATATATGGTTGGTACTGTCTGCACCTTTTATCCAATATCTCTGTTGCTTTGTTGTGGGAGAAAATAAAGATGATAGAGGGAATATTTCCTGGTCTAAGGCTGGATACTGTGAGGATCTCCTACAGTAAAGCTAAGGTATTTTACCTATATTCATGATTGACATAACCAAGTTTACATGATACTAACACATTGTTCACAATGAGCAACTGTAAGAAACCCTTTACAAATTCTATTTGATTACTGTTAAACAGAATTCAAGGTATGTATTAACTTTCCAGTTAGCTTGCAACTCCTTTTGACCAGTTCTTCTCCTGCTACTTCCCTTTTCCATGGCAAATAAAAAACCCAGTAGAGTTATCTCGTTATCTCTGTAATGTAATCAACAACTCAGGAGCAGCTCCTGTAGCATTTTTACCAGACTGGTTAGTTTCTCATGCATGTGGTTGAAAACACAGATGACCGCTGATCTTGGCTCTTACATAAATCACTCAGACCAAGGAGCAGATAATCTTGCTGATGGTTTCACTTTGTAAATACCCAACAAGCCATGGAAGACTGGTATGTTTAATGCCACTATCCTCTTATGCTGCACTTAGGACACTTATTTTGAAGATTAGAGGCTACAGTCCAAGATGTCAGAATACTTTTGACAGACTTTACTTCATTAGCTGTTGATTTATCAGTAATCACAATAAAAAGAAAGAGGCTTTTGAGGAAGCTGTCAAGAATGAAACAATGTCTCTGGTTAAATATCAAGTCATGCTGCTTTTAACGTTGTTCTATTCCAATTATTTGGATACAAAGGATTTTGTTAAAAATAAAAAAGCACTGGTTTATGACTTCTGCCTTTACCTGCCAGATTTCATAACTTCATTTAAATCTAACAATACAGACAATTCTAGCCTTATTGCTTACTAGTGCAGCTAATAAGGGCAATAATAATATCCATTATCTTAGTCTAGTTACTGTTCTTCTATTGGCTCTATGGATTCCTTCCTTTAGGGAAAACACCTTAAATCTGTCTTATCACACAAAGTTACAAACTCATGTGCAACTCCCTGATATGCCCAGAATGAAAACTGAGAGATAAGCTGCCTACAGCTTGGCTTGGCTTCTATTTCAAGCCAAAGCACCAGAAAAAAACCCAGATTTTATTTCTGGTATGATCTGGAATATCTAAATATAAACTTCTCTTGTGTTCTCCAGGCTTTTGCTAAAGAAGGAGCCAAAGTCATTGCTACAGACATCAATGAGTCTAAACTGCAAGAACTGGGGAAATATCCAGGTAAATGGTCCTACAGCAGGCATTAGTTCAGCTCTTGCAAGTTTTGTGTAGGCTGTCTGAGATACATTTTGAAGATAAGAAAACTTGGAAAAGACAGAAAAAAAGGAAAATATCCAGACTAATTCTTTCCATGCTTGCATTGCTTTATTCTGTGGTGTGAAAGAGCAGAGATATGGCATGTAAAATATTGCAACATCACCGTGTCAGAGTGTGTCACAGAAGAAGTTGACACATATTTGTTTGCTAGAATAGCACCCATTTCAGTTACCTTTTGGCATCACTAGGCTGATCATCAAGTGCATGGAATGCTTTTCTTTGATCAAGAGAACATCCCACTGTACAAAATGTAGACCTCGTGTTTTGCATTTCTACGGTCCATACTTGACTTATCCTTTTAATGCATTCCATACTGTCTTGTAGAATCCATATGTTTTCAGAAATTTAATTCTAGCAACACTAGATACACCTCTTCTGTTTGTACAAATGTTCAGGCCTGAAGGTTGTTTTTCTGACACCACAGGAACACATATGTGTTTCAAATCACAAGTGACACAAGTGGGGACATTATGTTAAAAAGTATTTTTTTCAATATTGAAATAAAAAATGAGACTTGAATATAGTTTACAGCTGGAATTGCTTCTAACTTGATTGGAGAGAAGAAAGTGGACTTAATGAATCCCTACTAAAGGCTGACAGTAAAATACACAAAACCCCACAGCTGGCACAGCTTTTAGCATGAACATCAACTGGATATTCTGCCAATTGGAGTTCACCACAAGCAATCCCTTTGTAATTGTTTGGGAACTCGAGGGCTTTTCAGATTCCTTCTGAGGGTGTTTGGGAAAATGTTACATTTTTTTCCCTCTGCTAGTATGCTCACAAGGAAAGAAATAATTTTCCATATACCCAGAGCCATTTTTCATCCTTTAGACATATGATTAGTCAAGCTATAATTAATCAAGACTTGGCACATTGACGCCTTCGAATTTTATCCAAGAGAGGTAATTCCAATGTGGTGTTAATCACCAGCCTGTAGTCTGATCAAATACACAAATCTCTTCAAAAGTGTCTCTATCATTTAACTAAGGTAGAGGAAGCCTATTCATGGGCTTGTTGCTTTGGTTTCAAAAAACCCAGGTTTTTATCCATTTCAAATCAAATTCTCCTTTAAGTTATGCTTCAGATGCTTTACAGACAGCTTTACAGTATTTCATGGAGTCGTATCTGCTGGGTGAGACTTCTGGAGGCCATGTAGTTCCATCTAGTACTCTAATTGACACTCGTTAGAGCAGGTTGCTCAGGGCTGTGTTTAGTCAAGTTGTGAACATCTCTAAGGACGGAATTTCCTCAACAACCTCTGCAGGACCCTGTTCCAGTATGACTGCCCTCATGATTTTAATAATCAATGCAGAATGATTTTTCCTTATTAACTAAACTATATAAAGCTCATTCATGATATCATCGACTACACGAGAATGTGGCATGTAATGGCACTGTAAGACACATGTAACTAGTTCCAAGTGTTATTCTAGAGCATGAAAGTTCATTATGATTGTATAGGTTCTATAATTCTTCTGTGTGAGAGTATAGTGGAATTCAAATTTATTTGGAATGTTTTTATGGTAAATTAAGCTAGCTCATCTGGTTGTGTTATGCTGTATAACAATTAAAACAGTTGATCATTTTAATTCTCTCCTGAAATTTTAAATAGCATGATACGCCATCCCAGATTAACCGTTGCACTAACTTAATCATTGAGTGAATTGAATTGTAAGTGCTATCCTCAGCACATCAGAAAAATAATCAGCTAATCCTTAGTCAAATACACTGAAACAAATGCCACGTTTTTTCTAGGCATTCAAATACGGGTTCTGGACGTCACCAAAAAGGAGCAGATAGAAAATCTGGCCAAGGAGATTGAAAAGATTGATGTCCTCTGTAACATTGCAGGGTAACCGGATTCTCTTTGCTACTACTATTTTTCCAGTTTTCCCTGTCCTCCAAAACTACTTTTTATTACTTCAATGCATTTTATTTGTTATGTTTTAATGGATTTTATATTCTTAATATAAAAGTTTTGTGTGTTTTCATCAAAACGGAACTTTTTTTTGCACAGCCACATAACCCAGGCCAAGATAGAACAACTCTGGAACTTATGTATTCCACACTCTATGGGTACCCTGTACTGATGGCTTTGGCTCTTTTAGCACAACAGTGAACAAAGCCTGACAGTCTACTAGTGCTCTTTCTTCTTTTTTTTTTTTTTCTTATTTTTCTTATTGCCAATCATTTTGTTGCACATATTCAGTCTGCTTTGTGTCCTTGATACTTACCAGAAGAAATACACTGCTGCTTGCATTCTTCAAAGGTGCTCTTATCCCACTCTTTCCAAGGTTAGAAAAGTTAATTACTACAAAATACTGGTGGAAAAAGGGCCATAGAAATGTAAACCACAGACAGTAATCCACCTCATGCACTCATTCTAGGTTTGTTCATCATGGAACCATTCTGGAGTGTGAGGAACAAGACTGGGACTTCACGATGAACCTCAATGTTCGCAGCATGTACCTAATGATCAAGACGTTCCTTCCAAAGGCAAGGCTTGGCTGCCCATGACTTCTAGTCTCTGCTGCATTGTTTGAAGTGTGAGAGATCAGAGTTGTTGCCACTGTGACAATATACAAAATACAAGCATGCCGCTTCGGATAGGGGAGCCCTTAGATTACAGTGATCCTATTGTAAAACATTCTCTGCATTGCGTAATACTTCAAGTAGACAATTTATCTAAAGGATATGGTAGAGAAGATTTATTTGGGAAGTTGGCCTATGTAAACTAGCTAGAATACTTCAGATTTTATGCAGAGCAGTGAGGGAGCCATTGCAATACAGTGCTAACGTATTATACTACAGCACACAGCTGCAAATACTACTGCTGCAAAATATTTATAAATAATGTATATTGGCATGAATTTTATACAGCTCTGGAGACTATCTTAAGAAGAAATTCAGGGATGCTGATGCTAGCATGCTGATTAGAGCACAACAATTCAATAAACGTAGCGGCTCGAAGATGCTTCTTGGTTTTACATAATCACTAGGTTTGGGTCTACAAAAACTTGTGGCGTTTGTATTCCTGCAAATGCAAAGGCCAGACTTGAAAGCTGTGATCATGACTGGATTACAACTACTCTTTTCAGTATTGTTCCAGCTCTTTTTGCTTGTTTGGGGGTGGGTTTTTTCTTAGCTGAACTTAATTTTCAGAGTTTTGGGTTTTTTAACAATTTCAGGCATATCAGGTTTTAGGATACCTAAAAATGTCATAACTTTAAGAAAATTAGCTACAATTCATAGGTGCTAGACTGTTGTATTTTATTCTTCTCCAAAATGAGAAGAGTTTTGAGTGGGATCAATGAGTTGCTGCATTGGTAGATGGTATAAGCAGTGTGCTGTAACTTACTGTCATGACAAAAGGGCAATGACTGAGAGGTGGTGACCTAGGGAAAAAAAGCCTTTCCTGGCGTAGTTTTCAATCCTAACATGGCTCGGGAACTGAGTGAGAATTTCAGACTCCGCTTTACTGGTTCAGTCAACAGCACCTACCCATGCAATTAAGCTTTATTGCCCTGTGTACCAAGTGCATGCAGGGCTGTTCTGTGAGTTGCTGTGGGCTATTTTGCTGAACCTGCAGATGACAAAATCGTTTTCATTTGATTGACATAAGTACTCTTTTGCAGATGCTTAAACAGAAATCTGGAAATATTATAAATATGTCTTCTGTGGCATCCAGCATCAAAGGTCAGTAGCTTGCTAGAGCTCCTTATATAAATCTTTAAGATGATGGATATACAATATAAAGGTTGTGCAACTTTGAACTTAAAAGACATTTTAAATTCAAAGCTATTTCTAAATCCTATGGAGGGATCAGTTAGGAAAAAAAACGTGAACACATTCAACTCAAACATAACTGCAAGCACACAGATGGAAAATGGTAGAAACTCCAAGATCCTTACCTCTGAGCTTTTTCAATGTTTTGTAGCATCCTTTTTACCAGTATTTATTAACTAAAAAGGAACTGCTTCCAGTAATATCTTGGTACATATGTTTTTCAGAGATATAATGAAGAAATTACACTTACATAAGTGCTGTAACTATGCTTTCAAAAGAAGCCTGATCATGAGTAACAGATGGATTCCTGCTGTTTCTAAATCTTTGCTGCTTGTTACATTTTCTAGACTAGTCCCCAGACTTACACTATTGAAAGATTGTGTGCTTTCCTCTGGTGTATGTATACCTGAGCAAAATTCTGGCAGCTGGCATTCTAGCTAGCCTGCCCTTATGGAGAGGCTACAGCTGCTACAGGAAATGCTGGAATCCAGAAGCAGGTGCATATTGAACAATCTTGGCTCTTACTTTTTTCTTCTTCTCCTTTTTAACTACGTTTCTGTGCTGCCTTAACACGGGCCTTCTGTTAGGAGTTGTGAACAGGTGTGTCTACAGCACTTCAAAGGCTGCAGTTATTGGGCTAACAAAGGCTGTGGCTGCTGATTTCATTGAACAAGGCATTAGATGCAACTGCATATGTCCTGGTAAGTGTTCTTACATTATTCCGTGAACTATGAGCAAATGCTAGAAGGCCAGATTGAGTTTGGCTTTTTTAACAAAGAATACACTTGCAAGTGGTAACTAAAGTTACCAGCAGCCTGTAAGAAAAGAGCATGCTTGAACAGCTTAATATAGAAAAGTTGTTATTCTGTGGTTAAAACTGGATTTTTAGTCTGATTAACCTAGTATCTGCACTTTATACATACATTACACAGTATTTGAATGGTTGTTTTCAAAGATGCAGTCTAGGAAGTTAGAAGTAGGCACAAACTAGCTAACAGTGTTTAACCATCCAAAAAGTATTGACTCTAATTCTCAAAACTCTTGCCTTCTACTGAATTTTAAATTTCTGTGCTCTATTGGTAGCTTTGCAATCTTTTTCCTGAATTATATTACAAAGTTACACATAGGTGTTAAGACATACAAATAGAACAAATAAACTTTTGTCATGATTGCTGATCCAGTTGATTTTTAACACTGAATTTAAAATTTTGCTTAGGAACTGTTGACACACCATCTTTACAGGAAAGAATCCAAGCCCGGCCTAACCCAGAACAGGTGAGAAAGCAATTTATTAGCTTGGTCACATGTGTATATATGTTCAACTCTCTTTAAAAAAAGAATATATAGCTGCACTTCTGCCCATATTTAAGAATGTCCTCAATCTCAGGCTACTGTGGATAACTTAACATTGCTGTCTCCTTTGAAAGTGTGGTCAGCCTGAACTTGAGACAGAAGCCTTAAGGCCAGACCAGAACCAAAGCTTCAGAAGGACAATACTGCTTAGTGAATGTAGATGGTCTCATCCAGGGAAGCAACTCCAAGTGCTGGTTACAGTATCCAGTGCAAAAGCAGAGGACATTTTCTATTGTGGCATGTATCAGCCACAAGGTAGTACAAAAACAATACAGACAATGCATTTCAACGTTATTCGGGCTGCTTAACCATCCTTACTAGATAATTCTCATTTGAAGGACATGGGAATATCTACCACCAAAGGAAGAAGGATTTTATGTTGGCTTTATTCTGGAACCAGAGATTTTAGGTGCTTTCTACGTCTCCTAATTTCTTTCAACCTGAAATTCACATCCCTGTTGATTTTATGTTTTTCCAGCTTTAATTCCCTACTTGGTGCACTAAAGGAAGTTATTACTAGAGGCCTATTTCCAATATTTCTCAGTATAAGTCAAGAGGTTAAAATAATTGCTTTTTTATTTTTGATATACCATATGATCTTGTGTATCCAGGCACTGAAAGATTTTCTAGCCAGACAGAAGACTGGCAGGATGGCTACTGCTGAAGAAGTGGCCCATCTCTTTGTGTACTTGGCCTCTGATGAAGTAAGTACAGACAATAAAATGTCCTGTCACAGAATCCCATGCTACTTTGCTGCTTCACAGTAGAGAGAGTATTTGTTTCGGAGTAATTTATATGCTCTTTCGAGCTGGATTATTACAGAAATAAAAACCAAACTATCTTCTTTTGCTGAGTTCATCCTGCAATACAAAAGATATTCTGAATGTTGACAGTGATTGCAAGGCATTATGTATTTGGTGCCATAGCCTGGTGGTTTCATATCACCTGAGCAAACTGACTGACCCCAGGTCACCCTGAATGGTGAAGAGAAATGAGCCTGTCAGCTTTACCAAGCCTGTACCATGGCTAGATCATGTTTTAAGGAGGTAGAATTAGTAAAGTTGCTGGAGATTTTAGCTAATGCTTAGGGTGAATCTGCCATTCCAGCATAAAAAAAACAACAGACCCACTGTGGTTGTTACACACCAGACTCTTGATGACCACTGCAAACAGCACCAACATTAATGAGCATACACCAGTGTTATTTCAGCTGCTATAAATTTACTGAGACTAAAAACTAGACTAGATTTGTCTGGACATGTCCAGCAGTCCTAATGTCCATGTCAAAATACTTCAATGGATTTAGTTCACTATTAATGTTGCTATCTATCAGTAGTCTGTTTCTCAGTTTCATCTTGGTTTTAGTATTTCCGTAATGCTAATATTTTTTTCCAGTCTGCTCACAGGGTTTTCCACCCTGTGTAAAAAGAATTCAATTTTTTCAGTATATTCAGCATGTTTCAGCACTGACATAGGGAAGAATGTCAACAGCTCAATTGTTCACACTACTACTTGTATAATCTAAGTTTTTAGTTAGGTCCCATTATAATTATTGGCTGACCTGGTCAGATTCTGCTCAGCTGGACAGACCTAATAACATCATAGTGTGAGGCACTTATTCCTGCAGGCAAGATATCTGAAGTCTCGCTCTTGTAAATTTGTACTCTCACGATGCATTCTTATCTTAACGTCTCTAATAATACTTCTGCCTGGCTTCCTTGAATTAATAAAAAGCTTTAATTTCTATGTTTGTTTCTATTTAGATATTATATTACTTACTCAGATTTTTTGTAAAACAAAAAGAGGTGTATAAAAAGAAAGTAGATATTTTAATTTAAAGAAAAAATGTTTCCCTGTAATTAATAGCCATGAAAAATTACTTGAAATCATTGTTTATTTTATGTAATTTCAGTCTGCCTATGTGACTGGTAATGAACTAATCATCGATGGAGGATGGAGCTTGTGATTGACCCTACTTACAAATGGAAATTCATACGATGGACAAAAAATGAGGATGGTGTTTCTTGCAAAGATTGATATCATGCATGTGATGTCTTTCCAAACAGATTTGTTGCTATCTCTCTCTAGATTGATCTTACTGATTAATTTTTCCTTAAATAGAGAAACTGGAGTAAAACATACTTCATGTGCCTTCAATTTATGGCAACTCCAAAAACATGAAAGAACAGCAGTTTAATGTTTAAGATTTCAGGAGGCCAGAAATTTTATTCAAGTTACAAAATCTGAGTGGTGTTTTAAGCAAAATCTGAGTGAAAGGAATTAATTATTATCTTTATTCTCATCTTACAAGGTATTTGGAAATGAATACTCACAATTAAATTTGCGTGTACAGGAACCATTATGCAAGGGCAGTACTCTAGCAAGTATGGATGGGGGGTATATGTGAGAGGAGGATTCTTAAATACATGGCTGGATCTTCATGAATAGGCTTGACTTGTAGCACAAAAGCAAAACGAGTGGATTTTACCACTCTAGATAGAACCAATGTATTCCTCTCCAAAATGATGTACAAATATTGGACAAATTAAGAGAAAATCTGTTGCTAGGTGCTACACTTTGGTGCTCTATGGCTTATTCTCAAGTACCAATACAGTTCACACTAAAGCACAAAGCAAAATTTCTCTGAAAAGGACTAATTCTACATGAGTATGTGCTGATGTTTTTTATTGTGATAGCATGTGGTAGCTTTGATTCATGAAATAGAAACCTATTATTGTCAAGTTTCATACTCTGGGAAAAAACAGAGGTCCTGACCCAGAGATCTAAGGCAATGAATAACCTGAATTCACAAAGCATTTGTTTTACTAACATACTGCCTAAAACCATCATGAATTACATGGTGACTGCCTATAAATATGGTTACTTTTAACATAGCTCCATTTATATAGTTCATAAATGAAACTCTATGTAATTTAATATATATCTTCATGTACACTATATACATATATATGTGAGGGAGGAATTAAGCACTAAATGCTACTGAATAGGATTCATCAGTAATCAAAGCACAGAAAATATACACAATATTGTGTGTGTTTCTGTAATAACTGCCATGTTTATAAAATTATTGCTTAAGCTTTTCAGTATCAGCTGAAGCATTAATATAAATTATTTGATTTCAAAGATAATGAAACACATCTAGCCTCTTATTTTAAAATAATTGTATGTAAATGTAAATTTTAGAAATGAGAAGTATTGTGGTTGTTAACTTCATTGGGCTCATTATGGGTTTAACATTTACCTTTAATCATGGTTGTAGCATTCTGACCTTGTAGTTTGTTCATGGGATTTTAGAGAATCTAATATTTCAGTCAAGTGACCCTGGCAGCCAAGCAGGATCAAACTGGGGCACAAATCCAAAGTTATCCAAAATGGCTCCAAAAATGTTGACTGACATAAATTCAAATATTAAACACTGAAGCCGGCACGACACGATTTCAATGGTTTCAGAGTTTAATATGAAGGCCAAAGTCCTTCTTTTTGTAGTAGGTGCAGAAGGCTTACCTTGAAAAGAGAAAATTTCCCCACTGCAGTAACACAGGGAACATATACTGTGCATTCTGAAAATATAATTAAGAATCTGAGAGAAAATTCATTATACTTATTGCATATTGACCATCATTACTTAGTGTTTCTAAGCTCACTTAGAATTCTGTGATTTTAAGTGATTGTAATATACAGTTGCTGCTCAAAATGGCGGCTGCTATCGTTCTTGTCAAAGCACTTGTGCAAGAAAGTACCATCTGCCTTTAAATTGCAGTAAAGGCACAAAGGGCTTTTTTAGTGGTAGGCCAAGAATCTGGTGCACCAGAGAAGTAAAAATCAGCAGAGCTTTCTGCCTCTTGCCTTATTAGCAGTGCTTTTCATGGTGGTGTTAACAGTTGCAACTCTGAAATGTGTTCCAGTGTCATGAGGTTTTTCAGCAGACTTGGAGGAATTAAAGGAAAATGCTTCGTAATGCTCTTGTGACCTAATTCCCTGGTCTGTTTTTAATGGAACTGGGTAATTCTCTTTGTTTTCCTTCTACTCCAGTGATAATATAAAGAGGCTTTTTGACTTTTCACAGTCTAGGTCAAACTTTTGTCTTGTGGGGGAGGGAGGAACAGACTTCTCTGATTCTGAGTCCTTCTGGAAAATTTTATCTGACCAAAAAATGCTTTCATTTTCTCTTGGATTTGTAGTCAGCTTAGTTCTGTGTGATGATACCAGGAGCAAAGTAGCAACATGTGGCATTTGACTCTGCTTTCACATGCACTCAGTGCAGCTTGCAAATTTAGGGTTGAGAAAAAGAGAAGATTTCTCTCATTACCTCATGTGCACTTACAAATGAGGTGGATGAACTTGCTTTATCTGTAAGAAGTCGAAATGCCGGGATGGGAACAACATAAATATGCAAAATATGTGTTTGTTTGGGGTGGTTTTGGGGATTGGTTGGTTGGGGTTCTTTTAATTCTACTGTATGCCCCAGTGCATTTTATCTGTGTGCACCCAGAGCAGAATCAGCAACAGCTCCTTACCTTTTCCTTGCACCAAATCTCCAACTCCTCCAGTGCTGTAGTCTGGGTTAAAGGATTGCCTGTAGCTTCCCCATGCATCTTCCCACAGCCATGGGAAAGGCAGCACAGAAAGCCTTTTTCTTCTGTACCAGATGCACAGAATGTCATGGGAGACTGGCTATGAAAGACAAAAATTTTCCTCCCGTGTGCCCTGACGAGTATCCAGAGCCTCTGATGGGTTCAGGTCTGGTCCTTCGCTCCCACCAACCTGACAGCTCGGACCACGGCCAGTCTCCTACCGCCTTTCCCGCCGTGACCCATTCAGCAAGACCCTGTGCGGCATCCCCAGCTGCAGCTGCTGGCCTGGAGAAGCTGTGACTGTGGAGGAGGGCCTGTTGCGCCAGCAGCCGCGGGGAGGAGGAGCCGGAGCCGTTCCAGCGGAGCTCCCGCCTGTGCCCTCCCGGTTCCCGGGTCGGGGACGCGGCGGCGAGAGGCTGCGCGTCCCTCGCTCTGGGCCCCGCCGTGCCCCAGGTGAGTCTCCTTACGTCCTCCTTGCCCCTCCTGTCTCCTTACATCCCCATCCCATTGCAGGAGGGGTGACGGGAGCGGGGCTGGGAACTGAGAGCAGGCTTGGCAGGCAGGAGGCTTCTCCCGGGTTTCCTTAGCGCCTTTTTGTGGGTAATGATGGTTTGGGTGTTTTAATCATTATTTATTCTGAATGCCAGTTGCTCTGGTGTTGTTTGTGGCATTTCATTTGCATTGCTTTCTGCACCTTCTGTGTGCAAAGCAGAATGCTGAGAGTCACCGAGGCAGCAGAGCTCATGCCGTAAGCATGCACATGCTGTCCCTGTCAGTCAGCTCTCCCTCACTACCCATTCAAAAACAACTGAAATGAGAGAATCTAATAAAAACTTTTTTGCTTTCAAAACGAGAAAAGTGTATTTTACAGGGAGGTACTAAAATAGGTCTGTTACTGGCTGGTTTCCATGGGATAGGCCTTAACCCTGAGGTATAAATTCCGCTCAGTGATTTCTCAATCACTGATTTTTGTTGGCATAGAAGGTGAAATTGAAAAGCCAAAACAATCCCATCTCTCCCCCAAAAAACCCCAAAACCTGTGTCCAAAAGACCCACGCTGACATAAGTACACTAACTACTCACTTTGGTCCCATTGATCCAGGGGACAGTTCTTGAAAGTAGGTTCTTGATCCTGCCCAACACAGTGAAGACCTACCACAAAACAGATAAGGACAGCACTGTTAGATTCCTCATTCACTCCCTGACACCATTCTCAATTCAATATCCCTGCTTAGTCAGTCTTTCCTGTCCCACACGCTGCTGTGAACAGTGGTTTCAGGAGCTGAAGCTGTGGTGAGGTGGACTTGCCTTTCTCAGAAGTGTTAATGTATTTTGTGTCAACAGCTATGTGACTGATCTGGGATGTTGTCTGTGCAAAGTTGGAAGGAGAGCAATATCCTTCTGTCCTTTGCTTGCACACAAACCAAGTGCAAAATTAAGTATATAAATCCACCCTGGGTAAGTGGTCAGTGAAGCAAAGGAGGGAGGCACTGGCAGGTTGCTGATACTTTCTATTCCTGTTAGAAGGATTGGCATTTGTGGATTCCCAGCCCTGATGAAAGGATGAAAAAAACCAAACCCAAAGTATCAGTGATGTCATTAAAAAAAACCCTAAAAACACAACTATTTGGTTCTGCAAGTTCTAATTAAAAATACAGAAAAGTACTGAAAATGGAGTAATAAAGGAAAAAAAAAAGCAAAACTATTAACTTAGAACACACTGAAAGTGTTTGCCTATGGCTCTGTATTATTCTATGCTTTGGTTGTGCCTCTGGCCAGTTTCATATCAGAATAGCTCAAACAAAACCTCATAGGTGTTAGAATGGCCCTTCTTTATGGTATCAGCCATTCCCAAATATCAAATATTTCTTTTTAAACCTGAGGCTTGATAATTGTGAGAATCAGCTCTGACTTACTTCCAACCATCTAGCAAGGAAGGAATTTCTTGGCTCGGAAGTTCTGGCTTAACTTCACTGATGTTTTATATGGCCAGAGCAACGTAAAAGGCTTGAAAGAAAATTTAGCTGATAGAGAATATATGCCAACCTTTGCTGTAAGGGATAACACTATCAAGCCTTGTCTCCAGACACATGCCTGCCCCCCTTGATGGCTCACACTCGTGAAACTACAGTAAATATGTGCACCAAAAAATACGTCACATAAAAAACAGTACACTGCCCTAGCTCTTGTTAGAATCTATGGGACAAGAAGTGGACTAGTTAGAGTGAAGAAATACAGTGTTAATTACCCACAAATGACTTGGATCTTATTTCCCTCTCTGAGAAGTATCTCCATGGGATATAATCAGTAAAAAAGAGCCATGTTTAATCAGGCTGCAAGCCCTGAAAAGTCCTGATCTTTATTCAAACAGGCATCTTCACTTTCATAGATACTCAGTCAATGTGTTTGTAACTAGCAGCATCTAACAGAAACATGTTCTTAAAATTCCTGTGAAAATCAACCTGGATCAGTCAGGCTTAAGTTAGGGGAAAAGCATCCCCTCCTGAAACTTTAGAAACCTCTTAGAGTTTTAGAAACTACAGTTGTTCTAGTTTTATTAAATGATCACTTGCACTGACATGTACACAGGACCTGTGACACTTTCAGAACTAATGGTCCTACTAAGTGATGCTGACAGCAAGTAACCTTTATTATGTGCTGAAAGGAGGCACAAATGGATAAAGATGTATTACAGCCATACTTTTAAGAAGGAATGAAGAGGTTAGCACAGATAATTGTGATTCTAAAACCCAAATTTTTTTTGTTTTCTGTGTTTGAATTTCTAAGCTTAATACTGTTCTTCAGTTAGTTTCTGTCTCTTGTTCTTAGGTACAGCATACAGAGGGACACAAAAACCATTAAACTTGAAATTGGGCTGAGAGAATTTTTCCACTTGACCTGTAGGGAAAAGACAACATCACTGAAAAGTCATCCATTTGGAAAATAGTGATTATTTGCTTCTCTTTAACTTTTCCACCATTATTTCTTTCTTTAGGTTTGCAACAACGGTAAAGGAAGATGTAAATGACACTGAAGATTCCGAACTGTCAATATATGAGAGAAATGGCATGATTCTCATGCATGAGCAAAGTGAGGTAATTAACTAGGATCACAAAGTATTGTTCCAATAAGAGAGAACGCTCCTTTTCCTTTTTCCTTTTTTAAAGAAAAAAATCTTAATGTAAAAGGCACTTAAAAGTAAGCATTTCGTATTGAGTGTGTCTCATATAGGTGTCTGTATGGCACATCTTTATGCACATGGTGATCACGGAATCATGGAATGAACAAGTAACTCCATGCTGAAAACTCACGAGATTTGTGTTCCAGTCGTGACTCTGAGTAAGGACATTATATATATGGAGAGAGAGAGAGAGAGAGAGGAAAGAGACAGAAAATAATGAGAAATGTGGAACTATTACTGGAGCAGGGCCAAACCACATTATAAGCAGAATTCCATGTCTACAGTATGACAATGTGCTGACATGAATAATCATACAGGAAGGCAGATGATTAACTTGTCAAAAATAATGCTAAAATTAAGTGAGACATATCCAAAAATGGTCAAAAAGTGCTTTGGTTATGAATATGCATAAGTAGATGTACCAGTATAAGAGAACAGCTTCAAGGGAATAACTCCCAGGGTAGTATTTCTCCATCTCTACTTTGACTTACCAGCTTGAGCCTTCCAGCAATGGATCATGTGAGTAAAGCTTGTGCTGGCCAGCTGTGCTCTTTGTTTCATCTTTGTTTTGTTATTTTGCTTCAAGACTTTGCAACAGAAGCTATTTAGAAGTTATATTAAAAGCACCAACCCACTGGAATGATGCTAATCATTAACTGTATTGTAAAATTCAATCTGAATGCAGAGAATTGTATCAAATTGTAGAAAATATTAATAAATGTTTAGTTTTGTTCACAAGACAAGATGAGCCTGGCCTGCTTCTTCATCAAATATGCAAATACTGTTACTGCACAGGTGCTGTATCTATTGGGACAGGAGCCCTGTCAGTTGCAGATATAAAGGCAAATGTCCTGCAATTTCTCACATGCAGTTCTTTGTGCTGTGCAAAAAACAAACACAGGGCCAAAAATGCCAAAAATACATCAAAGCTGGACATTCCTGTAGTGGTTGTTTAGTTAATGTAGTTGTCTGTAGCCAGTGTGGCTCCAGTGCATCTCAGCTGACTTCAGGTGCTGCACACTGTTTCAAATACATACAGTGCCACTTCTGAGGGAGTCTCCTTGTTTGCATTCAGCAGGGACCAACAGCAGATGCCAAAGGTACTGATGGGAATGTGCAAACAGAAGAAACTGCTCTCTTGAACCACTGCACTCAGCAACCTCCAGAACCAACAGCAGAGTCTTCAGTACCTGCAAGAACATGGAGGCAAATATTTGCTTGTCCTCCTCAGGGTTTACTGGCCCAAATAGTGACAAATGGTAGGTAAGAGAGACAGATTTAATTAAAATGAGAAATGGCAAATGAAGTACCTGTTTTTCCGAATGGGCTGATATCTGTCCACTGTGCTTGAAAATAATGAATGGAAATAGCTGTGTTTTACTTATCACAATGTTGTTCGAATGTTTTAGCCAGAGAAAAAAAGATGAAACAAAGGTTCAAATGTACAGATTTTGTTTCTCCAGTCTCTTGTATGTACTATGGTAGGTGTGTTTTTGCACTGCAAAGTATTTTTGTCACAAGAAAGACCTCCTAATTTTTGTGTTGATAGTTTGTCCTTAATACCACAGGCTTGCAAAGCCAAGAGTCCTCACTACAAGGCAAACTGATCTATTTTGTTTAGAATTTGTCCTAAACTAGTGACTCCCAAAATAAATGCCTGGCTAGCCAAACATTTAAGCTTTTTCCTAACAAAAGACATTTCATGTGTCTTTGACTGCTTCCACAGCCATTTGGAATTCTTGGGCTTTTATGTTTGGAAATTTACTGGTCTTCCTTTGCCACCTGTCATTGTCAAGTAAGATTAAGAAAACTCCAATCTGAAAATGCAGGACATTTAGTCAACACATTTTTTTCTTCTCCTTCAGTCTTCTGTTTTGTATGTATGCATGCCTCTTCTCATTAGACAACTGTAGGAACAGATTTGTGAACCTTGAAAGTGCATACTGTTTTTACATATTTTGTAATACTTTCACACACTGTTCCCATAATATTTTTCAGAATTTTTTCCCCTCTGTATTATCCTGCTTTGATTGCTGTATCAAGGGAAGTATTTGTACTCCAGCTGTCCAGAGACATGACTCTCTTCAGAAATTTTTTCCCCCCAGGGATAACAATGTATTGCACAAATACATTCAGCCAAAAAATTATGCTTCAATTCTTTTAAAAATTAGACTGGAGATGCCATCATCAGCTTGAAGATATGCTAGGCTGTTCAGCAGCAGATTTTACTGTGGTTCTGAAGTAGCTGAAGGAAGATAAGCAAATGCAAGATAAGTTAGTGAAATTCTTTGCTTTAAGTTTGGAACCTTTAAGTTAAGTGCTTTTAAGTTTGGAACCTTTAAGTTAAGTGCTTTTTAGGTTTGGAACCTTTAAGTTAGGTGCTTTGGAACCTTTAAGTTAAGCACTTTAAGTTTTCACAACAGACTAAGGCTCACTAAATTTATTTTGATATTTAATGATGTTCCTGTTACCAATTTTAAAGTATTTTAGCAATATTTTAATATTTTAGGATCTATGAAATCAGAACATCAGTTAAGGGACCCACAAAGATTAACTTCATTGTTATAATTAAACTAATTTTTAAGGTAAGTAATTTCATTTCTAAAAGTCATGGCTAACTTTTTTCTTTAATAGCAAAACAAATATGATCTAACAGCAAAGTTGTTTCTGAGAGATGATTAAACAGTAATTATTCTTTGTTTTGTTCCAGTTGCATTTGTGGTCCTGGTTTGGGCTGTGGTTTGGTCTATAACTGGGGCTGAGTGTCTCCCAGGTGGAAATCTCTTTGGAATTCTGTTTCTTTATTTTTTTGCTGTCATCGGAGGTAAAATTTTTGGATGCGTTAAAATACGAACACTACCCCCTCTCCCTGCTCTTCTGGGTAAGATATCCTTCCTTCTTTTCTTTCTGCATATTTTGTGTTGTTTAAACCATTGAGTAGTATCTCTATGGTAGACATGTTTGGATTGGGAACAAATAAACTGTGTCACATTCAAAATCTGGAGCTTTTCCAAATTACTTTTTCTGGTCCTCTCTGAAAAGGTGCAAAATTCCCCAGACTGGCTCAGGTGAAATTAACTAAGGCTTTCTTCTTAATTCTTTGTGTATCAGAGAACTGTATGCCTACAGACTCAAAGTTTATTGTCCTTCACACCCTTCTGTCACAGTTACTTAAAATTTGGGTTTAATAATACCAAACAAGAATCTTAATCCAGACATCATCTTACAGTAGAAGAGTAATCTCTTTGCAAAATTATTGCTGAGCTGTTTCTTTAGTATCTCACACAATGAAAATGTTTTCCAAAGAAAACATTACAGCAATTCCTTACTGGTAGTCCAAAGGATTTCTTTCGTCTCCTTCCTTTATCTCGAGATAATTGAAACCTGAGAAAATAAATTCACAACAAGGAATAATTCTTCTGCAGAAGGTTATTCTGATTCAGTCATAACCCTTTTTTTTTCACATCCACATCCTATTTTATTTTACATAGAAATGCAAAACAGAAATGGGAGATGAAAATAATGTTAATTTTGACATCTTTAAAATCTTTTCAGGTTTCTTTCCTAGAGGAGGTTTTATACTTGCTTAGATGAGTACAGTATTTTGAAGTGCTGTGATGTCAGTGAAGCTGAAAATGAAGCTTCAGGTTCTTCTCACCAGCTGTATCCCATCCCCTTGCTATGTTTAGTTCATAAATGAGTAAAGCTGTTGAGAGGCAGTAAAACACCTCGGCAGAGTGGGCCTGCAGTGCCCAGGTGTGGCTCTTTAGCCTGCACAGCTGGTGCTGTGCCCCCACACAGGAGCTCACACACAGCTCTGTGCAGGCAGCATGTGTGCTCTTGTGCTGCTTCATTTCACCAGAGGAAAAAAATTCAAATGAGAGGCAGGGAGGTTTTGCATATGGCATGCATGCCTGAAATATGAACAGAATGTCACACACAGAGAGTCTGCCCTTTCTAAGTAAACACCCCTCTTAAACAAATAAAAGTATTTCTGACCATTTGAATTCTGCTTGTTTGGGAGTTTTTTAGTTACATCTGTATCTAAAAGTTATGAGTTGAGCATGAAACTGCTTGTCAGACAGGTAATACTGGACAACAGAAACTTCAGCATGACAGCACATGTCTCTTGAATTGTCTAGGACAGAGTTCATTGTTCCAATCCCCAGTCTTTGAGGAAAATTGGAGAAATCTATGACTCAGAAGACAAGATAGACAATGTCTATGAATATTCTGTTTAGGACCTTATTGTGAGCCTCTCTCTCAGGAGAAAAGGAGTGAAATCGGTACTGAAACAACCACATAATATATTTTAGGTGCATCTTGCAGAGAGGTTTCTGCAGCAAGAAACATGGTGCAAATCAGTGAAGATATCCTTTGGGGTGGACATTTTTGCTTTGTTAAGTAGATTTCTAGATCAGGGTGTCTCCAGTGGCTTGGACCTCATGCAAACATTGCAAAGAGCGTGTGATCACAGTGCCAGCCTGATATAATTGTCATGAGGTTCCACAGATTAATTATGACACTGTTTTATTTTCCAGGAGGTGGCAGAAACAGTGTCTAAAAGTTTAGAGTGTCCCAGGACAAATCAAGTTCACAGTCAAGGCTCACACCGAGCTGGGACCAGCCTGAGCACACTGATTTGTTTACTTTTTGTCTTTTTTTAGTTTCCTGCTTCTAAACATGACTAATATAAAATTATGCCACAAAAATGTATTCTTGAATCATCAGGACTCACAATGAATCTCTGCAGATCCATATTTAAAGTCAACTTTTCCTGTACTTTTCCATATCCTTCCAGAGCTGTGGCTTTGATAGCTTAGCAGGAAGTCTCTGGACAGTTTTACTAATATTTGTAAAATGTTGTATCTTGCAGGTAGCTCAAATAGAGGATAAGACAAAGTTTCTGATTTCCCTTCCCCTTTTTGTCCCCTCTTCATGTAAGAGTTTCATTGCCAGAGCACTTTCAAACGTTTAAGTTAGTCCATGGTGAGCTGGTTTAGATTATATTTCCTAATGAATGCAGCATTATGGTTTCTGTGATACCTGCATTTCTTACACTTAAGAGGATTTTTAACAATTCCCAACTTCTGGGATACATACAGAATATTAGATGATCTTCCTATTTTTGTATTAAAACAAGCTAACAAGAAAAAAGTCTTTAAGGATGCAGAGGTGTCTTTCCTTATGGTGAGTATGACCCATACCTGGTAAACAAAGCCAAATTCTTTTGATTCAGACTAAAACTGTGTATCAGCATCCTGCTGATTTACTCACTGGTGACCTGCTGTGGTTTTAGGCCACTTTCACTGCTTCAAATGTGTTTATCTCTTCTCCTGCCTCCACCCCATTGTTAAAACATGGCTAATAATTCAGAATACAAATTGTTTCTTTTTCTCTCATAAAAACATGATATGGTGTCTATTTTTAAGAGTGCTATGCAAGCTTTTCTTGTGCAATAAAAAAAATACCATTTGACAGGAGCTTATTTGTTTTGACTTAAGGGATGCTACTTGCCGGTTTCCTAATCCGAAATACCCCGTTCATCAGTGACTTTGTCCAGATAAACCTACGCTGGTCTGCAGCACTGAGGAATATTGCTCTTTCCATTATCTTGACCCGAGCAGGACTCGGCCTGGATCCAAAGGTATGGCACCAGCCTTTTCTGTGTGGTGGACTGTACAACAGCAATCAAAAAAAAAATTGAGTAATTGGTTCCATTGGAAATATTGAACTGCTCAGTCTTGGAGCATCTGCAGATTAGATCATTAGAGAAAGCATAGTTTCTGTTGTATAATTATACGTATGTTAATATTGGCAGTTGGATTTGTACACTAGGCAAGCAATCAAAGAAAAAAAAACACCTGAAGAAAACTGATACTATGATTATTTTCATTTCCTGAATTTTGGGAGCAGAGCAAATTGAGAATATGTGCACAGTCATGGTCTGTCAGGAAGAGTTTACACTCTCTTACAAACACCCTGTTAGTGTATACTGAAAATGTGAAGTAATGGAAGGGATCCCCAGTCCTTGAAAATCAGAAAAACCCAACCAACCAAAAAAGGGCAAACCCTGTGTGACTTTTTTACTTTTTTTTTTTTTGAGTCGTTGCCATTTTAATGCAAATACGTTAATTGCAAAGATGAATCCTGCTGCGCTACTGAAAGAATGATTCTCATCATTATGAAGCCCGTAACAGTCCTCTGAACAAAAAATAGTCTCTGCACTCTAAGAAACATGATATTTCATATATTGATGAAGGCAAGGTTTCGTTTATTCAAAATGAGCTGGCTGAAGTAAAGCTGTACCGTATTGGCCCCTGCCTGCTGAAGGAACCACTCAGAGTTTTTATATAAACTTAGGTAAAGTATGAGTAGTTTAGAACATCTAAACTGATTTTTCTTAACCAAGAAAAACTAGAGAGGTGCCAGTGCTTCAGTTATTTAGGAAAATAAGGTTTTGTCAATATTGAAAAAATGTCTGTTTTCCTATGTTATAATCTTATTTTCCAAGACATTGAGGCTTGTATGGGCATGTGTGTTGTTAGACACAGCTTGGATATCCAGTTCTGTGAGACTGCATTTCTTTCTATTTCGTGACAATTTTTTTTTTTGCTGAGAGAACTTCCTTTTTGACTCATTTTTCTTCCATGTGGCAATAAAACTGTTATTTGGACTCTGTGTGTGGCAGTGCTTTGATGCAGTTAAAATTGTTCCTCGTGTAATTGAAACTGTAAAGACAAAGAAGTCAGTTTCTCTGCTCAACCCTGATTTTGCTGGGATAAACTGTACTGGTAAAAAGTGGAACTCACTTGATTTTTATTTTTTAAAATATATTCCATGTCAAAATTAGGGACCTGTCCTAGCAGACTCATGTTTGTGACTAATTATTAAAGACAGCTGTTACAAGCAAATATGTCAGTTTAGAAAAATATTTTTAAAGTTGCTGAGCCAAAAGGAGATTAATCTCTGAATATCAAGTAAGAGACAGCTGAAAGATGCTTGGCTCCTTGTGCCAAGTTGATGTAGTTCTACAACTTTTCATGATTTGTTGATAGATCTGGGGGCAATTTTTGGGAGTGCTCATGCAACTTTTGGGATTATGGTAAAATTTTTGTGGATGGAGCAAATGACAAGTAGCCAAGCAGAATTTTCTGTCACTCCTTCCTGTGACATTCAGGAACCTTGTCAAACCTAGATTCACTGCCATGCTTCAAATTTTACAACCAATTCTGATTGGGCTTGGACCTATCTCTAGTTTAGGCCATGTCATGTCCTGTAGTGCAGCTCAGACAAGACTCTTTAACAAGAATCAGAATCCCAGACCAGATGGTAAATGTTTTTCCTCTCTGTAAAGCCAAGGGTACTGACACTATTGTGCCTGTATGATTGCAGGCTCTTAAGAAGCTCAAAGCTGTCTGTTTACGGCTCGCTTTTGGACCGTGCCTCTCAGAAACAGCCACAGCTGCTGTCCTTGCCTACTTGTTCCTGCGTTTGTCATGGCAATGGGGATTTATATTAGGGTAATGTACTGCTTTTCTCCTGTATAACAAAAGTGCTGGTTTTCAGGCTGCAGCTAAATGATCCAAGTGTTTTTAGTTCGCTGTGCCAAGCAGAGACCTCAGTTCAATGCCATTTGGGAAGCCTGTGGTCTTTTGCTTACCATTTGTGTCTGGCTCTGTGGCTAACTTAAAGGTCAATTTTCAGGCTGCAGAGGAGTACTTGCATCATTACTCTTCTGTGTTTGTGACCTAAGTACGTGAGGAAGGAAGAAGGATAGTACAATCCCTGAGTCTTGAACCACAACACAGGGTGCTTTTTAGGGACAGAAAATTATACCACAGCTTGGAAAATTTTCGTACTGGAATTTAGAACTTACAAGCAGAAAGATGCACATAGGACAGCCTTCCTGTCACAAGTCGAGGAAAAGGTTATGGCATGGTATATTCTAGAGTAATATTTTTGAAGAGAAGACCTTTTTCATCTAGTCCTATCTAAATTGGTGGCCTTGGGCCAGACCCATACACTAGAACAGATGGATGAACTCCTTCTCTGACACACGCTGAATTTTATGAGAAGGAACGGGGCTACAGAGTCATAAGCACATCTAAACCAGGTTTCCAAATGGGACAATCAAGGCATCTGTCAGGGAGTGTAACTGGCCTGCAGTGGATACTCCATTTTTAGTCTGTGGAGCCCTTTACTTTTAATGTTACTGAGTTGGGCAGAAAGTAAGAACTGACTGCAGATCTGCATAGAAACATCCCTGCTTGTAATTAGAGGGGAAAGGTTAGGAAAACACTTTACATAAAAGGTCTACTTATTTATACTTCAAAAGAATTAAGGTCAGAACATTTTGAAGTTTTTTTAGTTCAGTGCTTTCTTTTCGAGATGCTGAACTTTTGTGTTTTCAGTTTTGTTCTAGGTGCAGTCTCCCCTGCTGTGGTGGTTCCCTCCATGCTGATTTTACAAGCTGGGGGATATGGGGTGGAGAAAGGTGTCCCAACTTTGCTCATGGCAGCTGGCAGCATCGATGACATTCTGGCTATCACAGGCTTCAACACCTGCCTTGGGATGGCTTTCTCCTCTGGTATGCTGGTTAATCTGTTCATGGTGAAATGCAGAACAGTGGTATTTTGGAGAACGTGTGCTCTGTTATGGCTGACTGGTTTGTAACTTAATGGCATCTCATTATAAAATTCATGTATAGCCTTAAATACTGAGATGGAAATTACCCATGTTCCAAGGCTAGTGTAACATTGTCAGCTCTGAGTTGTGAGTCAGAATAACTTTCAGAGAACATTTTTCTCTGACTGCTCCCTTAGCTGCCAAGTCTGGGCCCTGCATGCCCAACATAATGCTTTGAAATTTCACTGGGTTTGGCAGTGTTCTTACAGTGGCTCTGACTTCTCTTGCACACTTTCTTGGCATGAGCTTTCAGAGAAAGAAAGTTGTACCATGCAGTTCCTTCAGGTCCATAGGTTCCCTCCTGAACTCCTTTGCCCCAAGTAATTTAAAGCAGACAGTGGAATCACCCTTATAGGTCTAGAGCATGGTTTGAGTGAAGGTGTGTGTATGGCTTACTGAACATGTTTTTCTTTGTTGAAATAGGTTCTACTCTGTACAATGTGCTCCGTGGAGTGCTGGAGGTTGCTGTTGGCATAGCAGCTGGGGGAATTCTGGGAATGTTTATTCGATATTTCCCAAGCCATGATCAGGTAAAAACCTATTTAAAAAAAAAAATAGTTAAAATGATTCTTTGCTAAGGAATTATTTTCTTTAGTTACTCATTTCCAAGCTTCATGTGAAGCTGGTTTGGGGAAAGCTTTTTACAGTGCTAGCAGCTTCCAGATTGCAAAGCCTATCAAGTGAGGATGTGTTTTAAAGGTGATTACTTATTTACTGCACCAATAATAATGTATGATTTCATAGTCCTTCCTGATGGAAATTCAGAATCCAGCTCACCATCCTGCTCTCACTGAAGGTAGTGGAAATGGAGAAAGGGTCTGATACCCATTTCAGAGAGTAAAATAATAATTTATTAGATTGATGTAGGACACATTTACTTATTTAAGATGTATCCAGTAGGCCTAAGATTTAAAATTATTAAAGCAGATGTATTAGAGATTTTAAGTGATTGATCATATAATTAGTATTAATTAGAATGTGTTACTTTCTCTAAAAATTACATTTATAGAAAGTGGTAGATGAATTTTCTATTGAGCGGTAATTAAATGAACAGAAAATTGTGGAAGAATGTAGACGTGCTCTGGACTATCAAAGTCAGTATTCAGAGCATCTATTGCCCTCAGTGGCATCAAATTTTCTTATTAAATAATGTAAGAAGTGCGATACAAGAGCTAAAGAGTTAGATAGAATTGAGGAACAATGGTAGATAACTGTCTGCTGTGAGACTGAATGAAATAAAACTCGATTATTCCTGCCAAATGTTTGACTTGTCCTTAAAAACATCTGGTGGCAAAGATTTCACCTTTCCTTGGATAAACTGTTGTAATACTGTAATACTTGACTACACAGGTAGAAAATCCTGCTATTGGCAGAGTTGAGGCAGAGCTGTTGGAACAGAGCATCGCATTCCTTGTGATAAAAATAGCCTAGTGGCAATAAGAATTTGGATAGGCAAAGGAAAAAAAATTACATTTTCAAAATTTGTATTCTTAGCAATTAATGTCTGAAAAAAGTCCTCAATCCAACTGAGCAGTTCAAGTCTCACTGGAAAGCTTTGATTCCTTCAAAATTATTAATATTTAATTTTCATGTTCTTGTTTTCAAAATTAACAGGAGTAACTTTTTCTCCCGATTTCTGAAAGAAATTCACTTTTTGTTTGTCTCTTTCCTCGGCTGCAGGCATCTTTGGCATGGAAGAGATCATATTTTGTACTTGGACTGTCTATGTTTGCTGTTTTTGGCAGCATCTACTTTGGCTTCCCTGGATCAGGAGGGCTCTGCACATTAGTCTTAGCTTTTGTTGCAGGTGTGGGATGGTCTGATGAAAAGGTGAATGTTTACATAAGAAGCATGCCATATCCAAAGTCTGGTGAACGTACAGCCTGGCAGGAGCTTGAATTTCTGTCAGCAGTGGTAATGGTATACTTGTGAAGTGTTAGAGGGTGTACAGATTTAAAAAACAAAAACAAAAACAAAAAACAAACAAACAAAAAAACCAAAACAAAACAAAAAACAAAAACAAACAAACAAACAAACAAAAACAAACAAAACAAAACAAAACAAAACCACCATCAAACCAAGCTGCACATTCTGCATTTGTTTTGGAAGTCTTTAGCATTTTCCATGCCAGAAAATTACCATGTATGTCAGTAGAGCAATGTGTATGCCAATACAGAGCCTGGTATACTGATTGAGAAATGCTCAGCTTTTCTTAGATGTCTTAAGCCATATGAAGGAGACTTGCTTGTGAAGGCACTTGACAGTAGCAATCCAAAGCTTTAATTCCCAGCTCTGTGAGTGTCTGTACACAGTCACTTTATGGTAAAATTTACAGGTGGGTGTCCAAGATCCAGTTGTGGACACAGCCTGAATACTCTGAGGGTTTGTTCCCTGTGGTTTGGAGGGAGTGAAATGAAAAGCGGTGATTAACTGTCCTCTCTCATCTTTCCCAAATCCCACCCAGTGTAATTTGGATAACTTAGAGAGCAGGGTGCACACAATAAATGATGATGTAAGGCCATACAAAAACCATACAAAAGACTGCTTTTTAGTCACTTTCTCTTAGGTACTAGCCTACTTCATCTTACTGCTGCTTCCCCTCTGCCTTTCTGTACCTTGCTTTGTCTGACTGCCTCTTTTGCTTGATACTATCTACATTTAATGTTTTGAGGGCCTCTTTCTCTCCACAGCTATAGCTTTGTGACATTCAGTAGGAGAAGGGGAAGAAAAAGGAAAGGGGATTAGATATAGTAGAGTCCATGTTATTATCCTCATCTTGACCCTGACTTTACTAAGATCTCAAGGTTTGTTGTAACAATGAAAAGAAACTAAGATTGTCCAATTTTAAAGGATGAAAAACTCTTCTTGGGACTTAACTAGCTAAGGACATTACAATTGATCAATCTCCCTACTGAAAAGCTTTTAAATCACTTCAGGAAGAAGGAATTAAAACAAGTATATGCAGTCTATAAAGGCTTAGTTTAAATTCTTTTGATCTGTGAATGAAGCTTCATGGCCTTAAGTGTATTGATGTCAAATGCCTTAGCTCTTTTTTTCTCAGATAGAGAGAGAGGTGTCTGTGTATTCAGTGTATTACCAAGGGTTTCCTGCTGAGCTTCTCAAAGGCCACTGCCTCCCACTGTCCATGGTGGAAGGCACTTGACAAACACTGTCTACAGAGAACAATGAACATTGAACCTATTCCTGGACAGTCAAATGGGCAGTAAATAGGCTGAAATGTTTATATATATATATATATTTCCACCTCATTTTCTTTAAGGTTATAGAAGTTTTTGTGTTACTGTAAGCTACCATTCCATTGACAGAAGAGCAAGAGGTGTTGCAGGATCAGTCCCAAAGAGAATACCAAGGATGGGATATGTCTAGGCCTAGGATTGATTATTAAGTGATAGAGCACTGCACTTATACTTTCCACACACTCCAGCCTGAAGGTTCACTTGCTATTGTAGAACCCACTTAATTAAAAGACAAGTGCTATTTGATATGCTATGTGTACCTTTTCATGTAAGTGGAAGATTTCTGTTTATCCTGCCAGCAGTTTTTTTAGGAAAATTGTATCAAGTTCAAACATGAGAAAAGATGGGTTTGCCTTTATACACTGTATGGCAGTGGAAAGTCCAGCACTCGTTCCTGGTATGTGATTTCAGACTTGCTCAGACTGACTTTGCTCCTGCTGACATGGAGAGAGGCCTCTGACTGAGTGCAGCACACACAGAGTTAGGTCATGACTGAAACTTGGGAGAGCCTGACTCTGCTCAGCTACAAATGGAAGAACATGTTTAGGCAAGCAGTTCCCAAAGGCTCAGAAACTTCATGGCAAACCTGTTGAAATTACATCTTTCTAAATACTGAAAATCAGCAATGCTGTATTTTTCTCCGCTTGTCTGCAAACTGCTCTGTTACTGTTCAAACACCAGTGCTTTTTATTTCTCCTCTCAAGACATCAAATATTTATTTACTAGGACAGGTACATGCAGTCTGACCTTCAAGAGGTGTGCAACTGATTTTGAATATTTTGGTATTAGGTGAAAGAAAGAGGAGCAATTTTGGACAATATTTATGAAACATTTTCATTTTGTCCTATGATTACATAACTGTTGTGTATGCTTGGCCATTTTGTTGTGAATTTACAGATTATTTTTGTTTTCATTGCAGAGGGAAATAGAAAAAATTGTGGCAGTTGCATGGAATATCTTTCAACCTTTTCTTTTTGGTTTAATTGGAGCAGAAGTATCCGTTACATCTCTTAGGCCTGAAACTGTTGGTAAGATCATTCACAAATTATCCAGCTTTCATTACTGGCTTCAAAACAATCTCTATAAAGAAGTCTAAAACAAAACAGACTATGGCTAACCCCCCCAAAAAATCAAAAAACCAGAAGCGCCTATGCACAAAAGTACTGAGAAGTGTTTGTCTCTTGCAGGGCTCTGTGTTGCTATATTAGGCATTGCCCTAGTTGTGCGAATCATAGCAACGTTCCTGATGGTGTCTTTTGCTGGGTTTAATTTCAAGGAGAAGGTATTTGTCTCAATGGCATGGATTCCCAAAGCCACTGTCCAGGTAAACAATCCAACATCACTTTGATTCCAGGCTAAATCTATTTTCTTTAGCAAAGTTCCCTGTAACTACCACAGCAGTAAGCAGGGAAAGGTTCAATGATAGCTGAGTGTAGTCCATTGACTGTTCATACTCTAAAACACTCTAACTGCTTGAAAAGTGTGTGGAGAACTTTCTATGTGCAGGTGTTTCGCTTGCATCCTGGGTTTACTCTTAATCATGGCAGTGAATTGTACATATACCACAGGAAATGTAACAATTTCTCAGCCATTGCTCATTACTGTGCCTTCACATACAGATTCTAAGAACTCTCAAAGGTAAAAGTGTTTTCCTCTTACACATGAAATGTCTGCAAGGACAGTCACATTAGGACTCAGAATGGGTTTCTCCTTACCTATTTTGGTAAGGAGTAGTCTGAGAGCCATATTAGTAGGGATGCTTCAGGCTGGCTACATTCCTGCTCCTTTATTTCACTGATTGTAAAGTCATTTAGACTTTGCCTCAATAGCCTGATTACTTGCAAAACAAGGTAACAAAAGTTAATAATCAAAACAGGCAAGGCTTATTACATAATCAGTGAATTAAATTTTCAGAAGCTGCCACTAGTTGACTATTGTGAGGATACATTCTCCAAGTGTGGTATTTTAACAGCTGAAATACACAATATGCTGGCCTATTTCATTAATCACACATTCTCCAGAAATGTGGACGAAATGGCAGCTATGCAGTGTTCTTCACAGGAGGAAACCACACAGATACTCATTAGCTTAAGAAATTCCAAGCATAGTCAAGTGAAAATTGTTCTTATAAGTGTAATATAGTGTTTACTTTGCTAGGTACAGCCCAGAAACAAACGGGTTGAATGTACTAAAAATGTCAAATTTATGTGAAATGTTGACTAATGATAGGTTCCCTTTTTTCCTCATTCAGTGCTAAAGATTACTTGCTCCATCTCAGCAATGTTTTCTCCCTTGCAGGCTGCAATAGGTTCTCTTGCCCTGGATACAGCAAGACAACATCAAGATGAGCAACTGGAAAAGTATGGAATGGATGTACTGACAGTGGCTTTCTTGGCTATCTTGATCACTGCTCCAGTTGGAGCTCTGGTTATCGGCTTGGCAGGGCCCAGACTTTTGCAGAAGGCTCAGACGAATAGCAGGGAGGATGAGGAAGGTGCAGAGGTTGGAGAAGAGGCAGAGGCCTGTGAACCTTCATAAGACAGACAACTACAGCAGTCTTGTCCTTCAGCCATGGCACTTTTGTTGAGTAGAGATGGCATGTCTCTGATCTTGCTGGAGGAACCTAAAACGATCAGTTACCTCTGCTGTTTTTAAAGCAGCCCTGGTGGAGTTCTATGAAATATTTTTATGTGATGATGGTGCCTTGAGATGAAATAGCTGAACATACAGTGAATGAGATGACCTGGTAGTGAGTCACTGAGAAGTTAGCAGTCAAGAGTTACTTGAAATGTGTGGATGGTGAGGCCAGAGAGAGGGTCAGAATTGTTGAGGCATGGAGTGGAGTCATGAGGTAAATATGAACAGAAAAAACGGAGTCTAATGTGAATAACTTTTTGATGGTTGAAACTGGACTGTGAGATGACAAGTTCCACAACTCAAAGAAGGCAACTTTCAAGTAAGAGATTGCTGACATGCAGTGAACAAGTCCGGCCATGGGTTGGTGATTCCCTCTCCTTCCTCAATTGCATTCCAAAACTTGCCTTTTCCTGTTGCTGTTCTTCCTCACAGCTGAGGCACTCCTTTGTGCCTTCAAGGACTGTCAGCTCTGGTTGTAGCAAGGAACAGCAAGTGGTACTTACATGCTCAAAGAGACAGCTGGGGCCATCATAGACTGTGGTAATAGAGATGTTGGTGCTGACAGAAAAAGGACGGAGCCTGAAAATGAGATGAGGGTGATGGGATGGCAATAAGGACTGGGGGAGGGTTGTATGGAATTCTGCTTCTTCACTCGTGTACCTCAGCCTTCACACAACATGATGTCAAGGGAGAGATGCTGTCCTACAGCCAGGAGTAACCTCTGTTGATCAAAATCCTGCTCTTGCCTTTTAGGTATGGTACCATTTGACAGATACCAGCAAATCTGTCTGCCTCTGCTACGTTTTGTACAAGTAACTAGCTCCAAGAAAGTTGTTGATAACTCCATTCTGAGGCATGGGGTCAGTACAGCATCTCTCAGAAACTGGAAGTTACTTTGTTTTTTTTTGGAAAGGCTACTAGATTGTGCCTGTAATTGAGGTGGACAACACCCTCTTGCAGGTTTCTACACTACAGTTCACTCAACTCATTTTACAGGATACTGTGTAGAATACATTTGATGGTGTCTAGATTTTTAAGAACTAATAATTTCTATTTTAGCTTTTAAATTTTTACTATGCAAAACAATGTACAAAAACACTTTTACTACTTAAATACTTCTAATGTTGACACTGTACTATTTGCAGAGTCATACGCCATACAGATGAGCTGTGTACAGCTCAATATGCATGCTTTTGTATAAGACTTACTCTCTAAGCAAAAAGAAAGCTTCCCGAGAAATACTTAAATGTCACAGCCTGCAGTTCCAGCACAGTGATAAAAATACCAGGAAATTCTTTGCTAAGTTTTCCCTTAATAGTTGTCAAGTACATTATATTTTTCTAACTATGTACACTGCTGTTCTCTCTGCTTCCTTGGGAATGTACCATCTTTAGTTCAGTTGGTCTCCTGACCTGAAAGGAAGGTGCTTTCAAACTGCATCTGATGGGTTTGAAGCTGGAGCAATGGTTAAGGGTGCTGTGCTTGGTGGTTATTGTAACATACCTGGACTTCTGTGCCTGTTCTGCCTACTTCATGTGCACACCTGGTGTCCCCCTGGCCCAGTCCTGTTCAGTATCTTTACTGACANCCTGTGAGGAGTGGGTGAGGGAGCAGGGGATGTTTAGCCTGGTGAAGAGGCAGCTCAGGGGTCACCTTACTGCTCTACAACTCCCTGACAGGAGGGTGTAGCCAGGTGGGGGTCGGCCTCTTCTCATCACACAAAGTGAGAGGATGAGAGGACAGAGTCTTAAGCTTTACCAGGGGAGGTTTAAGTTGAACATTAGGAGGAATTTCTTTACAGAAGGGGTTGTTAAGCAATGGAATGGACTGCCCAGGAAGGTGGTGGAGCCATCTTCCCTGGAGGTGTTAAGCAAAGACTGGACATGACACTGAGAGCCATGGTCTGGTTGACATAGGTCATGGTGGTCACAGGTTGGATCCAATGATCTCAGAGGTCTTTTTCAACCTCATTGATTCTATGATTTTGTGAAATACGTGTAGTTTTAATGGCAGGTTAAGTATTTGGAAATTGTAAAACATTAAAGCTAACTGACAAGATGAGAAAATGCAGTGTTCAGTTCATCAGGGGCTGTCTATAAAATAGTTCTACTTAAGTAAAACTTACAGGAACTCACTTTTTTGTTAAGTTTTGTAAGAAGTAGAATACTCCCACAGGGATCACTATGCCAAATTTGGAATGTGTTCAGTAACAGAAGTGTGATGTTGTAATGATTATAGCCCTTTAAATTTGGACACAACCTTAAGTAAAAAAGCAAACCTCTAATGAAGAGCTCTTGTTCATGACAGCCTCTAATACTTCCTCACCAGCAAAACAGCATCTCATAAATGGGATTTACCTGTTCCCTTAACCTCATTGTGCTCTCCACAATAGATCTCCAAACAGGTCACTTCCACAATTCTGAGTGCCTGAATAATACCATATACCAATGAAAACTTGTCATCTTTTTTGCTAATCTAAGTGACATTGAATTGCTTTTTCCTTCCCTGCCATTTTATGTGGGTATTTCTCATGAGACCCCTTTCTCCCAGCTTTTATTAAATCTTCAAAAAGTATCAGGTTGGAGCTATTACATAGACCTGCAGATCCAAAATTAAGAACTTTATAATTTCCCTTTCCTTGTCTTCCAGAAAGGAAGAAAACATTTTTATCTTTTCATTAAATGATGTATCAGGACTAAGAACTTAAGAGACTGGGTTTTTTAGTAAGTATCAGGACAATTTCAGCTGCTTTTAAATAGCAACTAACTTTGAGAGATTCGATTTGAGTTTTCATCAGAGTACAGGTAAAGCATGACATTAAAGATCCCCTCCCTTTTAACAAAATGCCATGAGAATCATTACTGAATAAGGCATAAATTCAGGCCAATAAAATCATTGAGCCATGGTAGTCTCTTATTTGCAGGAGATAAAATTAGAGCACAGTGTGCAGTGACTGATAACCAGAGTCCTGCTGTCATGCAGACATAATCACAGGCATAGTGTGGGGGAACTCTGAGTGTGCTGTTCCAGAAGGTTCACAAGAACCTCTGCAGCAGAAGGGTCTGACAGCAGAAAGCATCCCCAGCAACCAGCATCCAGCAGTTACAGCAGGCAGCATATGGGAAAAGACAGAAATTGTCTTATCTGCAAGCAAGGAGTCACACAGGCCAGGGTATGTGATCACAATCACTGCTTACTCGCTCTTTTTCAGCCAAACTGAGCTTTTTATGGAATTTAAACTGAAGTCTAAAATTAACTGTGAAACAGTCATGGTGTAACACAGCCACAAAATAGATGATAGTTTCTGCATCTTGCTTTTTAAATAAAGAGTGCAAGAGATCAAATTTTTGGTGAATTGCACTTCAATTACATTTACTTTGTCTAGTAGTTGCCCTAAGTCAGACACGTTTCTCTAAACCTGTTTTACAAGTTATTTGTAGTCTATTATAACCATGTTCAAAATAATTATGAGAAGAAAGGAAAACACTGATGTTCTTGTAAATAGGTGTCACAATATGCTGATTTCAGTTTCCCTAGATTTTCCATCAGGACTGAAGACCTCGTCCTATGACCTCAGTTCTGGTCTTTATTAGCATGTAGGGCAAATTTTCTCCTGTGTATGGAGCTTCCCAATTAGATTAGAAAAGTCAGGTAATTGGTTCAGCTTCTCAGTTCTGGTGAGATACAGAGCTGTACAGGCACTTAAGCTCTTGACTATCTCTGTAGACTTTAGATAGAACAGATTAGTAAATTCTTTGAGATTTTCTATAGAAAATTCTGCAGACATGAGACAGAATTACCTTGACAGATTTTGAAATGCAAGGAAATTATGATTTATCTTGCTTGTGATTCTCATTATATTATCTTGTGGAAATTACTAAAATGTTCTCTCTACAAAAGAACTGTGACTTCCTCCTCCAACACTACAAATTTGTTCCATTCCCTTACAGATATAAGCACAAACAAAAAAACTGTCCCTGTTAATCCTGTAGTCATGTTTGTAGATTACTGTTAAACTGTCTCTTTTAAGAGCAAGTAGGGAGAAAAAAAAATTACTTAAGTTGTGTTAAAGATGGAGTGAAGAGGTTAAACTTTACACTGTTCTTCTCTTCAAGAAGAGCTGTTTGGGAGAAACAAAACCATGTTGCTGTATTACTCACTTCAACAAGGTTTGTCTTAATTTAACAGGTTTGGTTGTGATTTCAGAGGAAACCAAACTGTTGAATACAAAAGTATCCTGATAAAAGCTGGAAGCACATACAGGCCTGTGTCTAATAAGTCTGCTACAGTAGACTCTGGTTTTTAAACCCTGGAAAAAAATGTCCAAGACAGGGCTTTACATTTCACAGTAATTTCTTCACCAAACCCAAGAACTAGGTTTTGGTATTCTATACACATCTGTGAGTGAAACCTGAGTATAAGACACTTTTATGCATTTTTCTCTGTTATATCCTAATACATTTATGGTTTGCTCATCCATCAAGGTAAGACCACGATGAAGCATTTAAACAATAAACATTATACCATGGTTCTGTTACACATTTTGTAAAAGCAGGCATTTAACACACAGTCACATCCTCATCTGCCATCTTTTGCTGCAAGGCAAGAGGTTTTGGAACCTAGAACTACAACTGTCACAAATGGACGAGGAATGATCTACCTTAATTCTGCTGCTGCTGCAAGAGCCCCTGTGTGAGAACAGCTTTCTGACTCACTTTCTGTTTCAGCACTGTGGTGATCAGCTTTGGCAACAGCTCTGGGGTTTCCCAGCTAACAGTGGGTCAAATGAAATGCTGTTAAGGAATGGGTGAGATCTGTCATGGTACCATTGTCTAGAACTATATCATGGACCAAATTTTTATTTTTAAGCTGATAGACTCACTATTTCATAGGAGCATGAAGCACTTGAGAGTAATTAATTAGAAATCTAGCAGTTAGGTAAGTAGTAATTATCTGCATCTGAAATTAAGCCTCAGCACAGCAACGTTCTGGCTTGCCTAAATAATAATTCTGAATGGGTAACAAGCCAAGAGAACAGCTCAGCTCTGCATCCTCAGTTCTGCCTCTTAACCCATTCATCCCTTGAAAATTCCCATTGCAAAAAGTAGTGACTATAGTGCAAGTGAACTTGCAGGAAGTAAATTTGTTTCCTTACCATCAACACAGGGGCCCAAATACAGGGGGAACGTTGGTGGCTGACCTGCTCAGTAGTTTGGCTTATATATGGCCTGGAACTGCCAGCACTCCACCTGGGATGGTGTGTGAAACTTTGCAGCAGTGTGGGGTTTGTTTAAACTGGGCTGCTTTGTGAAAGACCAACAAACTGCCCACTCAGGCACCACGCAGGCCAGACCTTCAGCTTGCATGACTTAACACTGATCTGCTGCCTCAATATATATCCACAGAGGAAGCTGGTATCTTTTTCTCCCTCACTTAAGTACATTTAAATTTGTTCCTGAAAAGCAAAGTAAAACAAGATTCCTCAGCAGAACAAACTCAACAGAAAAGTGCACTTCACTGGAAATAGTGACATTTTTATAATTGTGTGTTTATACAAAAAAAGACTTAGTTGTAGAAAGTCAATTTATTCTTGAAATAAACGACTTATTTACAAAGATAGGTACTTTACAGTTTTACAAAGCAGGCAAAGTTCTTCTCAGAATAAGGTACCAAAACAGTGACAAATTCATCACTGTCTAAATGCAGTTTATTCCAAAAAGAAATCTACAGCAATCATGAAACTAAATCATACCAATCACATAGTAAAACGCTGTCCCTTGCAACTACAACAGTATAAAAGACTTTTTATCAGTCATGATCTAGATTAAGCATCTGCTATACTTCTTTCTTCTTGAGTATTAGTGGACCTACATTATCTCCTGTTAATTCATTGTGCTTGTTGTGGGAGCCATCACAGACAGGGAACTGGAAAAAAACCATAGACAAGGAATTAGCATAATTCTGTACAGCAGTTGCATGATGATTTCTGTACTTCTTCCTACACCCTGAGTGCTCTGATAATGTTGCTAGTTCCTCCTGTGATGTCCTGGTTCAAACCCCCTGCCTCCTATCAGACACAGGATACTAAGGAAAGCAAACACTGTTAATGGGTAGCTAGTTTGTGAGATCCTAAAATAGCTGTTCTTAGACACAAAGTCAGGGACAAAGCCTTTTCCATGAAAGAACAGCAAACAAAGCAGCCATCACAGCTACAAATGGATTTATTGTGGACCTAATAAGAGTGCTCTTAATAGATTTAGTCATTTGCAACCAGAAAGTTTTTCAAGAAAAGCTGAAATACTTGGCTGAAATAATTAGTCCAAAGTGAGAATAGCTAAGTAAGCTTCTTCAGTTCAGGGCAAACTTTTTTGTTTTTATTAAAAAAGGAATGCATTTGGTCCAGAGAGAGCAAAACCAGAGTGTGGTCAGGACATTCAAAATTGAATCAGGAAATGAAAACTGAGGCTAGATGAAATAAACTAATTTACATCTAGCTGATTTGGGGTATATGGAATATCCCAACCAGTCATCTCACTGCTCTGGACTAGATGGAGTCTCCCTCACCAACACAGGCCCAACCTTGTTTTCATTCTAATATGAACAACTTTCTAAGCATTGTTTTTTGCAAAATAAGAGTAGTTATCTTTTAAGTAGTTGCAATGTATTTCCAAATAGTAAAACAGGTTTGCTTGGTTTATTCTACTCACGTGTGGTCACTCTCTAAATGTTTCTAGAAAAATCCTACTGTGCTTCTTTCAAGTTTCTACAGTTGCTTTCTTCATGTAGATAGGTTTGCACCATTCTACAAAGTTCAGGAACATGTTCCAACTCCAGACAAAGGCAACAGCTCAACACAGGGCAACCCACCACCAAAACACTGATAAAAACATGTAAGTTTCAATCTCTAATCCTACAGCAGCACAATGTCTTACCGTCTTTGAACGCCAACACCTGCAGTAAGCCTTAGTGAGGCACAGATCTTCAATGTTTATCTCATTCACTACTTTGGGATTTTCCTTCTGGATCTTGAGATTAATCAAGCTATCCTTCTGCTGTTTCTTCTTGGGGAGGAAGGGCCGAACAGCAAGGTAACCGAGCAAGGCCAGCACGCCCAGGAAAGGCAGTAACCGCAGCCATTCTGAAACTAAAGATAAGGTGGGATTTAGGGTGGCTCCTGACACCACTCCAGGATGGTGCAGCATCAGCTACTTTCAGATGGCTTAGGCTGAGAGGATGGAATGGGGCTGCTCAGTCAGCAGGGCCCTCGGGGCAAATGAGATTCCACTGGTGAGTCTCAAGGAGAAGAAAACAAAAAAACTATAGATTAAGTCCTAGGATTTACTCCAGCCAACGTGAAAATCTGACTCCTAGAATTTAATCTGAAATTGAATTTTATCACTCTAGAAGATGATTCAATGCAAGATAATAAATNTAAGATCAGTAGGTCAAGTCACAGAAAATTGCTTTTTACCAAGGTAAGGAACAACTTTTGAGTACAGGTAAAAAATAAAAGTATCCACTGCAGAGCTGGCTGCCCTGCTACATCATTATATATCTTCTAGACATACTGGTGAGAGAAGACTTACTGGACTTTTTAAGAAATGCATCAGTAATTGGCATTTATATATATTTATATTTCTTTATATATATATATAAAAACATAGATAGACTATCCATATATATAAGGTGGATCCACTTTTCCAGCAAAACATGCTGTGACAGTACTCCAGTGCAATTTAAGTACCATGGTGCACTAAAGGTTGAGAGCATTTTTCTAAATTTCTGGAGAACATGTTAAATCTAAACATTCATATAGAAGGGAGTTTAAAAATATTTTAGAAGAGAAAAAAAAGTATAACAAGCTGGAGCACAAATAGCTGCACAAGCACTTTTAAAGACAAGACACTAATCAACTTACTCTTCTAAATTATTTAGGATCAGAATATAGCAGGATTTTGTTCTACAATTTGGTTTTTGAAATTAAGATGTACAAGAAAGAAAACACAACAGAGCAGGCTATTGCTGCTAGGTGGGTTGTAGCCCTGACAAAATACACTATTCTGTATAGCTTGATTTCATTTGTACTACTAAAACACATGTTTATGCTAATACTTCTCCAGTTAGAATCCAGTGGATTTTTCTTAAGGATCTGAATTTTCTGCAACCAGACCACGCAATGAATATAATTTGTGGGATTAATTTTTTGGTTTTTATTGCCCTTGATGTGACAGCCACATTAAGTACATTCATGTGGAAATGTGTCAAAGCTGCATAAATGCTAAAGGCACTGCAAGAAGTCTCAGTAGTCATTTCCCAACTGCACCTGCAGCAGTCTCTACACACAATTCACAACATTCACTAAGACTCACTGCAATACATTAATCTCTGATGGACTTTCCTTAGTTCCTCCAACAAGCTTCAAGCCCTAAATAATAAACGACCCTGAAATACTTAAATGTTTTCAGCTACACAGAATCCTGAGTTTCCTGAAGAGCAG
>VXBB01024662.1:242512-255446 GCA_013399915.1 Illadopsis cleaveri | reverse complement strand
CGCCGGGGCGGGAAGGGGGTCCCGCTCCCCGCGCCTACCTGTGAGGCGGATGAAGCCGCCGACGCTCTCGGGCAGCGGCAGGCGCTTGAGGTAGGCGGGCAGCTGGACCTTGACGATGCGGGCCAGAGTCTCCAGCACCATTGCCAGACTCCGCCGCCGGCCCCCGCGCGCCGACCNGAGTGCATAGAGGTTTAAAGTTACAGAGAGAGGCCCATCCACCTCATGTTTGGCAATAATTTGCACAGAACAAGGCCTATCACATCCAGTTGTTTGTTTGTTCGTTTGTTTTCACTTTATTGTAATGTCTAGGAGACTGGTCATTTTGTGTCATAGAAAATCCTCTGTATAGACAGGTAAAAACATGGGAAGCATGTAGCTTTTCTGGATCAATTTAGACAATCCATCCAGACCTGGAGACTCGAATATTAATCCCTTGGTCATGACAACACCACTTGGTTCAAGGTGCTTTGCTACCATAAGTGAATCTATCAAGTACTAGTAGCATATAGCACAGAGCACGAGCAGGAAAGCTGAAGCAGCTCAATCCTACAAGACCTATCTCCTTCCTTATGTGATCCTGACTGAAGTACAGTTCTCTCTCCTCCCTCCGCATACTGAAATCCCACCATATCTGCTGAAATCAACTGTGCACTTTTCCTGCTGGAAAATACTGGAAGGTAAGTTTAGGATAAATCAAATTTATTTGTGTTTCTGGCCTATTACTTTTCTACCTGTGACCCTACATTAACATTTCCTGATGAATCATCATGTTTAGCTAGTGAGAATATTCCTGTAATCTCAAAGTATCTAAGTTCCCTACCTCACCTAAATTTATTGATGTAATGACTGTGTCTGATGTCCTAAGATGATTTCTTCTGGTCTAGGCAGATGCCAGCTATTAGACAAGATAATGAAAGAGTAAAACACTTGGTTATTCCTGTGAAAAATTATACATCGGATGTTGTGATACGTAATTGTGAGACTTTGTGAGACTTTCCGAGGGAAGAATACATAAGGTAAACATTCCAAGCCTAAACCAAACAACTTCACACCGATGTTGAGAACCTCTGTCCTACCCTCTTCCTCCCCACATTCTTCTGCTCTTTCAGCCTTCTCTGGATGCTGGGAGCACAGCTGACATTTTGGGGAAGCTCCCAAGCCCTGCTGTGCTGCCTTTGATCAGTGCTGCACTGCAAGTCCATCTGCAAATGTTGCAGAGAGGAATTGCTCTTCCTGTGCCCCTCCTGTTGCATAGGGATCAGCTGACATGAGTCACGGATGGGTTTGGTATATCAAAGTCTGAAAGTCATAGATTACGGCAAACCTATAAAGAAAATGAAACCTGAATGAGATTCTTAACCAAAGCAGAAGTGAAAAGTGGTCTTTAGAAATCCAGTTCGAACCGGAGCACAGGAGATATATGTTCATCCTGCAATTTGGCTGCAGACTTCCTGTTTGCTTTAAGGTGGAAAATGTAAGCTTCAGGCTTGCTCAGTCCTGCAGGAAAGAACAGGGTTTTACACATTAATTCATCTTCAGGGACCATATTATGGGTTCAGAACTTAAGATTAGTCAACATCAGAAGATTTATCAGGCAGGTGTGACATCTTCCTTCTGTTACACATGTTTAACACCCTATGTGGACATTCTTATTCCAGAGGCAGATTGCTTCTTCAGTATTTTTTTCAGTGTATTTTTCAACTCAAATATCAATATTGTTTGGTATCTGGAAAATTTTCTCACTTTTTTGTGGGGACAGTAACATGCAACAATTCATTCTCTGTGTTTAGTTCCAGTCTGTGAGCTGTTAAAAAGTAGAGGTTGCCTCTGTGTGTTTCATGCTAAATTTGGGCACTGAACCCCGGGTAATGGGAGGACATGTAGAAGTTGCTGTAATAAAAGAGCAGCACAAAAAGCCCAAACATAGATACTTGAACAGAACCTAGGTCACTGTATGGAAAGATGAATATTGCTTTCAGCACTAGCTATCCTCTATCACTGGGATTTTTATCTAGCAAGAACATTGTAGATAAAATGGAGCATGGAGTCCACATGAAGAGATCTCCATCATTAGGGCTAGCTCAGGTCTTTGACATAGAATTCCCCAAGCATCACCCAAATGAGAACCAGCCCATGCTTTGATAAGAATGGTAGAAATGTTCATGGTGCAAATGAGTTTTGGCAGAATTTGTTCTTGTCACTACAACATAGCTGCACTGGTCCAGCTCACAGCAGAAATAAGAGCTGCCTTCAGCATCCACAACCTGGCTGGTCCTGGTCCAACAGACTGAGGATAGATGAAAAGAATCTATTTGTGTTCCTCCGTATGTTTCCCTTCGAAAATTGCTCCTTTTCCCTCTGCCCTTAATTCAGCTGTAAAATGAGATAATATTTACTGGTCTGTCTAGAACATGTGAGATTTGCAAAAGAGAAGAACATTTATAAATTACATATATTTGTTTTATTTTATTTTACCAAGTACATAAGAGTAAGGATAAAAGACAAAATCTTCTGAGGCAGCAGACACACTGTTCTTACATCAGTAAAACAAGCCTAAGTAGCACAGTAATTTGCTCAGTACTCTTTCATGGTAATGAGCTTTTCTATCAAGAGGATGTCTGGTGTTGCTTCAACCCTTTTCTTGGAATTGGTGTTGCCATTTTCCAAACTGACCACCTGGAATAATCTCTGCAGCAGGCTAAAGTACTACTGCTAACTAAAAACTCTCACTGAAATGCTGGCTACTGTGATCAGCAAACACAAGTCTCCTGTGAGGAGGAAGCTAGATCTCTCCCTTTGTATTCGAATCATTTCACAGTGGGGTGTGAAATGCTGTTCCTGCTGTATGCAAATATCTCTCTCTCCCACTTCCCCAAAAGCAAGCAAAATCATTACACCCCAGAAGAGCTGTAGGAACTGTGATGCATTTCATGCAATGTCTCCATCAGCTAGCTATGCAGCACTGTCAACATCCAACTATTAAATAATTGAATCTCAAAAACTAAGCAGACTGGCTTAAAATTGGCTATAAGACCATGTAGATATAGTTACTTTCCTGTATTTTATGCATAAGAACACTGCAAGCGAGTTGCAATTGCACTGCACAGAGATTAGGTTTTTATTTCAATTTTTTACATCCAGAGGTTTAGTTACCCAGAGAAAAAGGCTAACAGAGTTGTGCTTTCACTTGGCTCTGAGACCTGGCACCTTGAGTGGCTTCTGCTGATGTTTATTGAAAATAGCTACCTGTCCATGGTGGGCAAAGTGTTAGAGAGAAAAATAAGTTAAGGAAACAAATCACATTTATAACAAAATCAGTGGTGTAATCCTGTGATAGCATAATGTTATATTATAAAATTACCACTAAAATGAGCATGGTATTACTTTCTAATCTAGCTAATGTCCAAGAATTTTACAGGTAACCATTATGTTTTGAAAGGAGGTGCTATCATAGTTGCCTAAGTAATTGCAGTGTCCCACTAACAGCATGTATTATTGTTGTATTTTAAAAATCCTTGCAGCTTAGAATGGCACTTATTGTTGGAGATTGTAGAGAATTAATTTTGAAAAGATTGAAAACGAGAATGTAAAGAAAAAATGGCAAGATTTCTAAGAACGGCATCAGGTTTCAACATGGTAACTTTGTGTATGAGAGAACAGAACAGTTTTTTATTGTTTTTATTTATTCAAGAAAAATGCCATGTGTTGATCCCTCAGCCATGGGTTTAACACTTTAATTACAACCTCTCTCTCTACTGCTGGGGAGTGGGAAATGTTACTCATGAGCTGGGTATAAAACAAAGTTGAGTAAATCCCCAGCTCAAGAAAAAATAAGTGTATTCAGAGCTAACTTCCCAGATATCCCCAGCCAAAGTTCAGTTACTTTCTACCTATATTGCATGGGTTTTTCCAAGCTGGAGCTGTCTTTTTATGAAGTGGTTATACTGGGAGTGGTTTCTACAGCTGCTCTAACAGTTGCAGGAATAGCACAAGATGAAACTGTCAATATGCACTCAGTTACCCTAAGTTGAAATTGCATTTATTTAAAGCACACAAAACAACAAGTATGACATGAAACTGTTGTAAAAATCATCAGTCAAGTAACACTACCAATGCACAAGAAAGTACACAGACAATTTAATATTGCAATGAGTTTTAAATTTTGACCTATTACACAAATCACCCAAGTTTTCCATCAGCACTAGGTAGCTGATCCAGTATGTACTGCTCATGAAGATCCAGAATAATCTGATCACATCCAGACTTGCATAGATTTGGAACTTCATTAGCTTCCAGGGAGCTGTTATTTCACAAGTTTTACTCAAATCAGAACAAGTATCCTTAGGATTCACTAATATATTCATAAGAGACCAGGTATGTTATTGATTTGTAGCAGGTTCTGCCTGGTTTGTTGCAATAAACCAGACTGCAAAATCCCCAGATTGTCCCCTGGGAGGAAGCTGCAGTGATGGAAAACAGATACATCCTCCCCTTCACTAAAGGACCTACAGAGGACAAAGCTGACATAATCTGGGAAGTACACACTGTTCAATGAACAGATGTGAAGTACAACCACTATCAAAACACTACAAGCTGTGCTCATGGTGGGAATTCTGGGGACAAGAAGATATAGATATAGATAGATAGATAGATAGATAGATAGATAGATAGATAGATAGATATAGATTGATATAGATAGATACATGTCAGTATATTCTCAGCAGCAGACCACTCACCTTTCTTTTTTAAACTGCATTGATGAGTGAAGACTGTCTATTCCTGACCAGATATCTGAGGATATTTTTTTTCCCTTAGTACTTTACTCTTGGCATAAGAGCTGTCACTGAAAGATATTTCCTTCATTTTGGAAGGCAAAGGTGAGAATGCCACAAGACTAATTCCTGTGACGTAATGTGCATTCTCTGGTACTGGCTAATTATAGCACAGAAAACTAACAGCTTTCCTGCTGAGGACACAGTAGATGATCTCTGCTGTAGGACTGCACTCTGCTCTTAAGTTCTTCCTGTGTCACAATGCCCAGTGACACTGCAGTGAAACAGCAGTTTGTCACCCCTTCTCAGACAGCTGGGCAACAATAGTGTTGAGATTTCTGAGCCTGGCTCCCCTTCTCAAGGTTAGCCAGGTCTGGCACTGACAGAAACCCATACTCATTCTCTGTCATCTCACAAGAATAAAGAGGAGTAAAAGAAAGACCTCAACCCCAAAACACCATGCCTCTTTAATTTAGACGAGTGTATGTCCAAGAGATGGAGATGAAAGCAAGAAAAACGTGGCTATCTTGATTCCAAGGCAATGACATGGAATAGTATTTCAGTTGGTAAATAAGATTAATATAGCCTCACTTACGCCTATCTTACTAAAGCTTTTTCTTTTCTATTTTTTTCCAGACATTCCCCATCCTCTGGATTATAATTCAGTTATAGCACAGTGCACTTCTAGATCTACACAGTTTGCTATTCCCTTGATTTTTAAGTTACTTCCTCATTTACTTTTCAAGACATAGCCCGAAATTTATATAAATTCTATACTCCACCCCAGTGCACAGAGCTGTAAGATCTGTAAATATTTTTTTTTCAGTAAGATGTTTTCTATGCTGATTCAAAGGGGAAAAAAAGTACCTAACGCAAAATGTAGGCTATAAACATATCACCCCCAAATTTACAGAACTTACTTTACTAATGGCTGTGAAAAGTACATGATAATTAAGAGGCATTCATGTTGAACAACAGGCTAGGAGAGCACTTTTGGAAACTACGAAAAGATCCTAGTGCTCCTTTTTATTAGAACAGAAAGTCTTTTATTGAAAGCTAATTTTGTGATAGTGTATGTAGTTAATTTATTAAAACACTTGAGAATGTTTTAAACTGATTTCCCAAGAGGAATTAAATTATTTCCGTTTAGGTTTTTTTTTTACTTTTGTATGAGTTTTTTTGACAGTTTCAGGGACAGAAATGTTTTGATTATTCAGGAAACAAATATAGTAGAAACCACTGATGCACATAGTCTCTCAAGTTGCCTGTCCAACATGATTTGATACTGTCAAATATTCTGAATGATGAATAGGTAAGGGTATAATTTCGTCTCCAAGTACCTGAGTCCTCCTTTTCTATTGTAGCAGTACTTTTCTTCTGTGGGAGCTAAATGGAGATCATAAAATCATTTAAGATAAGCTACCAAGTAGTCAGGAAGGAAATTATCTTTTTTGCTGTTATTTTGAATTTAAATTGCTATGACTGAGAAAATTAGTATCTTGGATTCTACTACCAATTCCTTAAGTGAGTATTTTTTAGGGGGTATTTTTTTTAACAAGATGATATCCCATCTTCCAAAGCAAAACAAACTAAAACACTTGCAGTCCTCATTGTCTTTATAAAAACAGATTCACATTCATTGCTTGGAAAAGTGACAAATCCATGTAGTATTTCTTGAAAAACTGACAAGCATGCTTGCCCTTGCACAATAAAAGTCAGCAGAAGTACAGAAGTCAGGTTGCCTTTGCTTTGCGATTTGCAAAATTTTCAGCAACTTGACAACACTTGGCCGTATTTCATTGCTACCATGCCTGTCAAACCCACCTTCTCAGAAATACTGTCCTGGTCCATCACCTTAACCATAATGATGAAATGACTGGCTAATTTTAGTATTGGTGACTTAGAGACATCAACAATATTTGCCAAATTACAATAAGACACCAAACAAGAATACACCATCCTTCTAAAAGATATATTTGGCTGTAATTACCTGGATATTTGAGGTCTAAATAAGCTCTTGGATACCTTGTGGTTAACTGGAACATATCAAAGAAAAGAGCAGGCAAATCTTTAAAGACGAACTTGCTCAAAAGGACAGAAAGAAAAGTAAAACGACTCCTCGTTCCAATGATAACTGGCTAGTTAAATCCCTTGTCTAAATAAACAGCATACTCCTGACAGGTCAAAGACAAACCAACCGACAAACCAACCAACCAACCAACCAACCAACCAACCAACCAACCAACCAAAAAACCCTGAAGTACTTCTGTGGACTTTATTTTCTTAAATCATTAAATCAAGTCAATACACCATCAAACAGTTAGAACACAGCACTCTACAAGACTCTGTAGTAATTTCCCCAGAGAAACATAGTATTATTCTGTATAAAACACAATGGGGGGGAAAGAGAAAGAATGTTCAAGAAAAAAACCCCTCTAAATGAAGAGTGACAGTAAGTGAACCTGCTGCCTCTGCTGAAGTGTAATGTTTATTCAGCTACAAATATGCGAACAATTCACCAGCAGGGCTGGCTCAGAAGAAGGAGACAAGGCCAGGAGAAGCAGTTTGCTGCAGGCCATTTGTGACATCAATGGAACTAGGGCTCCTGGCTCAGTGAGGGTCTCTGCCCCAGGTCTTCTGGAACCACTGGCTGATCTCTGCAGGGAAACCTACTGAGATAAAAGGCAGTTTATACTTGAAACCAACCAAGTACACCATCAGTACACTGATCAGTACCTGATCAGCTCAGGCTAACTAATTTCCTGTACCTCTAGTCAAACAGTGAAACTTGTACTTTGTATGTAGCTGGGCAGGTGAATGGAAGCCTGAACTTCAATCAGCTTGAAGCCTGCTGTGCCCATACTGGGGAGCCTGTGAAACACCTTAACTGGCCTGTTTGAGTAATTACCTTTAAGCATTAACATTTTATCTGAACTAGCAACACTTAAAGCCTTAGGTACACTGGTCAATTCCTTTCTTAAACCCAAACACTCCACAAAGGTTGTGGTTTGCTTAGAACATTTGCATCCTGGAACAAGCACTGGAGTAGCAACCGAATTAGGATGGTCCAAATCTGGCTAGTAATCAATTACATCAAAGTAATAAAAATAGACATATCTTGAAAGCGCTCCAGAGAACCCTTTGATGTCTCCTTTAGTAAACACAATAGGTCAAATTACCTACTGCTGAAAACTGCTGTTAACAGCTTGGTCATTTTCAGTAGCAGTGTGATCCGTACAGACTTAGCTTGCAGTCTGAAGGCAGCCTGAGGGGACAAAAAAACAGGAATAACAAGGAAAAGCAACCACCTCCAAAGGGACAGGGTAAGTAGGTCACCATTAAACACCTTTTTGACAAGGGTATGGATGTACCTAGCGATGTACCCTGGCTTCCTGAAATTGATAAAACTACTGAGTTGCTCCAGAGAGGGGCTTTGCCCACTGAATTCAGCGTGTGTTACCTTATTTTAGCAACAATGTATAATTGCTTAGCCCTTCACACCCCTGCTATTTTGCCATGTATGTTTATATTATCTATGTTTATTCAGGCATGTAAAGAATTCATACAAAAGAAGGAAACAGTGGTAGTTAGTAACTGCACGACAACAAAAATTTTTGGTTTTCAAATATGGCATTATAATTACACCATGCACATGCTCATCTGACTTTCATGCTTCAATATCCATAGAGCTGAATCAGCACAGAAAATGAACATTGTTGTTGACAAAAACTGCTGGTGACTTGACAGGGATATATTTTTCATCTAGATCAAATGGTAGTTTTGCTGGAAAAGAAAAAAAAAAGGAATATTCTATATGCATACTAATAAATAACCTGTAGTGATTTTCAGAGATTCTATTGCTTAGGTCTGTGAAAATAGCATAAAGAATTTTATGTTGTCACATGTTTATTCCTGTAAAATAGCTCTTATTTTCTGGAAGGATTTCAAGAGAAGAGAAGAATCTTTAAGTAAAAGAAAACGATGTTGTCACTGTGAAGATAAGAAAGTGCCAAATAGTGAAGTGCTAAACAAAATCCTGAGAACCAGAAGATTTTGTGGGAGACTTCAGTCTTTTTATCTTGGTGTAAGTTCTATGTGTTCTATGTTCATGTGTTCTATGCTCTTATGAATCCCACATGACTCTGCAAGCCATGAAAACTTAGCATATTATTATTCAACAAAGCATTCCAGGTTTTCACTGGGAGTCATATGTAGACTTAAACACTAGGTTTTCTAACTCCCTACACAAAGCTGCAATAACTTAAAATAGATTGATGTAGGGACTCAGCATTTTGCTCCATGACCTAGAAGTGAGACAAAACGCTCTTCTAATTCAAAGGAAATGTGGATTAGCTGGTGAATTGTTTCAGTGAAAATGTCAGAGAAGCTGTTGAAGAAACAATGGGAGATGAAGAATTGGCCAAGTTGGAATATCAAGAAAGTCACCTTTTATCTAGTATTTCTTAAAAAGCTAACTGCTGTCTAACACACTGACCTTGGGCTTCACTCCAGATGTGAAAGGGGGTTCACAGAAGAAAAAAAGGAAGCTACCACTTCTTCCTAACAGAAGGAGACATAATGCAACAGATGCAACAGCCAGGGATCTGAGCATGCACTACAAAGTCTGTAAGTGTGACCTAGTCACCTTTATTGTAGGGGAGAAGCCCCCAGCTACACAGAAAGGCCTGCTGGTCTTTGGAATTTGAAACAGATCAAGTGGAACCCAATGGCATCCCCAAACCTGTTTTTTCCACTGTCTTGTAATGGCACTTGGCAAATTCAGCCTTTTTTTTTTGTTATTGTGTTAAAAAAAAGGCCAATGGAACAATCTTATTTTATCAGCTTTCTTCTGTGATCTTATTATTTGTGGTATCCATTGAATCAAGAGTACTCAATAAGGTGAGTTTTGCTCAGATTAAAGAAGGATTTGGCTGCAAGCTTGATTTACAATAATTAAAGGAAAAACAAGTTGGACAGGTTGCTGAAGAGAAAATTGAGGCCTGGTAATACATGCAAACAGGGAGAAGCTGTTGTTGTTGTTGATCTTAGTGCTTTGTTTTCCAGCAGCATGAGCTAAAGTGTTCCAGACAGGAACTAATAGTAATCTATTGGATAGACTAGATGGATATTTTACTTTTGCTGAAGTAATTTTTTTTTTTCCATCCTAAAATCTTTTTGGAAAACATTTGCATCTTGTTTCCCCTTTTCTCTCAGATATATGAAGCATCCTGTATGGAATGCTGCTTGGTGTCCAGGATGTTTGGTTGCTCCACCTGTTTTGAAGGCAGGTAGAATAGCATGCTCCAAATATAAAACTGGCTGGTTTCGGGCAAGCAGAAGTGAAAAACCAGCGCTGATGTACAAGTAACCTATGCTAACCTTTGAAGTAAGAGGCTGGGCTGCTGCTTTTCCCTCAAGTCCCCGAGAGGCAGTGCTATATCAGCCAAACAAGGCAACCTCCATTCATGGCTGGACCATCCATTCCTCTGTTGGACCATCAGGAAGCAGCTGAAATGGACTGGTGAATCCAGCCTTTGGAGGCTGTTGATCACTTGGCCACACAGGGAAGTATGGAACACCATACTTGAAAAAACAAAATTCAAAGACAGAGTTCAAGAGAGCTGGTCTGCTCTCAGTATTTTTGTGCAAACTGTTTATTACCAGGCCACATCTACTGAGCTATTTTGCATAATAAACCTCTGAAAGTCTAACCCAACTCCACTACTGTAGAGGATTAGACATGGTAATATCTCTCTACAGCCACTTCTGAAGATTAGCTTCAAAAATCAAATTAAAATGAAGCAAACACAAATAGTTCCACAATAAGTTGCAACACCCTTGTTCAGTAACCATCATCTGTGCCTCTTGCATTTTATATTACCATACGAGGAATCTATGCAAAAGAATATACATGCTGCATGTGGTAAAGCTGAGAAATTCTCTGATGAGCACATCAACGTATGTTGATGGTTCTCAGGCCTTATTTGCCCAAATATTCCTAGTGAAGTAAAAAAACTCTTTGGTTTTATTTATTTCCAAATACTGAGGAGAAAATACATTATTTTTGGCTCACAATTTGAGCAAAAAGAGGTGAGAGTGAAAAGTATAATGTTCTCCAAGCAGAACTGTGTGCTGTGACTTGCAGAACTGGTCACAGAACTATGACTGTATGTCTTGGTTTTCATTCCTACAAGAGCCATAATTTTTTAATCTTTTTCTCAAGTGTATTTAAAGGTCATTATTTAAATGGGCAGATTTGTTTTTTAAAAATGACCAGCAAGTGCAATAAAGTGTTTGCCTAAACAAGTATATTAAACGAAGATTTGCAAATCTGTTTCTGAGCAATAAACAAGAGCTATCCAATAAATTTAAAATTCTCTTGGGGGTCAAATGCCAATAGGGATATTGAATTTAACATGTAACAAAACTTGATTTACCAGATTAACAATTCCTGTTGTCTTAAATTAGCAGGGAAAATAACACACTGTCAACAGTATGTTTGTGGTGTTCTTAATTTCTTTCATTATACAGAAAATGTGAATCACAAGTCTGATCAAAAATGTTAATATAAAGTCATATTAGAGGTCATTAATCTCAAATAATAATTACAAAATGTAGAACTGGAATACAGCCAAGTAGCTAAATCTTCTGAGATGACAAACAATAATGAGGCTCAGAAAGTTTCTGAGCAATTTACAAGGCAGAGGAACATGTCTGTGGTACAAAGATAGACACGCTGGTGATTTGGAGCAGTTTAATAGCATCCGTAATCCAAAGCAGGAACAGCAAGGTGTTCTTCAGCAATATTCTTGACTAAGATGATAAGAATGAAAATCAAATAGTTTGGAATTACACTTCCTGAACATGCTGTTCAGTACAATTAAAATAAGAAGCATAAAATGAAGACTACATAAGGAAATTGCTAGGATTGGTTTAGGAGATCATAGCAAGATAACTGGACTTTACAAGTACAAGGCATTGTTTTCTCTTTAGCCTGTAAATACGAGTGTTAAAAATCTGTAGCAATCCTACTACAGTGCCATTTTTAAAAGAAATACCCGCCTCACTGCTCTCATAATCCACTACTGCCTATTGTCAAGCTTCATACTGAAAATGTTGTTACCCAGTAAGCTTTTCTGAATGTTCTGCCTTCTCCAGACCAATAATAACTAGTGTCTTAGACAGCAAGACAACTAACACTACAGCACTATAACGAACACAAACTGAGTCTAAGTGCAATTATGTGGACATCCCCCTTGGAGAGTAAGTGCCATGTCTGTCACTCTAATACATCCTATCATTACAGCAGAAGGGCAGTCAGGCAATCTTTCTCTTCTTGTTTCACAGAAATGGAGTAGGAGTCCTTCCCCATGCAGACAACTATGCATAAACCTGCACAATTTATTACTGTGAGATAAAAACACCTGGCTGAGAGTGATCTGTTGGCCCTTGCTCCACCAAATGAAAAGCCTTCAAGGAGCTAGAAGTGTCACAGATGATATCACTATAAATAAAATTATTATTCTTCATCACTTTCTAGAACTACCTAGAAGGCTGTTGTGAGTTGGGGGGTCAGTCTCTTCTAGACTGCCTGCTGTGAGGGAACTAGAGGAAATGGCGTTGAGACAGGGTAGCTTCAAATTAGACATCAGAATAATTATTTTCAATGTTCAGGTGGTCAGGCACTGGAATAGGTCGCCCAGGAAGGTGGTAGAGTCACCATTCCTGGAGATGCTTAAAAGGTGTCTGTAGCTGGCGCTGGGTCATACAGTTTAGGGGTTACAGTGGTAATGCCATGTGATAGTTGGACTTTATGATTTTAAAGGTCACTTCCAATTTTGATGATTATATGATTCTCTTTGATGCATTTGGCCCTTGTACTGACAGTCCACATCACCTTATCTTCCCTTTGGTGATGTTTTTTCCCCTCTACTGAGACACTGGGTTTGGTATCCTCGTGTGTGCCAATATGTCACTAAAAGGAAGTGTCCAGGCCCGTTATCCTCGGACGAGGCCTGCGCTCTTCCTGGGCGAGAGCAGAACTTTAGCTTCGTCACTCGCACGGCGGCGAACGTGCAAATCCCATCGCTTTGGGGCTCCCGCCTTGCTCCGTGCACAGCGCCCCCGCGACGGCCGTGCCCGTGGGAACGCTGGTTCTTCTC
>VXBB01024662.1:214353-241463 GCA_013399915.1 Illadopsis cleaveri | reverse complement strand
GGGGCCCTCCGGACCCCCGGGAATCCATCGCCCGGCCGGGAATCGCTTAACCCCGCGCCCGGCGGGAGCGCGCTGCGCGCCGCCGCCTCCCCCCTCGTTGCACAATCGGAGCCGGGTGGAGCAACTTCGCGGCGGCTAACTCGGAAAAAATGCCGAGGTGATGAAAGTTTGTTGTTTGTTTGTTTTTTTTTCCTTCTTTTCTGTTTTTTGTTTCTGTTTCGGTTTTGTGGGTTTTTAGGGGGGTTTTTTTGGGTTTTTTTTGGTGGTGGTAGTTGTTTTTTATTAAACCTCTCCCAGGGTAAGTAGGCTCCCGGCGTGAAGTTAGGTTCATAGGCTCCCTAGGCAGGTTTAGGTTTTCTTGGCAGGTTTGAGAATTGCTAGGATGTAATGGCAAAGCGCGATGGGAGCGCAGCGGCGTTACCGGGAAGTCGCTGTTGGTCTGCGTTCCTTCTTACGCGAGCTACGTGGAGCATTTACGTGCTTCAAGAGCTCAGAGGAGTTTCTTGGTCATCTCATAGCCTGCCAAGATGGCAGAACGTCAGTGTGTCCTGAAATCGGTAAATTTCGGTGCACAAAACATCTTTTGTAGACAGTGTGTAAACTTTATGCCGCCTGCTAGTCTCACTTTAATTTCACGCAGTGCTTGTGGCCATATTTTAGACAAAACGAGCATTTTTTATCATGTTTTCAGTGAATGGGTAGTGCTGTTATCCTCGAAAATTTAAAATCCATTCTGGGTAGCTAGCTGAATGGTTTGTCTTTGAATTATGGCTATGCTCTGGCAAGAATTTCAAAACAGTTCCTTTTGAATCTGCCATCAAACTTGTTCCCTGTATTAGTGGATGATATCACTTGAGTTGAAACACAGCTACTCCCTGGTATGCTTTGTCATCTACTCATGCTTATGAAACACGTTCAGGCGCTGCAGGTAAAAATTTATTGTCAACTGTGAATCAAGACAAACCCCCACTTATGTAGTAATCTGGTGGTCAGAATCTGAAAACGATTCATCGTGACTCTTGGACCAGTAAGTCATCTCTCTGGCTTCAGCATTTTGGCCTGTTGTGTACAGCCTCTTGTCCTGTATCGGTCCTTCTGCTCTATTGCACTCTGTAGTAGCAAGGTTCTTCCTTTACCCAGTGCAAGAGTTTAGCATTGGGAAGATAGCTGAGTTAGGGTTTTTTCTTTTTGCCTTTTTTTTGTGTGTGTTTGTTTGGGTTTTTCTAATCAGTTTAATCACACCACACTACAACATACACTTCTAAATTCACATGGAGTTTGTAGTTTTGATTTTTGTATTTGCAAGCCTGGAAGGTGAACTTTTATTTGTGGAATGAAACCATTCTTTGCACATTGCTTTCTTTCCTCTACTGGTCTCCAGTTCAAATGTTTACAGGGGCTGATGCTGACGTAAAAAAAGAGCAGGGCCAGTTCTGTAACAAAATGGTTGTGAATGTAATTTTAATCCTGTTAACCAGTAAAGCCCAGAGAGAACAGCATTGTCACTGGTAAGCTGGGATTCCCTGTCTTCCAATTGTAAGATCACTGATCAGACCTTGGAACTCTGTTCCTTGTAGTATGTCTTTGGCAGTAGATGAGAACAGGCTCAAGAGAAACCAGGACCTCAGAACACTGTAATCACACTTAGCTGATTTAGTTTGTGTTATTACTTGTGAAGACTAGAATTCTTTGTTTCCTGCAGCAGATGACATCCTGAACGTACCAGTGAAGATATTTTCAGTCTGTTTGGCTAACTCCCTCTTTGTGGACTTGACGTATCATGCAAAATAACATTTTTCTTTATGTTGAGTAAACTAGACTTTGAGACTCTGTGTGTGTCCCTTTAATCTGAAGTCTGTTACACGTTCAGAATACAACCACTCTTAAAACATAACTGGAAAATTCTACTTCTGATTTGAAAATGAAAGTAAATGACTATTTATATGTTAGGTTGTCTGCTTCTGGAGCACCCTGTATAAAGCGCTCTCCAAAACTGAGGTAGTTGTCAGGTACACAGCCAATCCCAGAGAGATTATTGTTATGCTGGAATTTGTCATGGCATCAGTGCCATCTGCTCTGGGGGCAGCTTGTGTTCAGTTGGCAAAACTCTGTCCTTGATATGGCTTGCTTTGCAGTTGTTTTATGATAACAAGCAAGTTCTTTCCCGTGGCATAATGTGAACCTGCGTCTTAAAATTGAGTGTTTTCTTTCTTGAGGATGAATTTTTTCCCCATTTTTTTTTCTCCCTAGAATTATCAAGAAATTTGTGTTGATTTCTGAGCACGTATCTAAATGCTTGGTGCATGCTGTGGCACATTGTCTTGGTCTGAAGTGTCAACATTGTCTTGGTCTGAAGTGTCAATGGTGCCTGCTAAAAACACATCCTGTAATTGCTGCAGCATGCTGGAGCTTCCGCTTCAAATGGTGATGATCCGGTAGCAGGGAAGCATTTATGTAGGAGTAGGGAATCAGGAATGTGTAAAATTTGGAAAACTTGGAAATGTTACATCATTGGTGCACATCCATTTTATCACTGCTATACACATCCATTAAAGTGAGGTAATATAAGTGGCCTAAGTGATCTTGATAGGCTAAAAATAGAATTAATACAGGAGGTGTATGCATGAAATGTCTCGTCTGTGTAATCCTTAAGAAAGCTTGTGCCTGCCGTGTTTTATGGCCATTTGATTAAGCACAGCACAAGCTAGCATCATTATATTGGAATAATTTATTAGAAAATCTTAAGTGGAGTTGGCATCCTGGAAGCTAAAGGCTGAAGGTGGCAAAACCATTTATGGCTACTTAAGTGCAGAATGCTTCCATCGACACTGGTGGAGACTGAATAACTATTTTCTCAGGCTGTATCCTCCAGCAGTGTTCCTAGATGTGTAATTAATTGCAACTTTAACTCCCCTTCTCCAGATGCTCATAGTAAGAAATGCTGCTAACCCTGGAAACACAGTGTTTTTCAGAGATGAGGTGTAATATGTATCAGTGAGGACTGCATGGAAATCTGCATTAGTTTAAGGAAAACTGAAGGGTTGCAAAGCCTGCTTATTACTTTATTTTTAAACTACTACTTTTTTTCTTTTGAACTTGGTTTGGATTTTAAAAAAATCTATAATAAAGCTGGTTGGAATTAAGTTTTCTTCTCTGGATGAAACCCAGAACACTTTTTCAGGTAGTCTTGGATTTTGTTTGCTGGGCTTTTTCAAAATAGTTGAATAACTTGAAATTATGTGATTGAACTCATGCTTTGAATGAATGTCTAGAAATAAGTCTGGATTTGTGTGTTTAAGGGCTCAGAAAGTTAAGATTAGCTAGCTAATGAAATTCAGTTGATGTGAGCTTAGTTGAAATGCTTTAAACCTTTGTAAATACTCTCTCTATGTATTGAATTACCTTTTTTACTGTAATTTCACCTTAACTGTTGTGAATATCCAGGGCCAGACTAAGCCCTGCCTTGCGTAGGTAATTCAGCGGAATTATTGCACTCAGTGGTGAGAAGGGTCACATTGAGCCAGAAGGCAGTGGTTTGTTTTTAAATCATGAATACTGCAGTAATGGAGTTTGGGAGGCCCTACTATTGAAGAACTTAAATGTTTTTTAAGTCAGAATAAGATATTTAGCATAAGATGAAAGCTGTCATCACTTAAGTTCTATTTAAGATTCAGCTTATCCAAATAGAAGTGACATTTCTACTATGAAATTGGTATCATTAAAATGAAAATAACGTTTTTTAATTGGGTAGGTTTGGTACTCTGTACTGAAGACAGCATTTATAAATAAAGTATTGGATGTGTTTTAAGAGCTGGTCATTTTTTTATGAGAAAGGAAAACCAGTGCTTCCTCAGCTAGAAAGTTAGGACTGCGATAACTTAAAGGTTTCTCTTGTTAATTGAACACAGTGCTTGTGAAATAAGTTCCCAGTCAGCATGGAACTTTAAATGTGTGCATTGGAGTGGGAAGAGAATAGGGATTGTTATCTCAAGTGATTTACAGAACTTCAGAGATCAATATTCCATTAGATGGGGATTTCTTGCATAGTTTACAAAGAGTCCTCCAGTATGTCAAGGATTTAGGTGGCATAATGTATACAGAGTAAAAAGGTTGGCCAGCTCTTATGATCTTTGTGATCATTCCAGCTTTTATGTCTAAAAGCTGGTTTTGAAAATAAGTCTGTGCTTGTGCAGTTTTTTCTTAGAGTGAGTTTCTTCTACAGAAGGCCTGATGTGGAACTCCACAGAATGAGCTCCCTTCAACTTCCTGCCCAGTCTGTAACCAGTTCTGAGGCTTTTCTCTGAGCTCATGGTTAACGTGTAAGGGAGTGGAAAAGGATGTTTAAACAGCTGTAAGCAGCAGCTGCTGGGCACTGAGCAGTGAACTGCCTCTTGCCAAAGGCATCTCTGTATTCCTTGTGGAGCCCAGTTCCAGCCTGGTGTTACCCCCTACCCATTGATGTGTTCTCTGCATCCACTGGGTTGAACTGTTGGAGGAGGGAGAGATGGAGGTTCTTAACCTTCTCTGAGATGGCAAGTGACAGCTGGTAAGGAGGAGTGGGAAAAGGTTGAGCTTTTGTGTCATTCAGATTAGGGCATTGATACATCATCCCTGATAAATCTTTCTGTTGCAAATATGAAGGTTTTGCCACTTTAACTGTCTGCCCTGTGCTCTTGTGTAGATCCCTCCCCTGTGCATCAGAGCTGGCAGATAGGAACTTGTGGTCTGCCCTTCAGGATTAGTTCTGATCTCTCAGAATAAGCTGAATTTTGTTGATGGTTTTAGGCTGAGATGCTATAGCTTACATTGGAAGGGCTGAGTTAGAGACATTGTTTTCTGTGATTGATTTGATGTAGTAACCTGACAGAAGAATATGCAGGGAAAAAAAATTACGAAATGAAAGCAGCAGTGTGAATGTGTATGTGTGTGTGTATATATATCTGCAGTCAGTAGTGTATTTTTAAATGTGGTTGCTTTTTGTCAAGTTGGTTTTATCAGAATAGAGTCTTAAATTGTTGAGTTGCACATGCTTGACAGTTTTGTAAACTTTGGAATATAAATTTAATTCCTCAAATTCTAAACAGAAAATGCTGGAGATTTAAAAGAAAAACAAAAAAACCCCAGTTTCTCTTCATTGGTCTTCTATAGGGCACTGATCTGATTAAATTTGGTAGTTATGTTGGGGAAGCTTTGCAAAAAAAATCAGTTAAAATTATATTCACTGGTTTCAGTTCGTGTTTATGCCTTTGGCAACTCTTTGTAAAACATTTGAACGTAGACAAGGTTTAATACTGGAAAATAGAGTGTTGCAGGATTCAGGACTGAAAGCTAAATTGATTGGAGGATTTTTACCGAAAGTAAACTTCAGTATTAAATTTTTGTGTAAAGGAAGCCTTTGTTCTGAACATCATCCCTTTGAGACGTGTGATACACTAGACATCTTCAAGATCTCCTGCAGTTTTTTTCCACTGTAATTGTGATGGGTTTTTATTATGGTCTTAAGAAAGCAAGATGAGAGGATCGTGGGCTGCTTTGCAAATGTTACAGCCCAGTCGAAAAAGGTGACCAACATTTAAATCTTTTCACAAGCATCTGGACACCAGAGTTGCAAGCTGAACTGAGTGCAGGTGCTGAAGTGCTTTAGGTCTTTCTGTTGGGAAGGCATGAAGATTGTATTAAATGTTCAGTTAACTTTAAAGTGAGCTTTCTCTGTAACCTAGAGTTAGGTTGGCCGGGTGTTCATCACCTCTGCGAGCTCTTCTAATAAATATAAATAAGTGCACTGCTCAAAGGCAGTACTTCTCGACCTTTGTTGTCCTATTTGAGTAGTAATGCCAAAAATTCTCTTAAATCAGATAAATGCAAAATTTGCTTTTCCTTTAAGCCTTTGTTTTATTTTTTTCTTGCCTTGAATAATATAGGAGGATCTCCTGAATTACTATTTGCCACATGAGCAAGACCCCCTTCCACTCCCCTACTTCAGGATGCAGTCTGCTCATAAAGATGCTTTGGAACTTTTTTTAAAAAAAAAAACCCTTACCTCATTTACTTTTAAAGATCCTTCTGCACATCACTGTTCTCTAGATAGCTGAGGTGGAACTCAACTGTAAGAGCAGTTGTACTTCAGATAGCTTGTGTTTTGTTTTGGTGGTAGTTGGTTTAATTTTTACACTGTTGTCTTGGTGTGAATTCATTTTGTGTGTAACTGAACCTAATCCTATAGACTGGCCCTTAGAACGATTATGAAGGGACTTACAGAAATAGCATCATATGCCAGGGTAACTGTGTGCTGTAGCTGAGGCAGTGTAGTCAACCCCACATAATTGTGTCCATAGCATACACTCCTATGGTATACTGGAAAAACTTTCACGTGCATCTTTGTATTCATACAAAATATGGACTGGTGAAAGTCAAGACAGTTTTTTAAAAGGAGAGCTGATTTTCAGAGTTTGTTAGGTTAATTGATAAATTTCAGAATAATATATTAAGCTACTGCTAAACAGTGAATTCACCATGCTGATTACAGACATGGTGTTACTTGTTAGAATACTGTTCAGGAAATTTCTGTTACACCGTCCTTGTTTTTTTGAGAACATGGAGAATTCTTGTATCTTTTCAGGCAGACTGACTGATGTTGTGCCCCATTGAGGCCACTTGTCATTTCTACAAAAACTTGTCCTGCACACTGCCAGTCTCCAAAGTTGTTGTTTGTGTAGTCTTGGCAAACTCTGGGAGTGTTCTGTCACATGGAGTGCAGAGTGTACAGGTGCTGCCTCTGGTTGTGTATCAAATGTTGGTGGCTGAGGTTCTGCTCTGAGTTACTGTGCCCTCAACAAGCTGAAGGGCAGCATGTTGGGAGATTCTTGCATAGTGCTGCCAAACTCCAGCATCTGAAGAATATTAAGCTGGCATTTGTGTGAAAATGTCTAGCACAATGCCCGAATCACATTTCTGAGAGGTAGCCATCAGGACAGAGCGTCTTGCTTGGAGTATAAACTTCTTTCCAGCTGCATTAATTTACATTTGTCTGTACTGAATTTCATCTGTCCTTTTGTTTCCCAGTCATTCTGTTTAATTTAGCAAGGTACATCTTGGTGTTTCTCTTGTGGCCTGTTTGTACTAGTTACCCCCTTCTTCGAGGGCTGCATTGTAGTCCTGGGTTACAGAACCAAAGATTACTGTGGATGTTGCAGGAAAAAACTCCCAAGGGAAAAGGCACGTGAAGTTTCAGTGTCTGATATTTAAAAGCTTGGAAATGGCAGAATTAAAATACTCAGCTATCACTGAATGACTCGGTAGTTAACCAGTGCTTCACTTCACACTTCCCCTTCAATGTCTTTTAGCCAATGTATACAGTCCTCATTCTACATTGAGCACAGGAGTGTTTTAATAAGGGTATGGTAATTGTTATAATACCTCAGAATTTATGTGTGCTAAGCAGTCAGATTTTCTTCATCTTGAGTAAGCTTCTGTGGTTTTGGTTATTTTAGGGGAAACAAACTGTACTTTTGAGTTCAAAGCACAGCTACATGTGTGTAGTTGCCACCTTTTTTTTTTTAAGTTTGTTCTGAAAGCCTTTAGGGAGTGACCAGGAAAGCAAAGTCTGTGACTGCATTCCTTTTCCAGTTGGATCTGTCCAACTACTCTGCAAAACATTGGAATAAATAGAGAGCCATTTTAGTTGCAGTAACTCTGAATTTTTCCAAAAACCATTACCTGCATTGTACACCTTCCAGATTTCAGATCAGATGAGAACAGCTGTAGACAATACTCTCATTCACAAAGGGCTTGTGTACTGAAAGCTAGGCTCTTTGAAGAGATAGTAGGTAGTCACCTGAGTAGCTTGTCAGGCCCAGTCCAGGTACACCGAGTGATTTAATTACAGTGGCACAGCAGTCTGGCATTTCCTTCCTTGAGTGCGAGGCTTAAAACATGAATATTTCAATGTTTGTCTTTTATCATACCACGATGGTATTTCGGCTAGACACTGCAAACAATATGTGGGGTGTAGGCTGAAAAATCCAGTACTAAGGATTGAAGAGAGAACCATGAAAAATAGAAGCAGAATAATCAAAATAGGGAGAATCACAACTGTTACATTCCTACCTGTGTTTTGGGTTTCTTAAAAACCTTTCTGTGCTCTTTGTCCTTGCTGTTTTCTGTGACTGCTTTTCACATGTTTTCTCTGCATAGTTGCTCTAATGTCCTTTTTTAATTAAGAGGGACCTACATCTTTCTGTATCTGGCACTACCATTACACATTCCTTTTATCTATTTATTATTCACCAGAAGGCCAGCTTGTTTGAAACTGATAATTTTCTGCTGGTTACATTTGGTTTGTGATGTCTGTTATGCCATTGCTTTCTTACTCAGCTTAGAAATCCCTATTCGGTGTCCTTACAAACTGTTATTTTCTGCTTCCAGGTGTAATTAATTTCCATGCTGAAATGAATGTTTCAAATGCAGGTGTGTGGGATGAGGCAGTAGTTCTTTGCTGCTTGACACTTCTTAATCTTCAAACAGGCTTAAATGTCCTTCCCCTCCCTTTATAGCTGCTTCCAATCCTTCCTTCTTTTTTAAAGCTGTTTTCAGCTGTGAGCTAATGAGTAAGACCAATGCAGTGATGAATTTTTTGGTTGCCTAGAGTTGAAATATCCTGTTTTAGGCATCATTAGACTAGCAATCAAGTTAATAAATGTTGATTTTTTGATTGGAATAAGTGTTCTTTTTTCTCTTTGTCCTTTCTGTGGTTGGATTGGGATTTTTTTGGGTTTTGGGGGTGGGTTTTTTGTGTGTGTGCATTGTTTGGGGTTTTTCTGTGTTGTGGCTTGTTGATTTATTTTTTTAACTTCTGATTTAACTGTGTATTACCTTTCATGTCCTCTAAATTATTTTCTGGATACGTAAAGCAAATTAACCCCTCTATGCTTTCTTGAGTACAAACCAGAAAGCTGCAATATGTAATTTTAACAAATACTTGTGTTATGAACTAATATTAAATGTAAATGTAATTAAATGTGAGTTAAGGCCTGTGGAGGACAATCTTCAGTCATTCTGGTAGGAGTGATCTTCTGTCACTGTGTTTGTCAGCTGTTACTATCATTAAAAGTAAGGCCTGGCTATTTCCAGATTAAACTAAAGAAATGTTGCAGTGCCATGGGGAGTATGGAATCTGATGAATGGGAAGAAAGTGGTGCAGATGCTGCATTATTTGGTACCTTGCAAGAAGGCAGCTTGGTGGGCACCAGGCTGTCATTTCTTACAGAATTTTCTGGGACCTGAAAACTTCTGTTTTCTTGTTCATGCATATTTGGATGAGATATCCTTTGTCAATCTTTAAAGTTTCTTCATTCTTTAAATGGCTTCTGTAATCTTTTAAATAGCTGGTAGAGGGGAGTTGTTTGAGGGATTTTTTTAGCAGCTTTTCTGTCAAGAAAAGAAAGATATTTCTGGTTTTATTATAGGATCATAGTCCTGCATTTGCGCTCACATGTCAAAGTTTCAAATCCTCACTTGAAGCTTAGCCATATTTTCTATGTTAGTTATGATTAAATTGCTGCAAAACAAGCAGGTTAATTAGCTTTTTATAAGAGTTTTTTTCCTTGAAAGTACTAGTGTGTGTTTTTTTGTTAGCTTTCCAATAAATGTATAGTGGAAGAGAAGAGAGGAGATAAAAAATGGAATTCAGTGAAACCAAATCTTGATAGAAAGCTACTGTGAAACTGGCAGAAGACAAGGGGGCTGAATTTGTGTTAGAGGATATCTGTCTGTCTCAGTGATGGATCCTGCTGCTCTATTTCATTGATCTCTGTTTTCCAAAACTCTGTTGCAGAACTGTGCATGTATTGCTCCTTGTCTGTGTAACATTGCTGTTGTCCTCTAACAGTAGCAGTGGTGCTTACTCTTTTAACAGTGTTCTAGTCTGTAAAATGCTGAGTGACTAATGATCCTTGCGGAGAGGTAGGAACTATCACACTTTATATTTGGAAACTGGGACACAGAAACGGTGACGTGCTGGAGCTGCACCGGAAACCTCTGGCAGTGACAGAGACTGCTGGTCACTGTTGTAATTCAAGACTAATCCTTTCCAATAGGTGCATAGTGTGTCACTCTTCACCAAATTTGGTTTATTGTTTCTATGTAAAGTCTTTCACATTTGCTGCATGGGAGTTTTGTTTTGCTTCTTCTTTTCAGCCATCTCTAAAGTAAAAAACTGTAACAACCAGTTTTAGGAAAATGCGGGTTCCACTTGGGGGATTTTTAAGAAAATTCGGGATGTAGCTTAATAATCTTGAGAAAAGGAAAGCACTGCTGAAACCATGTTAACAAAAAGAAGCAAAGTTGGAGAAGTACGTACGGTAGAAGGAATATGAGAAGCAGAAAGGTCTTAGATGTACAAATATTAAATGAAATATTAATTTGTTATAGAATCGTTACTCTTGATTGCTAAGGTGAGAAAGTAGGTTTGTATTTATATTGCTGAGTGGGAAGCTTTAAAAAAAAAAGCTACTTCCTTTCCTTCACTCCAGATCTCACAGCCCACGTGCCTGTGCTTGTTCAGTTTCCAGTTATTCCAGTTTGCTTGTTGTGCTCTGTAGAGTTGTAGCTTTCAGAAGGAGGTACCTTTTAAAGTTACTCAGAACTTTCCACTCCCTTGTTGCAAAAAGCCTCCCCTCTTCGTGTTGATGTGAAGTGTCACACTACAGAGAGATACGAAGTTGGTCTGGTGTTACTGTGAACCAGGATTTGCTTCATATTTGCCCAAGTTCTTCTACAGCCCTTTACACTCTGCTGAAGCAAACAGCTTTACTACAGACTTTTCTGACCAGAATACCCTGGAGAAGCAAATACAAGAGCATGTGCCACCTCAGCTTTCTTTCCCCAAATTTAGTGGGTGAATTACCTGCTCTGTGGGTGAAATGCCAACTGGTGTATCATTTGTTCCCAGAATTATCTGTATATTGAACCACTTCGATTAACTCATTTAGTTTTGTTTTTTTTTTGTGAAGTGTTTTAGACCAGTCAAAACTGTAGTCCTTTTGTTAATGAAGGTCACTACTACTTTGTTACCTAGAGCAGTTCAAGTAGTGAAAAGGAGTATAGACATACATTTTGAAATTATGGGAGTCTAGAATATTGAAACTCATTTGTTTCAACTTTTAAATTATTTTTAGTATTACTAAAGGGTTTTTTGCACCAATGTTTCACTGGAACTCACTAAATTTAATGTATGGCTCATATCTGCAATTACTTTTCCTGGTTGAATTATTGATGTTGAATTACTAATTTTCCTGCTGTGGTAAAATACCTGTTTCTATCTTGAGTACTGAATTCTTGTTTCTCTGAAGATAGTAGTACCTTTTGAAGACCTCTCTAGTCTAATGCACAGGTCTCTGACAGTCTCATCCTTGTCTTCATGCTACTCAGTTTTATAATTTTCATAAATGGCATGAAGAGCCTTTTCATAGTTCTTAGTCCCTGTGATAGTTAAAAAACCCCTCGAGGATCTAAATGTACTTCCACTGCTTAATAAATCCAGTTATAACTGTACAACTGCATTAAAATAATAACATCTCTGTCCTTCTGCTTATTCTGTTGCTACAGCTTACTTCAAGGGACATGATATCTTTTTTCCTCTCAGATTTTGGAAATGGTTGATCATTCTTAGAACTGGAAAATACATTTTGATGAGAAATAAGCTTGACTAACAAAACCTACTGTATTTGTTAAATGGAAAAAATGTCCTGAAAATTAAAAAACCCCTTTTTATCAGAAGTTTCTTCTACATTTATTGTTTGCCTTTACATGGATAACATAAATCTAAGTTAACAATTTTTTCTGGAGGATAATGAACAATATATGGACCTAAGAAGTGATATTAAATGGCAGCAATAAGTCTGTCATCGGGCCCCCCAGTAATATCTGGAGAGTGTAGCAAAATGCAAACTAAATGCATTTACTGTGATGATCTGGAAAGAGCTGTAGCCCACACTTCTACAAACAGCAGCAGTGAAATGAGCTGTACTATTAACTTCATTGTGCCATTGCTTATCAAAACTGATGTGGTTTCATTTTGTAAAACAGTCAGACACCAGTGCAAAATGGAAATATTATTGATTGGAAAATTCTTCAGAATTAACACATGTAAGGAGGGGAAATCTGGGACTAAATTTTCTTGGTGTTTGGAGGGAAGGGGATTGTTGTGTGCTTTGGGTGATATAGTTTTGTTGTTTGATGGGAGGTGTTTGGTTGTTTGTTCATTTGTAATTGGGGGTTTTTTTAAGTGTATGGACTTGTACATGTCAAAGTGGTGTTATTCTTTCTGTGTTTGCAGCAACTATCATCTTACCAAAGAACAAGTGTTTATGTTATGAGAAACATAAGTTGTTTTTTTTTTCCTTCATTTTGTGTTGGCTTATACTTAGTAAATTTTTATGAAGTGCTGAATTTGTGAAACTTAGAGGATGTACATTAGGATCTTCCCAGGCAAGAGTTAGCTGTCTGGTCCAAATATGGCATATGTTTCCAGCATAATAGGTATGCCTGGCTTTCTTAAGAGCTCTTGGTTGAATGGCTTGTATAGACTTGCAGGAAAAGAAAAAAACAACTTGAGTGAAACTGTTGATGTATGAAAGAGGGGCTGAATATTATGCCTTTTGTCAAGACTTCTAGGTCCCTTGACAAGTGCAGATTTATCTATAGAAGCTCTTGAAGCCCTTTAGAGTCAAGGGAGAGCAGGGGAGAAAGGAGGTGGTTGTTACATGCTTTAACTGAAAGTGTAAACTTAATTTTAAGACACTGTCTAAACAAATGACTTGTGGAGCATTAAAACAATTTAATGGAGAACTTCTTTGTTTCCTCACAGCAGTATTGTTACTGCACAAGGAATCCTCCATCTGAAATATGTTTCCATTCCTCAGTAATAGGGGAGGGAGAGAACTGTTTCTGCAGTTCAGTAAATTTTTAATTTTAAAGGCATAATTGTTTCTAATATGAAGTTAAAAAAAATACAGATATTTTGCCTGATTCCAGCACTTGTCAGCCTCTTGAATTTTCTTGTCTGTTTTGATCTTTGTGAGGTACATCCCTGATGCAGGTAGTGGGTAAAGTGAAACCAAGTTCCTGTGGGTTTTTTTCTTGCTGTTCTTAGTTCTAATGTCAGATGTTACATAGAGTGCTTCCTGTTTCATGAAGACTCACCAACAGTTTTCTCTCACTTCAGGCTTCTCCAGCAAAGACTGAGTCCTTGCAAATCTCGATTAAAAAGTGATCAGACTTCGCCAGCTTAAGACTTTGTGTCCTGCTTCTTTCTTCAGCAGGAGTGTTTTCACAGTAGTGACACACAAATTTGGGAAGGCATAGTCATTGTAGCTGTTTACCTTCATAGTGGTTTCAGTGCTCCTTTGTCTATTAGGCATTTTTGATACTGATATAGTGGTTGTTAGAGTTATTAATTGCACATTCTTCTGTGTTTGTATATGGAAAAACTGTTAAAGGTTTTTGCTAGATATGAAGTAAAAATTACTATTTTTGTTTGTTTTTGTTTTCTTGAAGGAACTTAGTGACTTAGCCCGTGATCCTCCAGCACAGTGTTCAGCAGGTCCTGTTGGAGATGACAGTAAGTAACTTCAAGTTTTATGTTTTGTTCTACTGACCCAAAGCATATCATGCCTAGATAATAATGCAGAGTTTTTCTTTTGTAGTGTTTCATTGGCAAGCCACAATTATGGGACCTGTAAGTATTCTAATTCTTGTGATGTAATATTAAATTAGTAGTTCTTGCGGAGGAGCAAACTGAGGTTTTTTAAAAAAACTTTACTTTTGTTAACTCTCCTTATCCTTATTAGCAATGTTAGGTATTATTACTTAATATCTAGAAACTTTGTTTGCATTTAACTTTTTCTAAAGTTTTAATCTAGCATGAACTTTGTGCTAGGACCTGGTACTACCGTTAGGAGTTAGTTGGGATGTTTTTATGTGGATCTTAGAAGGGAATCCTTATTTGGTCTGGTGTTGTAATGTTGAGATCTTGAATACTTGAAGGAATAGAAGGGGGAATAATCACTGAAATGAGAGGTTTCAGTTATGACTGGAGTGTTAAATGTTCAGTAAGCATCTGAATCCTGAACGGGACCTTTTCCTCATTTAGGAAGCCAAAAGTTTGCTTTTGTTGAAAACAACCTGGAAGCAGTTCACATCTGAAGTTTTCTGGTTGTCTGTATTTAAAAGACAAAACCTTCTTAACTTTTGAAGACAAGCCTTTGGTGAGGCTATGAAGTAGCAATTCAGTATCAGTGATGCTGAATGACCCTGGCTTTATATATAGCTACAGGTGTGTTATTAGGAGGTGGCTGTTAGAGGTTCACTGGACTGAAAAATGTCTCTTCATCCTGAAGTACCTGGTCATCATTGATTGTAACTGGGTACCTCAGCTAGGTACCTAGTGTTGAGCACTGCACTGGGCGTGATGTTTCTATGTGGCTGGTGTCTGCATGGTCACAAGGTAGTAAGCATTCATTGAATTTAAATTGGGATTATTATTTTTAGTTTTCCCTTGTGGTTTAATAATGTACAGCTCCAATTTTCCCCATGTGGTTTTCCTGGTGTCAGAAGGTCTGCATTCCTGTTTCCAGATTGGGCAGTGTCCTGACAGAAGTGTGTCAGTGTGGTGTTAGCAGTTGTAGTGCTGCTGTGGTGCTGCCTTTCATAACAGACAGGGATTGTAGAACCAATCATCTGGTCTTCCACCTCTACAACAGGATATTGGGATTTTCCTGGATAGGTGTATGAGAGTGTGCTTTGGTTTAACACCATTTTAAGGAGGAGTTTCTGTAACTGATAAAATATATCCCCAGAATATGTCCAGTGAAAGGATTGGTAATTTTTGACTCCTCAAGGCCTCATATGGTATCTGTTGACCAAATACAAGATGTTATATCTTGATCACTAGGTTACATCAGAGATAGGATAGGGTATAACCTACATGATGAGGGTTTGAGTCCCCTGTCTCATGTTGCAGATTTTCATTTTCTGGTATTTAAGTAATACATAGTTACTTTCTTACATTGGTGAAATGCTTCTGCAATTAAGATGAGAATTCAATTTACAAATAATGCAGAAGTGTACTGTGTATGCCTCAAATGCATTTTCCCTAGCCCTGAGTCCAGAATTAACAGCAAAGTATTCTTCAGGTTAAACAATGATGTTGTTAGCTCTATTTCAGAAATTTAGTTGTAATTTTGAGTAAAAAACCTTTTGTTTCTTTCTTCTTGTAACTACTAACTTACACAATCCTTGTTTAGTCACTGCAGATTTTTCTTCTCCTTACTATCATCTTTTTTACTTCCACATGTTGCTTTACTGCTTATAGTTGACTTCTGAATTAATTATCCCACTAATTCTTTCCTTGGAGCAGGGAAATGTAAAATACACTCTCATACTAAATTACAGTGAATTTCTAATACAGAAAAAGAGGAAAAATTCACTTGAATTATTATTATTATTTTGTCTGTTTGGTTGTGCTGGTAGGATGGGTGGTTGAGGTTTTTTGTTGGGGTTTTTTTCAAGGAACAAGGATCTAGCTGTGTACTCAGGTTTTCTGCAGAGCTGAAGCTAAGGACAAAGTTTAGGAGGGAATGGGAGTCCGTGGCCACTCTAAACTTGGATGGTCATAACAAATAAGGTCTAAACACAGAACTGGAGGTTTTTGAATCTGATGGGACCCCTGCTTTGTTAACAATACTTCTTGGGGCTATCTTAGAAGCATTTGAATGCTTTTGCCCTGTAGTCCTGAGTCGATTGCCAGAGCTGCTGGGTTTTATGATGCATTTGCTTAGAGAGGTCCACATGGAAAGTGATGTGTATGTGTTCTTTATTACTCTCCTTAGGAAGTAAGAATTAAATTTTAATTATGTCTCACTTGTATTGGTGAATTAAACATTTTGGTTTAAACAAATTTTCTCTCCATTTATTTAAAAACAAAATCTTCAGTGATATTTAGTCTTAAAGATGATGATAGGAGAATTATTTGTTTGCTTTGACAGAACGACAGTCCATATCAGGGTGGTGTATTCTTCTTGACAATTCACTTTCCCACAGACTACCCATTCAAACCACCTAAGGTAAGTATTGCTGTCTCACTTGTGAAATTAGTGTTTTTTAAAGAATTGAATACAGGACAGAAATTGTCAACCTCTGTACTGTAGTATTGTCAAATTCTCACTTCTTTTCAGGCGTTGTTACAGTCTATTAGATGTCTGGGTCCCATTCTGACTACCACAGGAATGGGTGTGTTAGCATATTCTTTGTGAGCAAATCCATGGGTGTGAATTCCGAACGCCTTGAAATATTTGGGTTCATTTCTGGTTTTCTTAATTGATAGGAAAACTTTTCATTAGCTTTGTGTTATGATGATAGAATTCTTGCTGAGGGGACCGTCAAGTATTAGTGTAGCTGTTTGGATTGGTGTGTAGGAATGTGACACTGTGGGTAGGGATTTACTTGCTGAGTGCCTAAAATCAAGTGAAGGTGTTATTTGTTAAGAGTTTGGCAGTAATTGCAAAATGTACTCTTTTTTGGTAGCTTTATCAGCCACTTCAGCTTTGTCTTCCAAGTTTCAGTCAATATGAAGGCATACCCTTGGAGTGACTGCAGTGTTGGAAATTCCTTAGCTCTGTGACAACAGCGTTACTGTGGTTTAGGCATCGCTGTTGAGTGTCTTCATCACAGGCAGCTGAGATTAGCATACTCATACTTGCCTTCTCTCTGAAATAATGCCTGGTAGTGGGAGACTCAGAGCTTGTGGCTTGAGTGCATTTCCCTGAATTTGATGCAGTTTAACTGCTTAATCCTTTTCTTTTAGAGTAAATTGAATTGACTGATAGCTTGACTGAGAAGAAGGGGTGCAGTTATTGTCATAGACCCAAATGCACTTTGTTTCTTTGTTTTTTGTTGCAGGTTGCATTTACAACAAGAATCTATCATCCAAATATTAACAGTAATGGCAGCATTTGTCTTGATATTCTAAGATCACAGTGGTCTCCTGCTTTAACTATTTCTAAAGGTAACTTTTGTGAAGGAGAAATTCTTCCATCTTGTGTTGAATACTGTGCTTTTAGCTTTGATTGTGTTAAGTTCTTGCCCATCTCTTTGATTTCCCTGAATTTCCCTTCCCTTCCTCATTCAAGCCTATTCAGTTTGATGATACTGCATTTTTAATGGATTTTTTTTCCTAACACTTCTCCTATGTTTCTGTTTAAGGCCTTCTCTGGCTACTTACTTGCTTCAGTATTCTTAGCAGAGTTTACCAGCTTGGGCCCAGAGGAATTTGCTGGCATTTGGATTGAAATAGGCTTGTGTTGGGGTGTTCGAGCTAAGGCTAAGAAACTGCTTGTTTGGAGCTGCCCATGTAGATACACGTGTATGTTAAATGAAAGATTAATTTAAAGTCAGTTTTGAATACTGAAATTTACATAATTTTTTCCTCCTGCCTAGGGTTACATGCATAGTTCTATTGGCATATCTGTGGTAGATGAATAAATCTGTTATTGATACATGCTGCTTTCTACTACAGTGCATTGGCATTGCATTACATTACATGAACTATGTTTACTGATCCTACTTCATGATGAATTGATCCTATGTTGCAAGAGAAGATTTGTGGCTTTCCTCATTTTACTACAGTAAATAACAGATAATTCTCAAATATTTTCATGATGATTAAATTGTTTTGCCTCAAAGCCACTGGTCACTGTGGCTTTAAGATCCCTCAAAGTCCCCTTTTGTCTATAGAACTTGTAATTCCTGTCTGTCCAAACAGTCAGTTTGTTATTTGAATGTGGATTCCCTGTATTTTATGCTTCACTATTTTCTTCTAAAGCTTCTCTGAGAGCAGAAGATTAAGTCCTCATAGTTGCCTACAACAGTGTTACTGATTTTTTTACGACGTGTGTAGTTTTATCAGTGCAGCCCAGGATATTCTTGCCTTATGTACAACAAATAAAGAATTCAGTCTGATTTAAAAACTAAAAACTTAAATTTGAGCGTTTTCTAGTTTTAGTGGTAAGAACCATGAATATGCTGTTCATCAGAGTACATAATGTGCTTTTGTTGGCTGCTATGTTACATCATAGTGTAGGGGACAACAGTCCTGTTCTCATGTGTGTACTGACAGCTGTAAGTATTGGGAAATAGGAAGCAAATTGTTCTTACAAGCCTTTAAGTTAGTCTGGGCTTTTTACTTAAGAGTGAGTTACGAATTTATATTGGCTGTTCATCAGGAAGATACTTCTTAGGTTCTATCCTGTGACAACATTGTGCTAATGCAAAGATCCATGCCCCATTGTTTCTGAGGTTGCCATTCCTCTTTCACTATTGAGAATGCTTTTTTTTTTTTTTTTTTTACAGTTCTCTTATCCATTTGTTCACTGTTATGTGATCCAAATCCAGATGACCCACTAGTGCCAGAGATTGCACGTATCTATAAAACAGACAGAGACAAGTAAGTACAAAATTGTACAAGACTCGTATTTTAACAGACTGTAAGACTGCATTGTCAGGCAGCAGTTTGTTCAGTGAGCCTTTTGTGAAGATCAGAGATGGAGAAGACTTGTGTGTCAAAGAAGTGAGTAGTGCATAATTTAAAAACAAAGGAGCTTAGCATCTTTGAAGTTGTGGGTGAAAGAGACTTTTTCTCACATGCATGGAAGTATTTTACAGTATATATATATTGCCTTTTTTTTTGCTTACTATGCATAAATCTAGTTAGATCTTCATAATGAGAAAAAGAGAGCTTTTTGTTGGTTTGATGCCTTTGTTCAGCAGCAGGTTGGCCTTAAATTTTTGGTTCTTCCCTTGAAAAGAGGCAGCAGAACTTCTTTCCCCATCTGGGTTGCAACAACTTTATTTTCCTTAGGTATCTTTGACATTTTGCACAGATAGAATGATAGGGAGTGGATTTTGGGGGTTTTATATATATATTAATGCTAAATATATTTGTCCAATTAGGTACAATAGGTTAGCAAGAGAGTGGACAGAGAAATACGCTATGCTGTAGGGTAAGAATATTTGCAAATTATGGTGCATTTAACAAAATGGAAATTTGTCAGCACTTGGGTGCTGCATGCTCTAAGGCACTGGATTAACTAACAGATAATGGATGCACCAGTTACTGGACATGGAAATTTAACAGCTTGATCTGTGGTTAGCGTGTAACGTATTGGCTAGTCACTGTTTCTCACAGATACTACTCTTGCATGACCCAAAAAAAAAAAAAGTTAGTATGATGTAATTATTGAGTTCTGAGCCAGGTTGTCAACTGGTTCAGGTAAGTATTTACCCAGATTTTGTCAAAATTTGGTTCAAAGTGATGCCCTGTAGCAAGACCTCATCTACAGGCATGAGTGAATTCAGACAATCCAAATTTCAATTATTTTTAATCAGCAGTGTTTGTCTTCCACATATAAACTAGGAAATGTATGGGGATTATGTTCTGCTTGTATAGTTAATAATTAACTTCTTACTGACAAGCATGGATTTAAGTGCTAACTAATTGTCAGCTCAGTTCCTGTGGAAGTAATGTAATTTAAATAGTCTTTTAATGTCCTTTTAAAGTTTTGAGCAGTATATTAGTGTGAAAAGAATATTCAGTGCAATGAAATGTTTAGTGTTGTTTTTCTTTAGAATTGGGAATTTGACATTTTATATCCAGTGATATTATTAACCAAATAATCTTTACTTATGTCATGGGATGTACAGTAACCTTAACCTAAGAACAATATTCAAAATACTTGCCTTGTTTATTTCATCCCAGATAGTCTCTATTCCTTCTCTTTCAGTCATTTTTTTTTATAACAGGCTTGTAGCAAATTTGCTTGCTTGAGTTTAAAGCTTTTCTTAAAAACTAGAGAATATATATCCTAATTGGTGTAGGGAGGAAATTGTTCAGTTTTTTGAGTTCTACTATGTCTTGGTACAGAAAAAGACTTCTTACAGTGTAAAGAGAACAGAGATGGGAAGAAAATCATATTTAATCATATTCTGTTTGGGAAATTGTAATTTTCATGCTGATGTTAATTCAGTTCCTGATTTTGCCTACAGGTACAACAGAATATCTCGGGAATGGACTCAGAAGTATGCCATGTGATGCTACCTTAAAGTCAGAATAACCTGCATTATAGCTGGAATAAACTTTAAATTACTGTTCCTTTTTTGATTTTCTTATCCGGCTGCTCCCCTATCAGACCTCATCTTTTTTATTTTTTTGTTTACCTCCTTCCATTCATGCACATGCTCATCTGAGAAGACTTTAGTTCTTCCAGCTTTGGACAATAACTGCTTTTAGAATCTGTAAAGTAGTTACACAAGAACAATTGCCCAAGATTCAGAATTTTTTTTAATGGAGCATGTGTATTATGTGGCCAATGTCTTCATTCTATCTTGGTTATGAGATTAAAAACAAACAAACATTCCTCACTGCTCTAACAGATACTGAAGATACCACCTGAAGGGGGGAGGGGAGATGGATGTTCAGTTTCTCCCATCAAAGAAGTAACATTGCTGTAGCAACATCCATCTTGTTCCAAACTTTCCAGTGTTAGAGAACTGAGGTTTTATTATATACTTTTGCTCATAACTGATGTGTCTGGAGAATTGGTACTGAATCTATAGCATCAGCAGAACAGAAAATGTGATGTATCTTATGCATGTCAATAAAGGAATGACCAGTTCTTGTTTTACAGAGAATGGAAATTGGAAGTCAAACATCCCTTGTATTCCAAAATAGGGTTTAAGAACATTTTTGTAATTCATTTAAATTTTGTTAGGAGGCTTGGAGCTATTAGTTAATCTGTCTTCCAAAACACTGTTTAATATAGCACTGAATAAATGATGCAAGTTGTCAATGGATGAGTGATCAACTAATAGCTCTACTAGTAATTGATTTATTTTCTTCAATAAAGTTGCATAAACCAATGAGTTAGCTGCCTGGATTAATCAATATGGGAAACAAAATCTTTTGTAAAAGCAAAGCTGGTTTTTGTATATACTGTTGGCATTTGCCTCATTGTTTAACATCAAATAATGATGTAAAGTTCAATAGAGTGACTCTTCTGCCATTTTCAGTTCTAATGCTCAGTCTGTTGCAGGTTGGCACATTGCTCGGCCTGGTGGATGCAGAATTAATAAGCTAACATAGTCGTGTAGCCGTAGTAGGGGGCTGCACTTGGTGCTGGGAGCCCAGCGTTCAAGGATGGACTTGGGACCCAGCAGATCTGAAGTGGTGTGTTGTGGAGATACTTCCTGATGCACCTTTGTTTGCTGACTGAGAACCTTTTTCTTCACCTTGTACACTTGACAACTGAAAGATCTTAATGTGGGGGGTAATGATGAGGCAAAAAATTATAAAATAAAGTACTGTTTTGATGTGGGAATTGTCATGAGGCTGTGTTGAAGTGACTTTTACTATGTGGGATGTTCGTTACCATTGAAAAGGACTTGTTCAGCCATGCTGCCATTTACATTGATGACTATTTTAATGCAACAGACACTTTCTTCATGTCAGGTGACTAAACGTGAATAAAGACTCATTGCTATTGGATTTTTGTTCTACAAGAAACATTGTCGTGTGCCATTAGTTTTATCTTTCAGCAACAAGGGCATTATTAAACATCCGACTCTTTCCTCCCCTCTTCCTTCATATTTTTCCTTGTTTAATCTTTTTGGTCTCCATTCTTAACATCCATAGCTTCATTTTCTCTAGTCTTGTACTATCACTTTATTGTGCATCTGTGACTTCTCACTGGCACCACTTTTGCACTGCTTATAGTTATGTACATTCTAATTCCTTGTCCCCACATGGATGTGGAAAGCTAGATGTAAAATAAATGTTAAACCTTAATTTTTATAAAAATATGAATATGCAGTTTGGACATGGTTTGTTCTGGTTCTAAAGTATGAGAGTGAATTTGAAATTTTCAAGTTTAGTTGGCTTGGAATTTAAAAACTTGAGCTCCCTTTAGCAGTACGTGCTTCAATGACTGCTTTCTGAAATTTATTGATGAAGTTTCAGTTCATTTCTGCTTTGCTAACTAGCTTACACCATTTTGCTGGGAAATTGGAATACAACTGCCAGTAGCATTACAACTATAAGGTAAAAGTTTATATTTTTAAGCTTACAAATGTGCTGCTATCAATTGTTTTTTTGTACTTGTGTTAATTTGATGCCTGTTACTTTGTCATGAGTGTCACAGCCACTGAAATCACTTACATGATCAACTAGGAAGATGTTTTGTGAGGTGTAAGGCAGCAGGTGTTAGAGAACACGAGGAGGTGTGCATTATGAAGGGTCAGGGAAGAAGGAAATAGTAAAATACTACATGGAAGATAGAAATCTTGTTTGGATCAGTGCCTGTTTCTTTTTTGCATCTGTCATGTTCCCACTCTAGTAATTTTTTGTAATTAGCAAGTGTATATTTTGATAAAAGAATGAGGATGGATTGTAGATACTCTTAGATGCATGCTGAAGATCTGAAGTGGGAAATGGCAGGTGTTTTGTCCTTGAAGCAGACTCGGTCCTATCTGGTGCAGACTTTCCTGCAGGAGTCACATTTAGGCTTCCTGTTCAAGCAGGGGGGTAAGGGGAGGAGCTTATACACTGGAGCTGATACACACACTGAAGAATTCTAAGACTTACCCAAAAAACTTAATTGGTGATTACCTCAGTGAGTACCTACCAAAACGCCAGGTAGTCTGAAAACTACATAGTGGATCATCTTGATTCCTTTGGAACATAGGGAGGGTGGAAATCTTTCCATTCAAACTTAATATAAAAAGTGAAGATTTCAGAAATGTCGAGTTGTCCTGTGTAGCTGTGGTAAAAGGGTTTTTTTTCCATGATAAATGCTGTAATAGTTTCAGAGGGGTCAGTTCCATACTAGAAAACGTGGATTAAACAAAGTCTATCTGTATTTTAATGACTTTTATTTGAGAGTGAGTATAGAGAACAAAATGTCAAGCCAAAACATATAACGGGGAAAGAAACTACAGTGTTCTTTCTGCAAGTTTTTTTTAAGATTGCTTGCTATATTTACTTGGGGTTTGAATTTAACAACATGATTGCAGTCAGTTTGTTCAAGTTCCACTTAAAGAACCTTGAGTGGTTTTAAGCACAAAAAAGTCTTTTTGGGATGCAGGAAAAACTTGATCTATAGTATTGGCTAGGGATTTTTCTGTTTTTTCTGTCTTCTGATGCATACAGCATCTATTTGTTGTGAGTATACACACATTTTTGCATGCTTGAGTAGAAACATTCTACTCAGTTGCACTTTGCCATAATTTTTATATCAAGATTACAGATGCTAACTTTTTCTGAAAAGTCTGGCTTTAAGCAGACCACAGCAGCAAGCTTTAGTTGCTTTGGAGGCATAGAACTACAATCTGGCAAATGATTAAAAGACAACCAGTTAGTAGATGGGTATGCAGATGTACAGAACCAGTCCTGTTAGACTGGATAGTTGCTTATGCAGAAAGGAGTTTGCATTAATCAGCAGGTAACGTGGGGGTTTAAACACTCACAGCCAGAAATGTTCTAAATAACTCCATTGTGTTATATTTTGCAGCCTCCCTTCAATTTTTCTCTCTAGTTACTTTATTTCAAATTCCTCTTTGCTATAAAAAATAGTGATTTAACAGGCATTTTCATCTGAAGCGGATACCTTAGGTCCATCCAATGTGGCTGGTGATTCAGAAGTCTTCAGTCTGCATATTCCTAGTAAAACCTAAAGCATAGTTGGAATTCAGCTGAAGATCTCTTGCTGTGTTTATAGCTGTCCAAAAAAAATTTAATTGTTTTTCCCTGATTCATTTGTAGTTTCATACAGAAAATGAGGCTAAGATGAAACTCTCTTTAGTTAAATTTTAAAAATTAGCACTAGAACAATGGAATGAGGTAATGCATCATCAATAAAGGATCTTAACCTACAAATGTTATTTTTATATTTATTATAAAACATAGACTATACTAATTCCTTCAAATGTAAAAACAAAAAACAGGGTACTGATTGGATTTATCTGCTTTCTGGTCTTGGTTCTTGGTGTCATTGAATGAATGGTATTTTGCCCCAGTGCCTTCAATATAAATATAAAGTAGGTATAAATTGAAGAACAGTTGGATTCAGATCATGATAGGCAATTGCATATTTTAAAAGGTAGATGGAATTGCAGCTAAAATACTTTCGGTATTAGGCTGAGAGCTTGTATTTTGGCAACAATGCAGGACCAATGCAGAGAAAGCATGGGAACACAGGAAACAAAACTGGGTAAATATGTGATGTAAAGGGAAGGTAAAGATAAGTTCCTGTATTACTGTGAAGTAAAAATGGGCTGCTGTCAGTTCATGCAATCTCATAAAAAAGCAACTGGTTTCAAAATAATCTGGAATAAGATAGTTGATAAATTAGAATTTTAAGTGTCTATTTTAGCCTGACAGAGAATAGCAATTCAGAATAACCCTTAACTGGAAAACCAGTTCAGAGTGCAGACAGACAAGCTCTTGCAGGCGTGTGTGTTCAGTGTAGAATAGTTCCTAAATTGGTGTTTGTGATGGTTTAGCTGATGCCCACAAACTGACTTAGCATTCTTGGTTAATGCAGCAGTAAATCAGTTGTGGGGGAAAGAGCTGAGTAGCTTCTGGATAAGCAGGAGTAAGGGCTGTAACTATTTCTCGAGCAGCTGTCTGCCGTGGGTATGTTGGAAGAGGTGACAGGCATAATCTTCACAGTGATAGGTGCCAGAAGTGAAACAGTGAATTTGATAGGACAGCTTTGTGTAAAGTAATACTTGAAAATTTCTCTGGTAAACAACCTTGTTTGCCCAAAATAGCTTTTGTTTGTTTGGGGTATTTTTGCCTATGCATTAGAAGTATTGGTGAGATCTTCTTTGAACGGTGAAGGATTTTAATTCATGATGGGACAAAGCTTTATGAGGACACACAGTTGATCGGAGTATATTGGTTTTCAACAGCTTTTAACTGATCTTTGATCTCTGGGGTGGTTCCTGTGCTCTGGAAGAGTAGCTCCTCTCTTTAAATGGCTTCTGCTGAGATTGGTTCCCCTTCAGGTGCTTCAAGCAGAAACACTTAAGCTCTGTACTTAGGAGTCCTAGGTTTGGCAGATTAGGTAATTCTGGCTTTTGCCTAAACTTCATCAGTCTTCATATTAACTGTGCATTGTCCCATCACAGACTTAATGCGCAGAGTATGAATAGTTGCTTAGAAGATGGTGATAAAACATTATCCTCATGGGAGGAATGCTAGCTGTAGAGCTGGGCAGCTGCCTTTGCTCTATCTGCTTTGGCAGACTGGGGTTGTGGAGACAGAATTTCAAAATGCCTTTAATTTTATCAGGGATGGGAATTCTGACTCAAGTTTAGTCTCAGATGTGATCTCATGTTTCATCGGGGGAATGCAAAAATTAAGCTGTTAGCTGCGTTTTGAAGAGCTTCCTAACAGGTGATGTTCTCTTAGAAAGCATTTGTAGACACTGAGTATGGTAGTTTCATGTATGCTGAGGAGAAGTGAAGCCTGTGCTTATTAGTAAGTCAGGCCTGTTTTGTTTTTTTTTCTCCTCTGGCCAGGTAAGCTTCAGCACTTCTTATCTTAGAGTCTTTGATGCAAGTCAAAAATGAAACTGTTCAGTCATGAGTCCTGGGTTTTTTGGTTTGGGGTTTTTGTTTTTGTTTGTTTGTGTTTTTTGGTTTTGGTGGGGTTTTTTTGTTCCATTTGCTTTGGTTTTGTTTATTGGGGTATTGGAGTTTTCTAGAGAATGTTCTGAAACAACTTTCTACTGAACATGCAACTCTAATCCTCTTGAGATCTGAAGGAGGAACTGCAGTTTGCAACGTTATGTAGAGAACTTAATGTGAGTCTATAAGCCCTTCTTTCTGGCAAATTTATGAAGGCAAATAGTGAAGATCTTCATAGCTCTGGCAAAGATCACTGTTCAGTGTGAAGCTGTTAATTCTTTGGGGAGGGATACTCTTGCTAAAACAAGGTTTGCAGATGACTTGTCATGATGTTAATCATGCTCTGATAGTGAATGCTGAAAATGAATTCACAGATACCTCAGTAATTGGAGGATCTATTCAATATAACCATTATTTTATTTTTTTCTATTGGAAGGTTTGGAATGCTTTTGTTAGGAGTAAGATGTCCAGATCTCTTCATAAGGTTCTAGATTTTGTGCCTGTATTCAGAAGGACATTGAGGAGAGGATCACTGTTAGTGATTGTAGGAGTTCTCAGGTAACAAACTTAGTGGAACCTGGTGGTGATTATTTTCTAGAATGGATTAGTGCCAGCTGAAGAATTGAATTTAGTATTTGGGAATGGGTGCTGTTCAATCTGTGTCTGCGAAGAGCTGAAGTACTGCACCTCTCAAGCATGTTTGTCTGGTCTAAGCTCAGTAACAAGTTGGCAGAGCACAAGTGTAGATGGTTAAGTCTAACCAGCATTAAGATAGAACTTTCTTGTGTAAGCTGATTTTATTGGTTGGTTGTACTAACTGCTCTGTTTTTACAGTTTGAGTTGTATTTCATGAGGATATCTCTTAAGTTCTTGTTTACAGCGTGATGTATGCTTCCTGAGAATCCATTCCAAATTCATTGAAAGCAGCACTTCAAGGTATCATCCCACAATCACAAGCAATTGAATTAGAGAGGAGATAGGTAGATTGCTGCTAGTTAACTTAGCTCTTTTTGTCCTCTCCTGCTTTGCACGTGCTGCACTTCACACTCAGAATTACTGTTTTGGTGCAAAGGATGTGAATTTTCATAGCCTTAACTATTTATTTATAAACTGAGAAGGAAGTAAAAAAGCATTATTTTTGGCTTAACTGTATATTATATGAGAAAAGCTTTGAGAAAATGCAGGTAACCCTGAATCATATTTTTGCATGTAATATTCTTTCCAATACTGGTAAGACTGATGTAGAAAAATGTTCCAAATTTTCAGAGTGGAAACATGAAAAGAGAGGTTTGTGGAAAAACATTGAGCAGTTACCTTGAAATTTTTGGATGCAAAATTTAACTTGAAGCAGCCTTCCCCCCCCTCCCCCCCCC
>VXBB01024662.1:123078-206953 GCA_013399915.1 Illadopsis cleaveri | reverse complement strand
TGTGGAAGTCTGAGGCCATATAGAAGCCTCCCGACCCGAGGGAGCCGGTATCGAGACAACCCACAACGGTGTTGTCACAGCGCTTCCTCATGCCTTTCCGCCTCCTTCCCGTTTTGTAGAGCTCCGAGTGCATTTGCTGCATCTGAGAGATTCGTAACCGTATTAGAGCTCCTCTCATCACTGTTCCGCNCGCTGCTCTGCCGGGGCCTCATCCAGGTACGGTACTCCGAGAACCAGGCCCTGGCGCAGCCCTTCCCGCCGTGGGCAGCCCGCCTCGGAGCGGAGAACCCAGCCCCCCAAAACGCCGCTCCGTCCCGGCAGCCTCCCGGCCACTGCAGGCTTGGTTGGCATCGCCGGAGCTTCGTTTGGTGGCTGCAGTGTCCTCAGTCCCGCATAAGGCCGAGGATACAAATGGATGCTTTGCAATATGTGAGATTGTGGTTTTGACACGCAGCCAAGGTGCTGACACCATGTACCTGCAGTAGTCTCACAGCGTGTAAGTCATGCTTACCTACAGTGGTACCTCAAAAGAGTGAAAAGTTAAATCCACCCTCCTAAAGTTTGGCTTGTTGATGCAAGACGTTTAGGGGTTTCAGGCCATTAAAAAGCCTTTTAAAACTGGCAGGGAATATGAGAACACTGGAAACTATATACACCCATTCTGCCTATGGAAAGTATAGTCTGAAACAGAAGAAGTTAAATTTAAAGGACTAACACCTGTCTTAACACTTTGAAGAAGGTTTTCTGCTTCTGTTTACACTTGTCTCTATTAAATTTTTGTATTTATAGAAACACAGCAACCACTTTTTTGGACAAATTTTCAAAACTGCAGTTGCAGATGGGTAGCAAAGTATTCTGATATTAGCATAAAGGTGCCTGTGACTCAGACCTGACAAGAAACATGGCACTAACTGGATCATTGTTGAAATAAGATGCCTGTTTAAAAGGAAACAAGGAAAATGAAATGTGTACCCAGAACAAGGAAAGAAAGAAAACACAGTGAAGTTAACAAAGTCATCTATAAAGATGATAAATACAGTTCTGTGCTGGAAAATGTAAAGTACTATTGTATGCTGTGAGTATATCATATTATCCCTCCTTTACTGTGGGCTTAATGGTGCAGTTCTTGTGCATAATTTATTTAAAAACACATTCTGGATGTATGCATTTTGTATTTTGTATTTCTTGAGTTTTATCCTTCACTTTATTATACTCTGATTAAAGTTAGGTAAAAGGAGAAAGTGATACCCTTTGGGCAGGATAATTTTAGCGTTTTCTGTGTTGGCACAGGTTGGGAATCCCAGCATTAATAATAGATTCCAAAGAGTGTCACTGCCAGATACAAAGCATCAACATTGGAAAAAGAAATATGAGATGAAGGGATGGGCAGAGCTATGATGATCTCTTGTTTTAACATCTGTGTGCTGAGTGATGTGACATCTTGGACATTGAGAATTAAGGTTTCAGAAGGGCTTTTCTGTAGTTTTCAAATGTGCTGGGGCAGGGAGACTTTATGTGGAGGAGCGGTGAAGGGAACTGTGCTGGTTTCTCTGATGCAAAAGTGCACAAGGTAAACTGAACGTCTGGCATGTTTGGTTGTGCTGGGAAGTTGCTGCAAGAAGTGTGAGTAATCATCCAGCAGAAACTGTGACCAATGCACTGACTCAGGCATGCAAGACAGTGATGTAATGGAAGACTCATATTTAACTACTCACACTAAGTACACTTATGAAGTGAGAAGATGTAATTGCTAATTGAAATGCATTGCTGCAAACTGACTTGTAATTTAGCAGTATATTTGGAAATGAGGATCATGAACTCTCATGTGCCTGGGCAGAATCCCAAGCCTGCACAGAGGCATGAGAGCTTAGTCAGCCAGCTGGGCAGCAGTGGGTGTTTGGCTCATTAAATCGATGATGGTTGGTTGTGGTCACTTAGAACATGTTTACGTGAATACAAGTAAGAGCTTGCTCCAAACACGTGCTGGTACAGCTGAGTATGAACCTGCTGTGGACTGGAAGCTGTTGCCAAGTTGGTGGTGTTGCTGTCAAAGTGCTGAGTTAACCACAATGGTTCACTAGTGTGGTTGCTTGACCTCTGGACTGGACCCAGCTGGTGTCTGGCTAGTTCCAAGCTCAGAATGAGATAACCTGTTTCTATGTATAGGTGTGTACAGGTAACTCAAGGCCACCTTAAACACATTATTACTCAGTTTAGCAAAGCTCAGTTTGCAGAAAGAAGCATTCATACAAATTTGCACCAGGATAATTAATTGTTTTAAAATTACATTTTTGTTTAAAATATAGACTGCAGACCATATCAAAACAGGGGGGCAACCTTAGCAGATTTGAAATCTATTGCAGATGGTGTTAAATGTACTTAATCCGTGTCACCATGGTTGTTGCATTCTGCAAAGCAGCGTACCTGGGTTGTTTGGAGGGAGTCAGTGACATCATTCATTACTGCAGTCTGAGGCTTCCTGCTCCAGAGGGGGCTCAGCTGTTTGTCCTGAGGTTTCTCCACTGCGGTGAATGTGACCAAAGGTTTTCAAGTGCAGCTGCCTGAAATCATGTTCCTGTATTCCTGTTTATACAAAACCATGCACATTGCCCTAATTGTAGAGATACAGAGTACGGGTTGCTCCATTTTTTCAGAGTTCATTATCTCTGGAAGACAGCCCTTTTTGGTATTGTGTCAAGTATAGAGGTAGGATATTTATTATAGACACCTAAATACAAGTTTTGGTCTTAAGTATTTTTTTTGTTTGCTCCTTTTGCTCTTTGCAATGGAATATAGAATCTTTATTCATCTTACAGAAGATGTCACTAGATCAGTAACCCGGCTTGTAATCAAAAGTGTAGATGGATCTGAAAAGCTGTACCAGGAAATAGGAGAACAAAGCTAGTGGGAACAAAGTCATTCTGGATAGGCCTCACATTCTATGTTAGGCGGCCTGGTGAAATCTACATGCTGTTTTTCTATGTAATTTGCAAGTTGCAAACAGCACAGCATCCTTTGCCTTTGTATCCCTGAGATTTTCAATGAGTTGGCACCCAAAGCAGAAATTTAGTGCATAATTTGGAAGGGCCTACTCCAGCAATGTAGCTTAGTGGGCATCTAACAACAAGGGGAAGGAGAGCAGCAGGAGTGCTCTCTGATGAATATTAAGCCTTCAGAATGTGGCTTAGATTGCAAGACTAGGCTGCAAGCAATTTATTTATCATTGTGTGGTTCATTTCAAATTTAGGTCGACACACAAACTGTTTTTGCACAGGGATGCTCTAGCTGATTGCGTGTCTGTAGCCTTACTTTAATCTGCTGTGCAGGCCATACATTTAAATTGAAAAACATCTCTCTGACACTGAGGGTTCATTACTCATCTCTCTGGATCTTCTTAGCATTTGTTCTGGAGATATCTTTACTCTGGCTCATAAAATATACATTGGAGTAACATGTCTTTCTGAATGCACCAAATGTACATGTCTCTAAAAATGCTCTTGGGGAAGACACTTGAGTTTCCTACCAAAGTATTATCTTCTTTCATGTTCAATCAACATAGTTCAAATGCAGGATTAACTATGATAAAAGCTCTGGGGCCAGGATATTGCATCAGAGTATGTGTTTGGCCTGAGTGTTTTAATAGCGATTCATTACGGCACTGTAGCTCTTACTGCTGTTTACATGTAAAATTAAAAAAAAACATGTGAGAAATGCACATAGAAAAGGGTAATAGTCACTTGCATAAAGTTAGAGCAAAGCTTCATTTTGGATGCAGACATTTTATAAACTTGCAGTGAGTCTGTTGCTAACCCTACAGTTCAGGAAAAAGATTTGCCAAAACCATTTTATCTGAAGGTTTTGCTTTTGACCACTGTCGGTGTAGTATTTTCTTTCAGGCTCTGTTCTGGTAAGCCACAGGTAACTTGCTTGTTAAGTCTGTGTGATGGAAATCGGCATCCTCTACCACATAATGTCCAGGTTCTGCACAATGCCATTTCTTGCTGGCAGGTGACTCCTGTAAATTTTCAGTTCTGAGGAATAAGCCTGTTGTAGCTGGATGTTCTCGTATACCACCCATTTACGTTTATACATAAGGCTGTTTTGTCTTATTAGTTGTCTCCTAGACTTGTATAGAGTATTATGAGAGGTCTTCAAGTGTGATGCTGATAGAGGGGCTGGGTAACAATGCATTTTCTGGCCTGTTAGACAAGGGCATGCACTTGACAGAGAAGCTAACAGTGCTGTTGGTCATACTTGGATATCAAAATTTATTAGAAGAGACAGAAGTTTATGAACCCCAACTGATACTTCTACATTTCTGGACAGTACTGTGGTTTTCTTTCTGTAGCTTGCTCTGCATTTGCATAAAATATGCTGTTGTTTATTTTTTGACACTTCATCATAACTTAGATTTTTTGGAAAAGGCCAGGTAACAATTCCATTTGGTATCCTATGGTTCTGTTCAGCTTAGATGGCATTCATTGTTGGAATAGTTGATTATTGTATTGTTTTCCACTGAAATAAATACAGGTGCTCTGCTGAACTGTGAGGACATATGTGCAAGCATTCAAAAGCCTTAGTAAAACTTAGCATAAATATTAAAGGACACTTAAGTTTTTCTTTCAAAAGCTTGTGATGTTAAAAGAGATAAGATTTATAGTGGTCTGTTAAATGCATCAGAGTATTCAAGTATTATTAAGCAGTGGGTATTAAAGTATTATTAAGCAGTGGGTATTAGTATGTTAACTCTTTAGTCATATTTGGCATAGCGTTCTGCTGTGACAGAACACTGAACAATCTTGAACATTGACAGTGACATGCAGTTTATGGCTTTCTGAGAGCAGCTACTGAAATTTAGTTACTTTAGGAGCAATTTCCAAAACACGCTCCAAGAATATGATCCATTCATCACTACTGTTAGTTCAGCCTGACTTCAAGCTGTGAAAATTATATAAATGGCCTGACTGCTATCACTTGTGATGTCAAGGAGCACATGGGTATCGATAAGTATATATTAACTATTTAGCTCTCAGTCTGAAGTTGCCCATAGCAGAATCATTAGACTGTAAATCATGAGACATCACTTGCAAATTTTGTTTTGGTAATCTGTTACACCATCAGAATTTTCTTGTGTGTACATGATGAAATATCAGCAGAGTTAATTTATGAGAGAAGAGCATGCAAGGTGACTTCAAATTAGACCATAACAAAAGCAGGGTAAGGCAAAGGAATCTGTTTTTTGTTCTCTTTATTAAATTTTATTTTATTACATGCAGATCTTCTTTCTGGGTACAACTGACTCTGGTATCATTCAGGTGTTTGTGCCATGCCCCTCAGAACTCCTGGAGGGTGGGGGGCCAGAAGGTGTCCCTTCATTGGGCCAGGGTGTGCCTGGCACCACTCACTCACTGTCTCACTTGGGCTTGGAGCCTCACTTCTCATGTGTTCATTTCTCATCCATTTCCTGCTTAATAGGAGAAGCTCTTAGCTTATATCACCATACCTTTTCAATATCCCCTTAAAATCATTGCAAGGAGAAGCTTCCATCTGGGCATGCAGTTCCTTCATTGTAGTGTTGCCAGTGCTTTTGAAGTCCTGCTGATGTCCTGTCAGCCGACCTGGAAATTGCTTCCTTTTTTATAATCTGTAGCAGGGCTTTTAACCTCCTCTTAGGAGGTGGTTTGCTGCCTGCTTACAGCGTTGAGGTTGGGAGCAGGGAACAAACAGGCTTGAATGCTTCAGATTTTTCCCCCAAATTGCAGGGAGCAGGAAAATGCAAGGCTGTTATGTTTGGTGGGATCTAAAAATAGCTATAGTTGAACCCACCCCTCTGTGAATTGCTTCCAGGAACACACTGAGCTGTTGAAGTGTATTTAATGGATGTGCAGCCTATTTCCTGTCTTTCAATTTCTCCCTGTGCCTTTAAGTGTTTTAAATTTGTCCTTTTTTTTGCATGCACTTTTCTGAACTAAGCCTTTTATTTTGATGTGAAATTATTTAATATGGGATGAAATTCTGTTTCAGAGAAATCCAGACAATTTGACTTACATGGTTACATATTCCAGCACTCAGAGCAGTTGTATTTAATAATGAAAAAGTCAATAACCTCACAAGTGTATTGGCAAAGTAATTCTGCTTTCTTAGAGGACTTTGTTGTGATTATGCATTTGTCCTGAACCTTGAGAATTGGCTTAAAAGCATTGCTTGAATGTTGCCACGACTGATTTTTCAACAATCACCATTTGTCATGGTTAAAATGGTTGACCAGTGATTAACATTTAACACCTTTTCTGTGTGATGTATGTGAGCTTAGTGGTTAGGTAGCAATGATAACTGTTAAACTTTACATGAAGGTACACTGACCTGTGAGCTTTCCATCTAACAGTGTGGATACTTGTGAGTCAGAAGAGCTAATTTGCACTTTCTATGACACCTGTTTTAGCAGTCAATGAATTTCTTGAAGTTTGAAGGCTTTAGACTAGTAAAGAAGAACGCTTCTTCAGGAAAAAAAGATCTTCAGTACGTTCTGAGGTTTTAACATGCCGTTCTGTAAGATCCTGTAAGAGCCCATTTGGCAATGATTTCTGCCTTTGATAAGATATTCCTGCGTTTCTGCTGCTAGTCAACCAGTTTTGTGTTTTCCAGAAGTCAGGACTTTGCTCATTAACATCTTGGTATGTGTGCTTTTGTGGAAGAAGCGGTGCAGTTTTCTTTTGTGCGTCTTGGCCTAGGCGCTGATTCTGATTGTTTGACCATTAAGCAAGTGGCTTTACAGTTTGCTGTTAATAGTGCGTTTGCAACTTTCCTCTCACGCCTTTTGTTAACTGTTTCACACATGCAAGTGGCAAAGATTGAAATTTAACATGCACATTTTTCAAAGCATAATGTGAAACAAAATAGTATGTAATGTTAAATACGAATATGTATGTATATGTAAATATATATAAGATGGTATATAATGTTAAAGCCAGACTGTTGTTAAAAATGTGCTTTTTAAACTACATATTGTGGGGTTTCATGGTCTCTGACATTTGATATTTGCCTCTCATTATCTCAGTACAATGATCTCAGTGGAGCTTTTTTCATGAGCCTAAATTTTGCATATTAATATGCATTTCTTGGCTTTAACTTTTGCATCTTAATAGAAGTCTGAGATATGTTCCCCAAAAGTAATGGAATGAATGTCTTAAAAATCAGTAATAGTCCTGTATGCTCATGATTACTTAATTTTTCAAGAATACACTATATTATCATTACAGAGATCACAGTTTTACTCAGGTGACAAGGCTTTTCATTTTTGACTCTTCCCTTGTAGTGAGAAATTTGAGTGATAGAGCGTGGCATGTAGAGGCAGGGTGGCACCTTTCCCTCTGTATGAGCCCAAGGAATGATGTTTGTATTGCTGTAGGACTCCAGAAGGGTCTGTGCTGCTGAGGAGAGTCACTTAGATGTTATGATTTTGTTCTGCTATGTAAATAGGTTTATGCATTTATTACAGAGCCTGACCATGTTAGTTGTAAAACAAATATGAGATACAGAACAATTTTTTTCAGAAGATTTCAAATCCCAAATGTCGTTACTCTGCATACTGACTCCTGAAATGGGGAGAAAAATTAAGTTCCAGCAAGTAGGGAAAAACAAAACAAGACAAAAAACCAACAAACCAAAATGGGCAGATTTTCTTCAGTGTGACTTAGGATATTCAGGGCGGGTGGTTAAGTGTGTTGGTACTGTTAGAACAGTCCTATGAAAGCAAACCCTAACGCTGCTCCTCTCTCTGAGCCGGGGTCGAGTCATGCAGGTCAGAAGAGACTGGCCTTTGTTTCGGGCAGCAGCTCAGCTTGCAGGGGCTGGAACGGGGCTGTCAGGCGGGGACCTGGGTACCTGCACTCTGACACGGGATGGGACACAGTGCCTTGTGCCTTTCTGCACTCTGACACTGCCCCCTCTGCTGCCCTTGTGTGAGGTGCTAGGCCATAGGGTGTCAGGTCCTTTAACCTGGATGAGGGCCATGGTGACCTGCTGTAAGGTAATAAATATAGCATGAAGCCAGAAAGGCCGAGACGTAGCTTAGACCACCTGTGCCTTCTATTCTTCCTAGGTAGTGTGGTTAAGGGGAAGGGCACATTTGGTGTAAATGCAATACTATTCTCAACAGTAGTCATTTAGTTTTTTACCAAAACCAAAATTGTGTTGCTTCTCCTTCATCTCTTTCTCCATCCCTCTGCATACAACAATTTCATTTATCCTTACCCCAGCAAGTCTAGCTGACAAGGAACAACTGGGTTGTTTGCAATAACTTTAAACTTGAGATTTGTTCACTGCTGTCCCTAGAGGCCTTAAATTCTGTCTTTGCCTCTTAAAATTGTAATAGTCTTAGTTTTTCCATAATTATGATGGTGATCATGTTTCTGTTCCTCTCATTAAGTCACAAGCTCTCTGGATTTATTGGTTAATTTCCAGACCAGTAATTTCTTCTATAAAAACAAATCCTGCTACTTCTAGTTTAAGTGATTGTAACAGAGTTTTGACCTATATAAATTAAAGTCAAATATTACTAAAGTTTTGCTTTCACGTAAAATTTCAAGAGTGAAAAGGAATATCAGGACTAACTAACTAAGGTGGATTTTGCATTTGCAGACTGAAATAAGAAGTGTTCATCTAATGGGTGTTGTGGTGCTTTTTATGTAGTAACACTGTTACTAAATAAATCTTGTAATTTTCTTTTTATTGGTCTGTTACTAGGATCCATACTATAGATTTAATGATGTGATGTACAGGTGGATCTCACTAGATAACTGGACTTACAGTAGGACGTTCAAAACTCCTTTTGATGTCAGGTATGCAGTAAAGATATGCCTAAATTAGTTATGTGCCATCTTTCATGCAGAATTGCAAGTCAATCCATTGTCTCAAAATATGCTTAATACTTTTGTATCTGATAAAACAAATTATGCAATCACGTGCAGCTGCAAAGCTGTTGCTACCGAACACTTCAAATGTTGCTTTTTTCCTTTTTTCTTTAATTGATTGTTAAAAATTACTTATGAATTGTCAGCTGAGAAAAGATAATACTTAGGCTAATTGAAAGCAATCTCATCCAATATCTGGTGGATATGTGAACCTGCTGTGTTCTTGAACATGCTGAATTCAGCTACTTCAGCTGTCAGCTTAATTTGACTATTTAAAGGTACAATGTAGCTACCCTGAGTCAAATGTTCTTGCAGGTAGCTGAGGCAGCTGCTGGTATAATAGTAATACACATTTTTACATTGTCTGTCTCCTGTGTGTTTTTAACTTTAGGTATTCTGACAGTTTTTCACACATATGTTTTCTTCTGTAGAAAGTGGCAGAAAGTGAATTTGGTTTTCGAGGGAGTAGATACAGTAGCACAGATCCTGCTCAACAATGTCACTCTCGGGAGAACAGACAACATGTTCAACAGATATGTAAGTAATGTGTTTATTTCTGAAGGTGCTTCTGTGTTTTCTTCAAAGCCCTTTTGTTCTGAGCACTCCCAGTGCATTCAAGTACCCATAAAAGTAGATACTTGGATGCAGAAAGTGTTAACCTGAGGACGCATGTATAATCAGGTAAATATTAGAAAGGGAAGTGTACTTACCTTTTCACTAGCAACAGGGTCATATCTAGAGAATGTGTCTTGACCTAAGTGAGAGGGCCAATGCAAGAGGATCATTTCAGCTAGTAATATGTCTTGCTTCTTGAGATCTGTCCGAGCTCCAAGAAAACATAAGCTTAAATCTATTTTATTAGCTGTAAATCTGCTTACTACTTGGTATTAGAATGGTTTACATGTCAATACTGCAATGAAAATGCATGTGTTGTAAAGCCTGTGTAAGTGTTTTCATGCTTTTGGTTTTTAAAGAGGTTTATTATTAATATGGTACTTCGGATAACATTTTCTTGTGTTTCTGAGCTTCGCTTATGTCAGCATGAGAGTATTCATTACAGAATGACATTGAAAAAGGTAAAAACATTCAAACTAATTTTATAGCTTTCAAATACAAAATTATTCTGGTGTTAACATAAGGATCAACCCTTGTTTTTATCTTAAAAGAATAAAAAAAACTGAAGAACTAAAGGAAGAATGATAGTGGAATAACTGAATTACAGATGAAATCTGGTGTCTCCATATCTCAGCATTTACCATTCTGGCAGGTTTTATTGCAGAGACACTGGACTGAGACATAAGACATTCTGCCACCTGGATCTGTGTGACCTACGACAAACTACTTAGTTTCTCTTTGAATTAGTTTTACCATCAGTGAAATCAAAAATTTCTTAGAGCTTTTACGAAATTGTAATTATTTACTGTTTGGAGAGTATCTAAAAGTTTGTCAGTAGCAGGCTCTGTAAGATTAAGAAATGGTATTATTTTGTCCATATTTTTGCAACTTCATTTTGTATCAGATTGTAACAATTCATGAAATGGCCTTCACTGTAAAACCAGAGTGTACTGCATTAAATTGAGTCTGAGGTTACTGTGACCCAGACTTGAGGCTTGTTCACCTGTTCCACGTGGCAACGGCATCTGCAGGAAGGACTCTGAAGGCTCTGGAAGAGGGAATGCTATTTGCTTTCTCATTTTTTGCTGTATGCTACAGAAATACATGATTCTAGCTGGGCTGCTCCCAAATTAGAAAAAATTACCAAGACCTGGCTTTTCACAAATGTGCACTCTGAGGAATAAATGGGTATTAGCCATTGGAACCATATTGTCTTGATAGCACAGAGTAATTCTGAAATGGAACATTTCTCCTTTTCTTCAGCCACGTTGAAGGGGATTTTGTGACCTGGTGAGGAAGTCCCCAAATGCTTTATTTGGAGCAGGCGTAGAATATGTGCCTGTACGTTTGGGGGATGAGAATGCAGCTCATTTCATTTTGGGGAATGAACTACAGCTTTGCAGTATTCATGCATGGACAAGGCAGCTGAGTGCCTTGTGGTAGATGAGCTGGCAGCACAGTGTGAGCTGGAAGCACTCCTGTATGGAGAAGCTTTCTGAATTGCAATAAGGTGTCTTCTCAATGATGCACAGGAGTTCTGGATGAGGAAGGGGGCTAAAGAGTCTCTATTGCTGTCCTTGTCCTTCACGCACTTCTGTGTGCAAGCAGAGTGCTGCAGCCTGCAGTGAGAACTTGGTGTGAGGAAAGTGGTTTGCCCAGAAACATTTCCTTCTATCTAGAACATTTCGGTGTATCTTCTTTTTTTCAATTTACAAAGTAGCTTTTCTTTTCCTGCAAAACCTGAGCCCGCTGAGACTGTATTTCAAAAGCTTTTGAATAATATATGTATGGTATTAAAATCCCCATGTAATAGTGATTATAAATCTCATGTATAAATGTCAGCACTGTAATGGTTTTGTTCTGTGTTTTGTCCTAGAGTTTTGATATTACCAGCGTGATCCAGGAGGTCAATTTTGTTGAAGTCCGTTTCTTGTCAGCCGTTTCATACGCAGCAGAGCAGAGCAGATGTCACAGAGCTCACAGCATCCCCCCGGCATGCCCTCCACCTGTGCAGAAAGGAGAGTGCCATGTTAATTTCATCAGAAAGGTAGGGGCAAAATTGTCTGTCTCTGGCTTCAGGCTGGGAAAGAGGAATGCACCACAAGCTGTCCTTACAGTTGTATTCTGAAACCTGCAATGTTGTTTTAAAAGTAGGGCATGTTTTTCATTGCAGCTTCCGTCTCCCATCCCCCCAGAAACCTGTAATCTTCTATGATGACAATACAAGAGGCATGAGAAGGCCAGGCTTCATATCTAAGTGATAAGAATGTTTGACAGGCTGTTTTCATCGGAGTCAGCAAGGAGACTTGCTTCTAAGAGAGCAGGATGGCATTGGAAAATGTGTAATCATTACATTTTGATTCACTGGGTGGGTTTAGCAATGTATGCTGACAATAGAGTTCACTGTTGCAAATACCAGTGTGTATTGCCAAGGCTGTAAAAATCTCATCCAAGCAGCTTTGTGAGTGTTTGCTATTACTCATGTGCTGTGCTATTTATACTGGGCAGCTCTGGCATGTCCCAAGAAGTGTTATCTAACAGGGGACCTGTTCTCATTAGTGTTGTGAAGTGTGACTTATATGTACATATTCAATGAGAACAACAGTGTAATATAAATGAGTGAAACTAAGAAACTTTAAGATATGGCTTCTTTGCTGTTAGAACCTAACTCAGGGCAAACTGTCATTTGAGTAACATCTCATGTATTTCTGATAGCTTTGCAGCAGATAGAGGCAATGTCTTGATGATCTTATCTCTAATTTCTCTTTTTGGGTGTGTTTGCACATTTTTCTCCACTTAAATGCCTTTATTGTTAATTATTTTCAAACTTTCTAATAAAGTCCTTTTAGAGGCTCCTCAAAAAATGACTAGGATCCTGCAAATTTAAACCTGGATATAATTTCCTTTAAAATTTATTAAAGTAAACATGGACTCCACGTTGTCCTAGAAAGATCTTTAGGGTTAAGATGCTGTCTTTACTTCTGCTTGCTGCTACTTTTGTTTTCTCTACATTTTAGAAAGGTTTTTAGTTCTTCTGAGCCTACTGTGTTTGTCAGAAATCAGTGCAAGGAGAGGCTTGGAAGGAATAAGCCACTTACTCAGCTGTATTCTTATTTATAGAGCAAAAGAGATCTGGAATGATTTTATGCTTCACTGAACTATGCCTTTAAATTTGCAAGAAAATACCCTAGTGCTTTTTCCTCAAATGAATTTTTTGACTGTACTTGAAAGCTGCTCCAGAAATTTTCAGAAACATTTTGAGTTCTGAGTATATGGCAACAACAGCAGCTGTGTCACATTTGAAAGTAAACAAACGTACTAGGATATTGCCATAAGCTGGCTGCTTCCCATCTGAAAGTAATGGAGAGCTGTTTACACATTTCAGGTGCAGTATTAAGTGCAGTAAACTTATCTAAATCTGAGTAGGAGTTTATGGCAGAACTCAAACCTGTCGCTGCTAATGTACTCCAGTGATACAGGCCTATTGTTACTGTGCCTGTTTCTGATAACAGTCTCTGCAGTAGTTTTAGTGAAACCTGCCAATCTGTCAGTGATTTATTTATTTGTTTTTTATAAAGGGAAGATGACTTTCAATTGGACATGTTTTCTAAGAATATGTTATCCCTGGTTTTCTGTTTGAGATAGGTGCAGTGTTTGTTTCCTGGAAGGCTCTTTTGCAATTTGGTAGACAGGGAGGCTGACTGGCAATGCAAGGGATAGGCCAGGCTTGTGCAATGTGGTTTGCCCAAATTAGTATGCCTCGGCTGTAAGTTATTAGTCTCTAAATTTAGAACTGTGTGTCACTGTACAAGACTTTAGGAGATCTATTGGGGGCTGGGGCTGTGTGAAACTTGGAGGGCAGCTGAATAGATGTTGTCAAGGGATTTGTTAAGTAGAGGTCTGACCAGGTTTGAAAACAGCTAAATGGAAATTAGTGTACATACTTCTCTGCCTGAATGGCATTTTATAATTCTGACAGTTATTCTGATGTTAGTACCAGAACTAAGCTACTTCTCAACCATGTTTTTGTTCCCTTTGTTTTTGTATAAGAGAACCATAAAAAGGGGAGAAACAGTGAACATGACTGAACTACACAAATACACATATCCATTTCTTTCCTTGTATTGCTCTGTGCTGTTAAAAATAAAAATAAGAGATTAACTATTTCATATATGATTTTTAATTTGATACTGTTCTTCTAGAATGCTGTTGCATTCTTAATGGTCAGTTTTCTGCTTAGTTTGTCTTTTAGGTATACAATTAAATACTGATGTTACAAACCATGATAATTCACAGCTGAATTGAGAGTAATCTCCTGGATTGTTTTTTTGATCTTTACTGTTTGGGGGGTTTTTGGCATTTTTTTAAGTGGTATGCTAAGTGTTGTTTTGCTCTTTAGGTAATACAAAATTTCTCCCTATGTGCATGTTTAATACAAAATTTAATTTTACGTAATACAGGTAGTAGCAGCAGGGTTCTGGTTGAGAAGTAAGAAAAAAATACTGTAGGCTCTTCTGGATTTATGGAAACTGGAAAAATTCTTTCAGTGCATGTCAGTGTTTTATTCACAGATAGCAAATGTCTTTTATTTCCCGTACAGCCTCAGTGTCTGTGTGAAAACCAGGCAGTTGTAACATAATCATTCTGTTTTCCAGGAGCAGTGTTCATTTAGTTGGGATTGGGGCCCTTCTTTTCCCACTCAAGGAATCTGGAAAGATGTTAGGATTGAGGCCTATAACTATTATCACCTGATTTACTTTTCTATTACTCCTTTCTTTGGTAAGTCTCTTGTTTCTTCCTTTTATTGGTTTCACCTTTAGAATACAAGCCATTTTATTGTTAAGCCCAATTAACTGTCAGTTTAGGAAATGTTCTATGGGTTTTTTAATGACTTTGTGTGTAGTTCTTTCCACAGCATACCTTTATTAGGAATTGAAACAGTATTTCACTACAAACAATAACTGTTAAAAGTGTTAGAATTCAGAATCTTTTTTTGCTTAAAGTCCCTGAATAACTGCAGAAATAAATGTAGTATAATTAAGATTAGCACCTGTTCTCCGGTTTTTAAAAATTTCCTTTCTATTGGCATGTGTTTTCACCAGTACTCTCTGTAAATATGTCTCACTTTTGTCTCACTTTCATTTAAAACAAAGGCAAACTGCTATAGGAATTTGGTTTTGTATTGGAAGGACAAATGCACAGTGAGCAGAGTTCAAAGAGTGCTGAGTTTTCAGGACATAACATGAAGTCTGAGGGAGAAAAGCAGTTGTGCTATGCAAGGATAATTGTTAAAGCTGCAATTGGAGAGGATAACCTCCTGCATTCTTCTACCTAGCTTACCAAACCGGTTTCCTCTCTTGCAGTGGTCTCTGATTTTCCTCTCCTTTGTCCTGAAGATCATTGCAGCTATGAAAAAGTAGTTAATTTTCCCTTCAAATTTTCTGCAAATGGTCATATGCGCCGTGGTAGACCACCCACATACTTCAGTGGAGTAAAGGCTAGCATGTGGGTCCTCTGCACTGGGCTGAATTTTGGCCCTTGGGAATAGATTTGTTGTGTATGAATACAAGAAGAAGACATCACTCCATGGCTGCTTTTAAAGTCTCCTGAGATAGCTGCAGGTGTTAGCTAGAATTAACGTGACTGGAATTTCCATGGAAAGCCCCAGCATGGACTGTGTACTTTCTAAAATTTATTTACTGTAAAAATCTTTTTTGGTCCCTCCCACCTTCACATTCCCTTCTAGTAGGTAAAGTCTTGCTCTCTGGATAAGTGGAGAGAGCAAACCCTTCATTCAGCAGAGAGTGGCTTGGAACCAGAGCAAGAGCTTATTAGTATTCAAACATAATAATGTTTGAAAGAGTAAATGAACAACCTGAATTTAGGCTGCATAGGTACTTTTATTGTTCGTCAGATTTGGTGTCATAGCCTTTTGACCACTGAGTCTGTAAAAGATTAATTTTCTTGGTTTCTCTGCCTAGACCCCACAGTTCAGGCAGTTAAGAAAGGACTGGAATTTCTATTTTTTTTTGTAAAGGAGGAAAAATGCACCGTAAGGTCTGACCCTTGTAGGGTGGGTACCTTTTAACCTTTTCCACATTTCAGAAAATTGATCTTCACTTGGTAATAGTGGTTGAATACAAACTTGGGAACTCAATCATTGCTCTTCATTCTATGAAAGACAGTAAAAATCACAACAGGGCTGAATGCAATTCTTTGTTTTTTGGAGTGAGCTCTCATTCTCTTTTGGAGGAAGGAGAGCTAGACTATGTAAATGAAAAGAGCAAGTAAGTTATTAGTAGTCTGGGTGTACGAAATGTGTCTTAGTTTCTAGTTCTCCTTTTTCTCCTTGTTTTGTTTGCTTTTGCTTATATGTTAATCTGTAATATTTGAAGTATAGGATTAGCCAGGCTAGGTTAGTAGCTAGGCTATTCAATTGCCGAAGTTAGTGGGAAATTTACACATAGATCTTGAGTACCCTTGACCCTGGCTCTCCTTATTCAGTGAGCTCTGTAAAAGAGACCATGCTCTGTGATAACTTCAGAGAGATCTCAGGGAAGTCATTAACTTGTTTCTTTCATGACGCATGAGTGGAAGAAGGGACATAAAGATATAACCCATCAAGCCTAGACACAGTGGGCCCAATTCATCCCAGTGTAGCTCCATTCATTTTGTCCAATGAGCCTGGGATGAATTCAGCTCATTTTCTGTTAATGCTGTTTTTGTTTCATTGACAAAAGTGATTGTACTGGCTTGTGATTACAATCTTTCGCAAAGAGTACCATGTTCATATGAGTGCTGACTAAAAGCAAATACAATGTCTATGGGAGTCAGTGGGAAAAAATTCCTTCCTAATGAAGTGACTGGTGTCAAGGTCTCTGACTTTTGTACAGAACTCTCAAAAAAAAAAAGCCTGGATGGCTTCTGAATTAAAAAAAGAGTTAAGAAACATAAATCATATTGCATTCTTCTCTTCCATTGGACTCAGATGTCAAATGCACTAAATAAGCAGATTAACCATGTGGGCTGGTTCAGACACAGCCTGAAGATTGTTAAATTTAATCTTAGGTGTTTGAATTTTTTTCTTTAATGAAAGATCATGTTAACTAATAGGTATATAAACATAATTCTCAAATTCCCATTTTTTTCTCCCCCTTCACTTAGTAAAGAGTGCTCAGCAGTGGTATCTTGAAGTCGAGTCTATTTTTGATGTAGTCAGCTCCAAGCCAATTGCAGGTCTTGTGGCTGTGAACATTCCCAAGTTACAAACGCAGCAAATGTTCAGTGTGAAGCTTCAACCTGGAGAAGGCAGCATTGTGCTGCTTGTAAACATCAACAAGGTAAGGAAGTGCATGTGGAAAGCTAGTTCACAAAATGTTTCCCCTGGTTTCCAGTGTGACTTTCTGTCTCCATTTTGGAGAAGTTTGGCCAGTTTTAAGCCTCCCTTCTGTTCCTTACTGTGTTCCTGACTTTTAACAACAGTTCTGTATCCCGTACAGATTCTAAAATCTGATGTCTGTGGAGCTGTGTGGCTCACTGCCAGAAAGGTGATGAAGCCTTAGAAAAAGATCACATAATTGCTGGCCACTGTTAAATGACCTATTTTGAGTTAACTAGGTAAATAACCTTTGGATACCCTGTGTCACATCACTCACAGCAGGTATCTCACATGCTGCTGTTTACTGGACTGACTGGGACCAGAATATACTGCAGTACATATGATTCTCTCATGAGAGAGAGGAAACATTCCTCAAACCTCTCAGTAGATACTCTTTCAGGTAAATAAAAGCAAGAGAAAATTTTGTGGAGTAATACTCTTACATTGGCTTGTAGTCTTTTGCATAGGCAAATCTCAGGAGGAATTTTTGAGTGGTAGAAGGTGCTCTAATGAGGAGCAAACTCAATTAAAAAGTCAGGCTCCAGCCAGTGGACAGAGTAGGAGTCCCAGCAGGTGTAGCAGGAGCCACACCTGGTGGAGTTCTCCACGGGAGCTTCACTGCCGCAGGACACGCATTTGTGGGTGGGTGATGTGCTTTGAGCAGGAATTTGAGGCTTCTGACAATACTGGCAGTTAATAGCATTAGAGGGTCTACCCTCAAGCTCTTCTGTATTTCACTGGCACTGCTGATTTGCTGCACTGCTGTGTGATGCTGCATCTGTTTTCCCAGTTTGACTGCATTGTCTGTGTGTGTTCTTGAGTTCAGTTGTCTTGAGTTGTTTGCATGGAGAGAAAGCAAGCAGGGTGTTTATGTTCCAGTATGCACACTCTGTGCCTTGTGTACTTATGTGCTTTGTTTTATTTTGACACAGAAGCATAGAAACATACAGGTTTTTTACTGTTGTCAACTGACATGCAAGTACAGGAGCAGTTGCCAATACCCAGTTTCATTTAAAACAACCATTAGTCTCTGCTTAGCCTTTTAATGGATTACGTTAAACTGGCACTGCAAAGTGAAACTTACAAAATTATTTTTGCTTACTTAGTTGTTCCACCCCCACAACCCCCAAGCTTCAGAAGAGATCTGTTAGTATAGTGCAGCTGCAAGTCTGGAAGGAAGCACTTCCTTCAGAGCAGAGGCAGCAGTGTTTCATTATTCTTTGTGCACAAAAGGCTTTGCTGCATGAACTCACATCAGCTGATTTTATGAGAAGCCCTGAAATGCGTTCTCATGTATTGATGAGGCTAACAGAGCCCTTACTCTGTACACAGACTTGTGTGGTGCATGTGAGATACTGAGAGCTCACCAGAAATTTATTTCTAGTTAAGAGCTTATTGCAGATTATGTTGTGGAGTCAGTAGGTGTTCGAGTGGTGCATATCGCCGAGATGTGTATCAGCCTTCCTGCAGTTGCCACACAAAGTGCTGTGCTGCCAACATGACAGCATTTTGCTTATCAGCTAGTGGTGAGCAGAGGGGTGACATCATTAGTGGCCAATGAGACATCCAGTCGTTGCAGGCAGCTGTGAGCACTCCCTTGTTGTTGAGGCACATGCTGAGTCTGTGCTTCCGTTTGCATCCATGCAGCACAGAGATCAGTACTTCCTCACAAGCAATTATGACAATTCTGTATTGGAGAAGCTGAAAGATATATTCATGATATATGGATGGTTATGTCTAAGTATAGCTACAGCAAAACATACTGTTGTACTACTTTCTGGCCTCTATTTGTTTGAAAAGACTGAGGCACTCCTTGCATGTCTATATTCAGTGCTGATCCCTCCATTGTTTGGTTGCATACATTGTTGCTTTCTATCCACAATTTTTGTGTGATGAACTCAACTGGCAAATACTGGCAACAGGAATAAGTGGCAGAAGTAGGCTGCTAGAGTGAAGAAAAATATTCTGTCATCTTGGAGATTGTATTTCATGTTTGTAAAAATTATGGTGTACTAATGATGTGATTAGGAAGCATAGAGAGACAAAGCAAAAAACCACAGAATGAATGAAAGAATTTGACTTAAAAGCTTGACATAAGTGAAGCAGTCATTGTGGTCACATATTATCAGAGTCACAGTTGAAAAGTGTTACTGCTGTATAGTGAATATCGCACGGGATAGATAAAAGGATCAATGAGAGGAGGTATATGATACAGAGCTCAGTGCACAATGGCTGCTCCTGACATGGATATTTGGGGTTTGGAGGAATAGTGTGTCAGTGTACCTCAGGTGAGGAGTAGCAGCTAGATGCGTACATGCATGTCCAGGAGTGCCTGTTGTGAACACAAAATGAAGTGACAGCCTGGGCTTCGGCAGAAGAAATCACACTTCTCTCTTTAAATGATTTTCACCTCAGAACTGCAGCTGGAGAGAGCATTAGCATATCTCAGCTGAAGCACAAAACCTCATTAGGCTTGTGGTAATTCACTGGAAGCTTTCTGAGCCCCAGGTGCATTTGATATCTCTTGTTATACATGTTGCTCAGCCCTTCTTCCCTTGTATATTCAAGAGTGCTGCAGTGGAGCCTTGGTGGCCAAATGGACATGGAAGGCAAACTGGATACAACATGACAACAACTTTTATGATGGAGGCAGGATGCCAGGTTGAGAAGTTTTCAAAGGTGAGCCCTAAAGTTTAATTCCATCTGGCATTGCACTGTTAGTGTTAGGACATCTGCTCTGCACAGCAGGTGTCTAGAGCTCTTAAATGTTTTGCTGAGTTGTAATTTGCATGTGAAAATGCTAATGAGAAATGAGTTTTTTTAATGTCACAATGTATGGCTACCTATTTTCTGGTAGTCTTAGCTTGTATGGATGCCTTTACTTACACTGTGGTTGCAAGATGGCTTACAGTTAACCAGAAACCTGAGAAGAGAAAAGATGTTTACTTCTTAAGTTTTCTAGCTTATGAAAAGAAAACAGCACTTCTAAACTTGATATACCATGCTCTTGGTTTTGTATCATACACTGAAAACCCCTTTTAGATTTCTCTAAGATCATGCAAAGGTTTATTACTGAGATTTTTCTTGATTCAGTTTGTAAAATTTTATGGGATAGACACATTCCTAAAAACCTAACATACATTTATTTATTAAAATGTGGTAGGTATGCTTCAAGCTTAAGAAAAGGTAAAGTCTTAAATACAACCAAAAAAGTAATATTTGGGGATTTTTGCATAAGAGTTCCCGTAACACACTGGCTGTTTAATTATCTGTTTGGTTTTACTAAGAAGCATAGAAGAGGTAATTTCCAATGTCCATTAAAAAGAAAAATTATAGAGATTAGACTGGTCTCCTTATGCCATGAACATGTGGAAACAACCACATAAATGTATGCATTTATTAGATGTTTCTGGTGTGCATTGCTTTCCTAAAAACTTATCTGGTCACCAGGCATCTAAACTGCTATTTGCTGTAACATTTGTTCATGTGAAAAAAGCTTACAAAAAACAAGTAGTTTCTGGAGCTGTAGTATTTACAGGACTAGCCCCTAGTTTGATTATGAAGTCATAATGATAATAATACTTCTTTGCTATTATTAATGTTCTAATTTTGAAACAATTTAAATTTTCACAGCATATTATGCTTGGAAAAACTGGTTGTAGGAAATACGACTATAAACCCTCTAAAAAGGAAAATTCTGTTATTACTGTGTGAAAACTGCGCAGTGATAGGAAAGCTAATAATTTCCATTTGGGTGCCTGTGTCAGAATATTTCATAGAGCTCTGTGGCATATGATCATTGGGACTTCATGGTCTACAATAGAAGCCTCTTGTTTTTTTCTCCTGAAGGGGAAAGAGGGGGGAAAAAAGCAAATGTACCACATAGTGGGCATTATGAATTAACCAGCATATGAAGCCTTTACAGCTTACAGTGTGAAGTCTGGTCATCCTTCCTATGTTTTGTGAATCTCTATCTTAGATTCCAACAGACACACGTGCACACACACACCATCACCCCCCACTCAGAGCTGTATGAGTGGAAAAAGGCTCTGTATGCAGTTTTTTCATGTCGTAGCATAATCTTCTCTCATGTCAGCAGGACTGAAGAGCAACATTCATATAGCTTAATAAGAACTTTGAGTAGTTCAGGAGATGCAATAAGGGATAAATGTTCCTGAAAGTTGTTTTGTTGTCAGTTGTCCATATTGTACTGACTGTATTCAGGAGGAATAAATTTCCTACTTCCATCCTTTTTTTCCCCCCAGAAAAAATTACGGTGAGGCATTTCACAAGTGGTTTGTGTCCATATGAGTATCTACTTAACTTTGGACAGGAGAAAACTGAAGCATGAGAACTGTATATGTGAGAAAGCACAGCTTGATCTTATGTCAGATTTGGCTATACCTAGCTTGAACTACTTTCTGGATTCTGACATGCTAGAGTAGTCTTCAAAACATTGACTAATCCTTTGGGAATATTTCTGGGTGGCCTTCCAGTATGTACTTGCAGAAGCTCTATAGAGCTCTAGCCAGCAGTGCTGGGAATCTCTTTGGCTCAGAGAAGTACTTATTCATTCCTGTTCAGAGTAGCAGAAAACCAAAGCAGAATAAAAGCCAACAGCCAGGATGGGATGTGGTTTGGTTTTGGTTTGGTTTTCCATTTGAATATTTTGTTCTAGAGATTGTTTCTCAGGATAGTGTGAAACAAAGTCATATCTCACAGTGACACTGGTTTTCTTGATGAAGGGTCCTGTTTGCTATTGACAAGTTGCTTATTTCTTGCCATCCCCACATCAAGGAATTTATTACTTCTTTCATTGCCCCATGAAGCATTTGTTTGCTTTTCAGTTCTATTTCCCCATCTTTCTGTATGCTCATTTCTTCAGCACTGTTCTCAGAAGTTTTTTTGTTTTCTAAGGCTATTTTTGTACTTCCAAGATCTCAGCCTCTAGCTGTCTTTTCCTCCATGCTTTTACACACTCTTGTACCCCAAGGCATTTTAGCATGACTTCCAGAAGTCTTTCTTTCTGGCTTTGTAGTTTTCACACCACTTTTGTGCTGTATGCTAATTTCTTAGGTCGCTGGGTTGTTCAGTGATCTTATTTCAGCTCTAGGCATCTTCATCCTTTTTACTCTTCCTACTGCTAAATATGGGAATGCCAAATGTGATCCACAGGTCACTGTGCACATAAACCTTTGTATGTGCCTTAAAAAGACAGATATCTGTTTCGTAATTATGCCCAGAACCAGGTGATTGGTCTGTGGTGGCTGGAGAGCCTCTTGTACATGCCCCGAGACTGAGAGAAATGTTCAGCCCTCAGGCAGCAAGCTCTATCAGACAGATTTCAAGGTGGCTAAGGTCTTGGTAGCCAGAAGGGTACATAGCCAAGCATGCCAGATGCTGTTCTGCATTGCCCTTCTTTTACTTTGCCCAAGGGAAAAGGAAGCTGTAGTAGGAACAGGAAGATGTGCTGTAACCAGCTGGTCCCGGGAAAACAATGGAGTTGCTCTGGGTGAGCAGTGGAGTTGCACTGAATCTTGAAGGCCTGGAAATGTGAGCTGAGGCTAAGGAGCTTTTACTCTTGCTCCTGCCATCTGGGTGGTCCTGGCTGAGTGTTTCACCCTCTCAGATTGCCTTGGGTTTGGCCAGTTGCAGGAGTTCCACTTGAGCATGAATAAAGCAGTATCACATAACTTCTGTTAGTAATAAAAATACTGCATTACGAATGCACTCTGAGACAGTCCCAACCTGCCTGATGACATCCATTCAGATGACATCCCAAATACTTTGGCAGCTCCAACTGCAAGTCCCATTTCACTTTGTGTCATAAAAAAAGAGCTGCAGTGGAGACTGAGGAGTTTTTCTCCAAGTAACTGAATTCACAATAGGGAGGTCAGAACTTTTTCACTTGTGCAGTACTCATACTGGAGTTTTCCTTTTGTAGCCTTCAGGAGTTAGAATAACTGTGAAAGTTGTATAAAACATTGATTATTATTTAAATTCAACTTCTCGTGTTAAACTAAGTCTGCAAAATTCTAGGAATGGTCACTGCTGTGATGCAGAGCTGTTTAGGTTGAGCTCAGTGATCTGCGACCTCCACTAAAGCATCTGGTTTGTCACATGCATTTTCTCTATCCAGGTATTTGGTTAATAATTGTCCAGTTAACTTAGAAGCACCAAAGAGGAAGCAAAAAGTGGTGAACTTTTTCTTTCCTACCTAGAAACAGATTTCTGTCTATATGTGTGATTTTTTATAAGGTGAACGTTCAGAAAATGCAGTCCCATAGTGGGATTAATCATTTCCCTTTCGAACTACAGCCATGTCTGGTGTGTGAAATAAAGAATTGCATTTTGTCTTAAAGACAGGTGTATCATTTGCACTTAACTAGGTTAATTTTAGCCTGATTTACTGACAGATACTTGCCTCAGCTGAAGCTTGTGGCAGAGAGAGAACAGGCTGTACTCTACAAGCTGACCTTTTGAAAAGGTAAAGCAAATAGTCATCTGAGGCAAGAGTGGTTGCTATCTTAGGAGTAGTTTAGAAAAAATTAAGTTCCTGCTTTCCTGACCCAAACCTGTTTCGGCTAAAATTTACTATTAGCTTTCCTTCTCTTTATTTAATTTTCCAGTTTTCTCCTTATGATAATGAGCAGTGGTTACAAGAAAGGAAAAGTGTTTTCTTTCTGATTTAAAGAAGTAGAACTGAAACAAGGATGCAGGAGAAAGCATTTAAAGTCTCCCTGAAAGAGCTATTTTCTGGAAGCATTGGAGGAGGTGTGCAGGAGCTGATATGGCAGGTGGGGAAGGCACCTGTACAAATAAGGGGTCAGTGCTGTTGTAGTGCATTAACTGCTCCCTCATGGCTGTTTGTGTCAGTGCAGTCAGGATACCCCTCAGAGCTGCATTGTTTCTGGTAGAGAAGTCCCAGAAAATGTCTGGAACAATTTCCTGAGAGCTTTAATTCCACCTACAACAGGAAAAAGGAATGTTTTCTTGTTTCAGCATCACAATGCCATATATTGGGCTAAAAGAGCAGCTGTAGAAGTTTGGCCTCTGCCTCTGCTTGAGATGTGCTTTATCTTTAATACTTCGAGTAAGTGTTTATTTAGCTGAACTGGTCTCTCTGAAACATTATTGCTGATGATGCTGTTCCAGCACAGCTGTGATGGCCAGGGGGCCCTTCACTTGCACACTGGCATTTGTGTTTGCATGGATATTTTTTTTTCTCTGTAGCTGTACCTATTAGAAAGGTATTATTTCAGAGCAGTAAAAGGAGAAGATCTTGCTTGTACTACGTGAATCTGATGCTAGGCATTCAGGGACAAGAGAAAACTGAGCTGCTGCAGTCTCCTGGTAGAGAAAATTGCAGGTTACATGGTGTTTTTGATTTGCAACCAGTGTATTCCTCTTTTTGGCCTTCAGCTGGACTTTTGACTGAATTCTGCAACAACCAAACTTCATCTGTTTCTTCCTTACATACTTCTGTGCACATGTACAGTTTGCTTATGCTTTCCCTTGCTCTCTCTTAATACAATAGCAACTTTAGAAAGTGAACAGGCTTATTGAAAGAATTCTTTCTAGTACTCTTCTACTGGCCCACTGTGTTTTATGCAAGCAGGAATTTAGACATGAGGCTGTGTCTTTTGACTCCTTGACAAATTCTAAGCTCTTCAGTTCAATCCCTTTTGTAATGTTTTGGGGGTTTTTAATGTCATTTTAATTCCATTTTTTGTCAGCTTTAAATCTAAGTTTCATGTCTTCACAGGTTTATTTTCGGACAGTAGAACTTGTTCAGGAGCCTATTCCTGGCTCACCAGGTCTGAGTTTCTACTTCAGAATCAATGGCTTACCCATTTTTATTAAGGGCTCAAACTGGATTCCAGCAGATTCTTTCCAGGACAGAGTGACCTATGACACGTAAGCCACATTTGATGTTCTCTAAGAATAATGTTTTCCTCCTCCTGATTCTCTCTACACCCTTTATCAAAGATTGGCTTTAGTGGGTAAAACTTTCAAGGTAGAACACTAATTGTTGTGGGTCGGAGGCTTCAGAATTAGGGCATAATTCACATGGACAGATTTGAGTGATGTTCAAGGCATGTAGGTGCAATTACTGGTGGGAAGGTGATTGTTGCAGTTCATAGTTACTGTCCTTTCAGGCATTTTTAGGGACGATCCTCAGGCTGTTTGACCTTATTGTCTGGACACATCCATTGGTAGTCAGAGGACGTGCACTTTATCCATCTCCTGACCCATGTCGTGCAGTGTTACACAGGTGCATAGTTGCCTCTCCCTTTTTCCTGATCTCATCTAGGCTACTTGGATTACAATGCACAGTGCCCCAGAGATGCAGGTGGGATGGGGGCTGTACTGTACTTGGACTAAGTTTGCTCTGGGTTATTGAGGAACCAGGACGACAGGGCATGCTGCAGTGTACATTCACATGCAATTTAGAGGCTGCCAGTATGATTTAAGGAAAAATGACTAGAGCCTAAACCCCTTAAAATGAGATTCCCAGTCTCAGTCTTTCTCACCCTCTCGCTCCCCCATTCTCGCTATGCATTATGGGACTCAGGAAGAGAATATACATTCCTGATTGTGTTTAAAGAGAATTTGAGTTCAAGTAATTGACATACAAAGCAGGTAATATCAGAGAAGAAAACACCAACATGATTAATACAACACAGTATTTCAAAATCTGGTCCTGCCAATACTTCTGTAAAAGCACTTACACCTGTGTCACTCCATCTATTTCATATGTGTTAACAGGAGCAAGCAGCTTTTTCTGCACAAAAAATTGCTTTTTGAGAGCTCTGTCCAGTCATGCAGGTTTAGAAACCAGAGTATTTTAATACTTTCTGTTAGAGTTATAAGAGTTAGATTGCCTGCTAATGATTTAGATTTGGGTTTGGTTTTTTTTGGTAGGGGCATTGGTTTCTTTGTTTTTTGTATAACCTTAGAAACTCTTAAGTAATACAACTTCACAAAACTTGTATATCTCCTTTTTGTATTTGACAGACTAAGGCTACTCTTGAAGTCTGCAGCAGATGCTAACATGAATGCCCTTCGGGTTTGGGGAGGAGGAGTATATGAACAAGATGAATTTTACGATATTTGTGATGAAATAGGAATAATGGTAAAAACAATAAACACAGAATACTTACTTAAAAACTGACAAGCACTTGTGAATGAAAATCCACTTTAAATGAAAAAAAAGAAAAATAATTAATACAAGAGTTCTAGCCATCTTTCCGAAGGACATTGTAGAGTATCAACATGAGAGGTCAGATTAACCTGATATTTTGGTTGGATGGTTGGGGTTCTTTAATTTCTTTTTAATTTGAGTGGGTTCTGATTACAGAGGCTGTCAGTTGGATCTGGAAGTGATATTTTGGAGACTTTGTAGTAGAAGGTCACCGTTAGGTAGAAGGTAGCCATGCTTTTCTCAATTGTGGAAATGGAATTTATTTATTTTAAAAGTATTTTCTTCTTTTTAGCAATAGCTGAAAAGGTTGGGGTGGTTTTGGTTCAACTTTTCATTTGGCCCAAAGACAAACATGGAAGGAGCCATTTTGAACAAGCTATAATTGAATATAAATGTAGCTGTAAGGTGAACACCTGTTGCAGTCACTAATCCTAGATAAGTACCTTTGATTATATAAGCTTGGAGGCACACATTAATAAGTTTTGATGAAGCAGTAACTAGATGAATGAAGGCCAAGTTGCATCTGGTGTTAAAAATCCTGAGAAGTGTGTTTGGTCTTACTCTATACCATAAGAAGCAGGGAAACAGAATTCATACCTTGCAGCTTTCAGGTGTGTGTGCTTGCAAAAGAAAAAAAAAATTACATCTATTTTAGTCATCTGAATGAGTGTCCTGATTTTCAAGGCTTCTGAGCACTTACAGTTCTTCAATTTTTGACACTAGGCACCTTAAGTAGGCCACTTAGATCTGTGTCTGTACAGTGCTCGGTGCAAGATTTAGATCCTATTTAACGGCCAAAATAGCAAGTAAATGCAGAAAATCAGGCCCTTATTCTGGAGGGGGCAGTGGGGGAGGGTTTTGGTTTTGTTTCTTCTGATGGTCTTCCAAAGGCTTAAAAGTGCATTGGAGTCAAACTGTGCTTAAGGAAAACCAGTGATAGCTCACTGAGGGAAATAGTGAGAAAAAGTTTCTTTCAATAGAGAGTTTTGACACCAACAGTCACTAAAGGATTATGAGAAATTCTGCAGCAATAGCTTTGCTTTTTCTGTACAGTGTTAGTTGACTGTAACAATTATTAATGGCTCCATTATCCCCCACTGTCCTATTCTTTATCTTCAGTTTTCTTAGGGAATGTGTGCTGAAAAGAGCCATGGAAAAAGCATATTCTCACTGCAATGAAAATTCAATTTGTATGAGGAGCTGGTCTCTCTCTCTCTCTCTATGTAGCATGGCATTCAGAAAAGTGGAGTCTCCTGCAGACTCCTTTGGGTTAAGGTTCTCCTTCTAGAGGTCTTTTCATTAACATTTGAGATAGACTGGAAGGAGCCTCAAGGTTACAGCAATTTAAAAAACAAAACAGGTAAACAAGAAATCTTATTCATCTTATTGGGCTTCCTTTCCCCTTTTCATAATTCTCCTGCAAGGTACAAATAGACTTTATTGTTCTTGAATGGAAAGGCTTGCTATTCTCTAGTAGTATCTACTTGATCTCTCTTTGAAGAGAAAGATCACTATGTTTTTTAGAGCATCTAGTTTGTTTCTGCCTTTCCTACTGAGTAAGATTTGCTGGTTTTAAGATCATTTTGTATGGAGGTGTTTTCATAACAAGTACACATTAACATCTGTTCGGTGTGCTGTATTGTTTTCTCTTCTCATTAATGGGGATTTGGTGTTACACCTGCAAAATAGTTAATAAATACGAAATTGTTCTGTTCAGCTGCAAATTGCTCCATGTTCATATTCCTGATTATTCTGTTCTCCTCCTCAAAGTAGGCTGTCAGGATCTGATTCCTAAGGGTAAATATTTTGTAACCCTGATATTGGGGATAACCACAGTGGAGTATGCACGTACTTGAGCCCCATGGTGAATGTGATTTGTTTTCTGTCTGAGCAAAGGATTGTGCATCCCAATAGCCATATATTTTTAAAGTATGTAAGGTAACTTGCTGACAGTTTTTTTTAATCTTTCCTTTCCCTTGTAGATTTGGCAGGATTTTATGTTTGCGTGTGCGCTATATCCAACCGACCAGAATTATTTAGAATCTGTAAGAGCAGAAGTTTCTCATCAGGTATTTTATCCACGTGTCAAAGCTCTATTTCACATTATCTATTTTTCATTGACTGACTGTATAAGTTAGCTTCCAAAAATGATTGTTTGGAAGTGTTTGTTAGTGCACCTTTATGTAGCAGACACAAAACGTAACCTTGCTAAATCTTGAACTCCTCTGACTGCTTGCAGGAGTCAATCAGACTGCACAGAATTTATCCTTCACACATGGCTGAGTAGAGGTGGATGGTACATATGTGCATAAAATGTATGCAGATGTATGTCAGCATGTTAGAAGTTTTCCCTTCTGAAAGTGTGTATTACAAAATTTTGAGCCTGGTGGGAAGCTGAGGTAATAGTGAACCATGTGGCAAAAAATGGGAGTTGTGGGCTTAGCATATGTAATATACATGTGGACTTGTAATTCAACTAGTAATGTAGTAATTTTTTTTTTTTTAAATCATTATTAAGATAAGTAATTTTGCTTGACTTCTGAAACTGTAAGTTGTATTTCAGGTACGACGTTTAAAATCTCATCCATCAATTATTCTGTGGAGTGGTAACAATGAAAATGAAGCAGCAATTGCAAGCAACTGGTTCTCCATACCTTATCCTGACATAGGACTCTATATCAAAGACTACGTGACTCTTTATGTGAAGAACATACGCGAAATAGTTCTTAGCGTAAGTAATCTCTAGAAACTCTAGGAGGATGTGGCTTGGCAAAGGGTTTTGATGCTTGAGCAAGTTGGGATTTCCTTTTTTCTTTGAATCCTTTTAAGACATGAGAAAGAGCCTGTTGGGAAATTGCCCTTCCCAAGCTCTTCTAAACAACTCTCTAAACTCAAGAGTTATTCTCAAAGTAAGAAAAAAAAATAAATTACTTGTCTTTAACATTTTGTGATGTGTAAAGTAAGACTTGAAAGCATAGTAGATCTTGCTTCTTCCTTCCTTCCTGCTTTTAGTGTGTCCACAAGTCCCTTCACATCTGATGGACAAAACTCAACTTGCCCATTAATTAATTAATCTAGATGGTAAGGTTTCCTTTGTCCTGATTTTGTTGAAGAATACAGTGAAAAGCATTTAACAACCCTCAGGTCTTTTAATAGCAGTGGAAGAAGTAGTCATTGTAAACAAAATACTACATTTTGTAAACTAAATATTGGTATTCTGCAGTATATAAAGGCAAAGTAAAATATTTTGATATAAAATTTAAACTGTGAGTATGCAGTCCATGAACACCTGGAATCCCTGATGAACTCTAGTGTGATTTGGAGCTACCTGTTTTCCACAAGTTTTGTAGATTAATTTCTCCTCTTAGAAGAGGAGATTCTGCATTTCTGTACTGAGTTGTGGGTAAAGGTGTGCTGTGGTGTTTTTGTGATTAGCTACATGAGTTGGGTGGCCAGTGTGTGTGCAACAAAGTGAGGTGTTCTGGCTTGATCCTTGTGCAGCATTGCCATCCAAGACAGACCCATTTTTATTTTAAATCCATAGAATAACTATCTAGAGTGCAAAAAGGAACCATGGAGGGAGATAACTTCAGGTCCTGTGTAATACAAGCCAACTGAGGAAACCTGTAACTACTAGTAGTACTGGACTTGGTAACTTGGAAAGACTTCTACCTTTGAGCTAAAGACTTCAGGGAATCCAGGATTTCCTGTAGTGAATTATTTCAGATAATTATTAATTACTCATATCAAGAAAAAAAGAAGAAGATGGGGAAACAGGACTGTCTCTTAAAATGAAGCACTTGTCTGAGTGCATTGCTGTGTCTGAGCCAATTGCAGTAACTTGTTAATGGTAACTAAGTCGGGCCTCTATCTTACTAGAAGGAGGGCATTAAATGAATTATACCTGCAAAAGGATTCCTTCAACTTTGTAGGCTACTGTTAAAAGATTTAGTATTCTAAGTCTACTGAGGCTATAAAAAAAGGCAGCTCTGAATAATTTGAAATGTAACCCTTCTTGTAGTCTCATCTATCTTAGCTTCCAGAGCCAGCTAAAATGACAATAACCTGTAATTATACCATGCAAAAATTAAAAGCAGAGCACCTTGGATTTGTTAGGACTAAATTTAGGTGACTGTTTAATAAGAAAGGAGAAAATCATGGCTTTCTTCCTGCAAAAATATGCAAAAGTAATAATTTTCCATAAAGAAGTCACAGCACTCAAATATTAATGTTCCTTGAGTATATATTTCACAAGGCACACTTTAAATAGCCTTCATTAAGAATTTAGAGGCATATAAAGATAGAAAATCTCTTGATGTGAGGAGAGAATCCCTCAGAACAGCAGAGCAAGCAGAATCATGTCCAGCTGTCCTCCAAGAACATAAGTAAGAAGCTAATTAAGCAAGTAAAGATGATGAATGTTAGGACATAAAAAAGGAATGTTTCCTAGGTGGTGACTCAGGAATTTGGAAAAAGCATGGTCTCCCTGCCCCTCCAACCCCCTCTTTTCAAAAAATGGTCTATGTATTCAGATGGTAAAAGCCAATCACTTTGTAAGGGACATGTATTTTTGTTTTGTTTTGTTGTTTTTTTTAATCCCAGGAAGATAAGAGTCGTCCTTTTGTTGCATCCAGTCCCACCAATGGCTTGGAGTCAGTTAAAGAAGGCTGGCTCTCCCGGGATCCTTACGACACCCATTATGGTGACACACACTTTTATGACTACAACAGTGACTGCTGGAACTGGACAGTGTATCCTAAAACTCGTTTTGCGTCAGAGTATGGATTTCAATCCTGGCCTTCCTTCAGTACAATTGAAAAGGTAAGGCTGAGCTTCCACACCTTACTGCCCCTTCACTCTCATTTAGTGAGAGCCATGAGTCTCTTCCCAACAAACTTCTGCATCCAAACCATAGTAAGGTGTTGTTAGGTGTGGTGTGGCACAAGTGGCATAGAGGTGTGTGCTGGCGGGGAGCGAGGGGATGAAACTGTACTGTTTCCCTCCTCAGTGTTCAATATACTTACCTTGATGTAGCAAGAGGGACTTGGTTTGGATGGGAGACTATAATGAAACTGTTATTTCTGGTAGTAATTCTATTTAATGTATAGTTCAGTAATGATTCACTAATATCTGTTTACTTTTATGGTGTCTAGGGACATGTATTTCAGAAAGAGAAGAAACATGACAAAAGCTGAATTGTGCTGGATTTTAAAATGTTTTGATTTTTATGTATTTTACCATTTTCTTTCATTTAAATAATTTTTTTCTTAATGTATTGCATGTGAGAGGATTTGGTTTTGTCTCTGTTAAATTTAGATATTTTATGGTTTATCTTATTTGTCAAAGTGGAGCAGAGACATATTGTGCTGTTTGTCCATTTGTCCAGGGGAAGATGTTGATATTCATGCATGCAACCAAAAGGAGTTTAGAATGTTCTTTTCAATTTGCTGGGTAAAGCATATTATCTGAAGCATAATCCGAACATTAATCTATATTAATAGCAATAAAAATTATTCAATCCACCCTAAAAAGAAACAAGTTTAAATAAGATTGTGTAGAGAGAGTAACTAAAATGAAAACTAGGCAGTAATAACTTAATGAGTTATGCTGCGTTAATGTCTTTAGTTGAAAAAAGCTGTTTTATGATCATTTGTTATCAGAGGCGGGTTTTGAAAATATATATGCATATTATTAGAATTTATAGCCCTACTGACTTACATAACTTTTATACCTAAATGTGTTTAACTAGATTACATTCTTCCATATTAATCTAGGGTGTTTTTCATTTACTATGAATGCAAGCAAAACTCTGAAGTCCCTTGGCCGACCCAAACCTTAGGACAAATAAGTTAAATGCCACTGAGACAAAAGTTGCTCTTCTGGCTTCAACAGCAATGTGTGTTTTCATTTACTTGTACAAGGAGTGTAAGCAAAGGGTATTAGTGATTCAACGTCCTGGCATGGCTGCATGAGGCACTACTAGTTTTAAGGTTTTGGATGATGTCAGTAGGTGTAATGGATATCCTTTCCTCAGTATCCTGGCTGTCATTAAATGTACATTCTATCTTTTCATTCAGATACCTTACTTCTGTGGTTTTTTAAAGGTTTCCTCCCCTGAGGACTGGTCCTACACAAGCAATTTTTCTCTCCATCGACAACACCATGAAAGTGGCAATATTCAGATGCTTCAAGAGATTGGGCGTCATTTCAAGCTTCCCCAGAGCCCAGACCCTGTAAAGCACTTCAAAGATATGATTTACCTCACTCAGGTAACAGTGATGTCTTCCATGGAAGTATCTGTCCCTACTTGTTCCATTAAATTCTCTTGGTTGTTAGAGCTGGACCTGGTCCCTTAGGGTATGTTCCGTCATACAGAAGAACTGGATAGTCCAGTTTATTTTGGAGCTAGCTTGTCTCTCTTTTATTGTAGGGAGGCTCCAATTTTCATGATAGAAGGGCTGGAATAGTCAGGGAATTACTCAGAAACCGTCTCAACTGGGAGAAAGTCTGTCAGTATGTGCTGCCTTGGTCCTTGTCCCCAGCTGGGCTCATGTATCTGGAGGAGAGTGCAGGGATATGCTGGCCTTCTACAGTACAAGATTATTCCCAGTGCTTCATGTTACTCCCTGTTCCAGGGGTGGAGATGTTTTGCTCTTCATGTGGCCCCTGTATGCTCACTGCTTTGATTCTTGCCACATGGAACACACAAGCTTTGGAAGCAGGATTTTTTCCAAAGAATGTAGTTCTCTATTAATTAGATTAGTAGTAGCTTTTATTTTGTTATGGACTCAAATATTGATATTTTAAAGAATATATTTTGGATGTTTTTTCAAATCAGAAGGATAGATTTTGCTTTTCATTCATAATAGTTCTATATCATGCTTGTTTCTTTATTTGTGATTTCTGTGCAACTTTTAAAAGATGCTAAGTAACTTTCTAATGCTATTAGGTAAATTGAAACTGCTGTTAATTTTTGTTGTGTTTCAGGAATTTCAGAAACACTCTTGATGGAAATAACTGCACACTCATTAAGTTTCTAATGTTTGAGAGCTGCTGTCAGCAAGTTTTATATAAAAGCAAAATAGCTTGAGAATTTTTGGCACTCTTGACAAGAGAACAAGGATAGATGATGCTGTGAAATTGAAACCAGGGGTAAAGCTTGCACCATAAGGTCCTGACTCCTAAAAAGCTGTGAGAGTTTCTGTAAGGCTAGGTCTGTCAAGGCCTTATTAACAGGCTAAAAAGTTTAATACCAAAATAAGGATAGCAAAAAGGATAAAGAAAGCAAACTTGCTTTAGTGTTAACTAGAAGTAATATCTTTGCCTTTTGGGCTGTCCTGAAGGCTTTTAACTTTATTTTAGGAATTTCTTTATATTTCCCCAGCCTAATAATAAACTGCGTGAAGAACATAGTCTGTTTAGCATCCATTGAGAACTTGGCCAATGAAAAATTCTGAAAAGTGGTTTTTAGATGATGTGGAGAAGGAGTAAAGGAGTGGGGCTGCAACTGAAAAAAGCTTGCTTTTCTGGTGCACAGTTTTGACTGTATAGTGAGAATGTAAGTTCAGAGTGTATGAGTTTAGACATCAAGGTAATGTATACTGAAAGTAATGCAGCTTAACATAATTTTGCAACTCTGGAGGGGGTTATTTAAATTAATGTGAAAAACCCCCTTATTTTAAATTTCATTTTATTTTCCTTGTCTTTGACTTGCCTTTCAAAGACTATCTTCACTGTATGGAAGTAGCCCCATATGAGATTCTTTTGCTGGCAAAGCTATTGGGAGCTGCTAGGAGTAGATCTCCTTCCAGCAGAGATCACTGCACTGCAAGTGGATACTCCTCAGGGCTTGTTTTTAAAGTTGTGTGCTGTTGCTGTGAAGTCCGTGTTGTGTATCAATATATTCACACACGTTTTGAAAAAAAGTAAAATCCAATATACCGAAAATATTTTTTATCTCTTTGTTGACCAAGGTGATGCAGGCTCAGTGTATAAAGACAGAAACTGAATTCTATCGTTTTAGTCAAAGTGAAATAATCAATGGAGAAGGACACACAATGGGAGCTCTGTACTGGCAACTCAATGACATTTGGCAGGCTCCTTCATGGGCTTCCTTGGGTAAGTTTTGTGACAGTCTGGTAAAAAGAACCAGGTACCAGTTTTGTTTTCCTCATCTGGAAATATTAGAACAAGAAATATAGCTCTGCTCTGTGTCTTGAGTAACTTTAAAAACTTTGAACATATATCTGTCCATCCTTTAGAAATTCATTCCAGGATGGGATTTATGATGTAAAAATTGAGCATCTAGATTTCTTCTGTAGTCAGCTGGGGGGAGAGATGGTTATCTCCAGATGTGATTCATTGCGTCCTTAGCTGTCTCCGAACTGGGATGAATTATCTTCTTCATGATGAATTTGATTTTCATAGAACTTCATTAGATATCTCTCACCCACTGTCGCTTCTGAGAAGCTTTTTATAGGAGATGACTGGCTAAGATTTGCTGTCTAACTTTGTGTCAGACGAGGTGAATCGCTCCTCATGACTAAATTATTCTGCTAATATGCTATTTACGCTTTTTTTTTTCCTCTTAGAACACAAAAATAATCAGACATATAAAGAGAAGTCAGGCAGTAAGAAGTAGGGGAGGATGAGGAATGTGTGGCATGAGGGAAGTGACTGAATCCAAACATTTTGTCTAGAAGTCATTTTGAAATGGAGAAGCTGTCCTATGGCAGCTGTGTAGGACTTGGGTAGATTCTCTTTCAATTTTTGTTATTTCTTACATGTTTTGGTTTTGAAAATCTTTAAGCATTTCACATGTGAAAAAATATGAGCAAACTAGAAAAAGCTAAGGAAAAAAATAAGACTGTCTATGGACAGACTTGACGTGTCCTTGGAACAAAATGCCATTTGGCCTGGTTTTGAGAAAAAATTAGCCCACACCATCCTCCCCTTCTTTTTTCTGGGAGATCTTTGTCCCTGTCCCCCACCCCTTTTTTTTTTTTTTAAATTAATCCAAGCAAAATAACTGCAACAACAAGGAAAAAACAGTGGAAGAAAGAGGCTAAATTATTTAAATGTTAAAGCCATCTTTCTGGACTTTCTAGACTTGTATTAGGAAATGGAATATCACAATGTTCATTTTTATGATTCTAGCAGTGAATGATGCTCTTAGGCTTTAAGTGCCTCAAGAGGAAAAGATGCTTGGAAAAGTGTCCCTTTGTAAAGACAGGTGTATTGATAGATGGAATGGTTGTAGAGACCATAAATGTCTATTTGAGTACAGAGATGACATCACTGTAGAATATTTATCAAATACTTGAATTATTCATATGTTTTTGAAGTTGGTTTAGAAGAAGGAAACTCAGCAGAGATACAGCTGTCCCTTTGTTTTGTTGTGTTCCCTCAGTGAGATGAGGAAAGGTTTAATATTCATTTAATTAGGCAGTGTGGTAGAGGGATTTTGAAATGCTAATGGCTGAAATTATGCAAGACTTCGGAGAAATTAGTTTTATTTGCACTTCAAAAACACGTTTCTGCATCTTGTTAGATGGCACAGTAGTATCACCAATGAGTGTTTTTATTTAAATCTGTTACTCTGCGGAAAGTCATGGAGGGGTTTACATAATTTCTGGTACAAAGCAGAAATGCTTCCACATGGTGAGGAAGGAAGAAGGTAGCAAATGTTTCTTCTTTCAATTTTTACCTTGAAGATGTTTGCTTGGGTTGAATGAGAACACAGCACAGCACTTGTGTCATAGTACTTCTGCCTTCATCTCAGAAGTAAACAGCTTTTTTAACAACTGGGTTCTGACTGTTAGCACCTAACTGTGAAGCTGGCTGTGCCATGTTGGATGATTTAGCGTCTCTGGAGTATGTTTTAGTGGAATGCTGTGACACTCACAGACAAGTGTCACCTTGAGGTACCCAACTCATGGGTGACTCATGGGTTGTCATGAGATTCCCTTAAACAGATAACTGGCTTTTATTGCAGGTTCAGTATTTAGAGCCCCTGGTGAGCCCCGGTACAGGCTGTACGGAGAATAGTTGATCTGAATTCATGATTCTGAGGTGAGGGAAGAACTAGCAGCATGTTTCTCGGGTTGCATTTGATGGTGTGAAGTGATTAATTTAAAATAATTTCAGGGAGACCTGTTTATTTGCACTTCCACCATCAGTGTAGAAGGCTTCAGGGAAGAGTCAGAAAAAAGGGTACTGGGGTTTCATTACAAACCTAATTTTAGTTTCCTGTTCTGAAATTTAATACTACAGAGAGTGCAAACCTCTTGTTATTGTCAGGAAAAATTGAGGAACTTGGATTTCTGTAAGAATTTCTTTAAATGTGGTGGGAAGAGGAGAAAGCCACCCCAGGGCTATTTTGAATAACTTTTGACTGTTGTCTTTGGGCAGGCATATCTGTAACAGGAAAGTTACGCCCAGAGGTTTCTCATGATAACTTTCTGACCTCCAGATTTTTTTACATCCATTTTTGGGGGTGGGGTAGGGGTGGATGTGTTGTGTATTTAATATGCAACTTGCCTGTTTTTAAATAAAGGAATGTAGCTCTGGTCTTATGGAAATCAAGACAACAGAAGAACTAGAAAATATGAACTTTTTCATTTGCTTCAGTTTTCCTTGCTGTCTGAAGTTACCTTGACAAAAGTTTTATCAAGATCCTGTTGCTGGAGAAGTTGTCTTTGGAAAACACTTCCTGTGTGAAACCGCTACAGCAGTTGAGTTTTGGTTCTTTAAAATGGCTCTAGTTTTTGGGGGAAGGGAAATACCAGTCTTAAAAGCTGATCTGAGTTAAGCAGACTAATAATGCTTCAAGCATTCCAAAACAATGGGTGTCGTAGTAGTAGAGTGGGGTTTGAAATGGTGCAAACTTTTAAGTGTATGGTTTGTTTGATTTTGTTTGTTGGCTGGGGTTTTTATTTGCTTGGGTTTTCCTGTGGAAGTTTAATGCCATGTTCACTCTGAGTGTGACGTCTTCACCACCACAAAGGTTTTTTGAGGGTCTCTGCTGCCTAGGTAGCAAACCTTCTCTCTTTCCTTCTGCAGTGTGGCTGTGTAATCCACTTGGAAATCAAGGCACAGCAGAGATTGAGAGAAGGACCCATTCAAAAAGAAACAGGATTTTATATTACACTAAGTAGCAGAAACTGCTCTACATCAATTGCATTATTAATTTCAATGTATAAGACAGCTGAAGCCTAGATTTTCATCATGTGAATTAAGCTCAGGAAAAAAATTCAAGTCAACAGGCACTGAAACCTCAGACCATGCTGGGTAACTTGTCTGAGCTTGTGATGGGCTCTGTCTGGATTCTGCAGTGAGCAACATCTATTACATTGGCAATTTAATTAATTGACAACTGAAATTCCAGGAAGTCCTGTAGCAGTCCTGACTGGCTTTGGAGATTTCAACCCTTCCCAGACTCTCCCTGTCCATTTCTCGCACAAGGCCCATAGCTTTTGTTTGTTGGATCAGATACTGCCTCCCAGTTTACTCTGTTTCAGATAATCCATCCCCAGTCCGAATCTCCCATCTTCTCAAGTTTAATGACTGAAGGAGTAATTTGTTAGCACCCCCTGTTTTTGGTAGATTTGTTCTTTAAACCACCAGTATTTTCTGTCAGGAAATGTCCCTGGAATGCCAGAACATGCCTTTGTTCATATCACCAGGGGATCAGACCCAGCCAGCCCAGGTTTATGAAAGGCAGGTCCTGCTTGACCAACCTGATCTCCTTCTGTGACAAGGTTGGTGGATGAGGAAAGGCTGTGGGTGTTTTCTGCCTGGACTTTAGCAAAGCCTTAACGCCATTTCCCGCAACATTCTCCTGGAGAAACTGGCCGCTCATGATATGGAAAGGTACACTGTTCACCATGAAAACAAACTGGCTGGAGGGCCAGTCTGAGTGTGATGGTGAATGGATTCATTTCCAGCTGACAACGGATCACTACTGGGATTTCCCAGGGCTCAGTACTGGGGCCAGCCCTGCTTAATATCTTTATCAAGGATCTGGACAAGGGCTTCAAGTGCACCCTCAGCCAGTTTGTAATCAACACCAAGTTGGGTGGGAGTGGCAGCAGGCTGGATCAATGGGCTGAAGCCCGTTCTATGAGGTTAAACATGGCCAAGTGCCAAGTCCTGCAGTTTGGTCACAACAGCTCCAGGCAGCACTACAGGCTGGGGATAGAATGGCTGGGAAACTGCGCAGTGGAAAAGGACCTGGGGATGCTGGTCAACAGTGGCTGAACACGAGCCAGCATGTGCCCAGGGGGTCAGGAGGGCCAATGGCATCCTGGCTTGTGGCCAGAAGGAGTAGGGAAGGATTTGTCCTCCTGTACTTGGCACTGCTGAGGCTGCACCTCAAATTCTGTGTCCAGTTCCGGGCCCCTCACTGCAAGAAGGACATTGAGCGGCTGGAGTGTGTCCAGAGAAGGGCAGTGTAGCAGAGAAAGGGTCTGGAGCACAAGGCTTATGGAGAGCGGCTGAGGGAGCTGGGGGTGTATACCCTGGAGGAAGGGAGGCTGGGACACACAAACACACACACCCCTCCACACCCCTCTTTAAGTACCTGAATGGAGGTCATAGTGAGTGGGGTCAGCACCTTTTCTCCATGAACGAGTGACAGGACAAGAGGAAATGGCCAGTAGAGGTTTGAATTGGATCTTAGAAAAAAATTCTTCACCGAAGGTGTTGTCAAGCATTGGTGGGAGCTGCCCAGGGAGTGGTGGCATCACCATCCCTAGAGGTACTTACAGAGATGTACAGGTCTGGTATGGGAACTTAGGGACGTGGTTTATTGGTGCACTTGGTAGGTGAACAGCTGAAGTCGATCCTAGAGGCCTTTACCATCGTAAATGGTTCTACAGTTCTATGCTGAGAAGCACCAATGTACTGAGTATGTTCATCACTTTATTGACTGTCTGTTTTGAAGAAACACAGCTGCCTCTCCCGAAGTTTTCCTCCAGCCTTATCTCTTTGGTTTACTTCAGTGCAATTAACTTGAATGCCATTGGTGTTTTTGCTGGCAACAGACTGATCTCATAGCACAGTTCAATCTTATGTGGGTTTTCCAGGCAGATATGAGCTTCTCTTGTTCTCCAGGCTAGCTGTTTGTGAACTTGCTGGGAACAAGGTGATATATAAGTTGCTAAGCTGGAGCTAATGCACTTATTCTTCACAAAGTTCATTCACATCTATGTGGAGTGCAGACAAAGCATGTTCAACTCCCCCTGGGAAAGCCACAACAGCCCTTTAAAGACAGCTCTGGAAAAGTCTTTAATTATGAGATGTTTGAAAGTGCTAAGAGCTTTGTACAAGAACCAAAACTAAGAGAGTAATTACTAAGAGAGTAATTACTAAGAGAGTTACAAGAAAAATATCTCACTGAAAATATTCTTCATACATCATAAAGCATACATCAGCTTTAAATTTGTTGTAAAATCAAGAGCCAGAAACAAACATGAAACCAGTATCTAACTTTTCTTTCCTTGTGAGATGGTGCAGCTGACTTGCTACTTCTTTTTAGTGCCATTTCAATGACTGGATAATGGTTGAGCAAAGACAAACTTAAAATGCAGACAGTGGGTGCAAGATGGAATGTTAATAGAGGAAGAAATGGATGGAGCTTCTCTTTCAAAATGATTACATGGCAGTGTTGCAAAGTAAAGAAGCAAAATTGCTTTTTTTGGAGAGGATGTAGAGTTTGATGGCTTTCCCAGTTTAATGGCAGACTTTCAAAGTATTAAAACTAATGAGGTACAACTTTCCATTAAAGCAGCAGCATGAAGTGTTTGTCATATGTCTGTCATGGATACTGACTCCCATGGAGGAGATGTTGTCTTTAGATCTTGGCACATTTGTTTTGCCAAGCTCAGAGTAGTCTTTGGTTTGGGAACTTATTTTTGTCTTTATTGCTGTTGATGTCCTCCTCTAAGGAAGAACTGAAAGGAGGACTGAAAGTGGGGAAGAGAGCGCTTTGTATAAGTGCTTGTCTCTTGTCTCTTTTTATAGTAGTGGTAGTTTGTGAAATGCCAGTGTGTTTGTCTGGATTCTCAACAGCACAGATGCTCCAGCTGCTTGGTTTATGTGTGGTATGCTGTGTCAGCCTTGTCACTTGTGTTTAAGGCTTCCTGTAACTGAATGACAGTGTAGCAGTGATAGGACAGAGACACAGAAAAATGTAAACTTTTGGGAAAGCTTGAAAGAGCATCAAATCTTTTCCAGGGCAGAGCCTTGCCTGGAAAGAAGCAGGGATGTTGCATTGCCAGTAGCACAACCAGGAAGCACATACAGGGAATGTGGGATAAGGCAGTCTTGGAGTCAGTTTCAGTCTTTCTTCTTTTTAACCATTTTTAGAGTATGGTGGTAAATGGAAACTGCTCCATTATTTTGCCCAGAACTTCTTTGCACCACTGCTGCCTGTGGCCTTTGAAGACAAAGGGATGTTGCACATTTATGGTGTCTCAGATCTTCATGAGGACCACAAGCTGACTTTGAGGGTAAGTGACACCTACCTCACTATTCTTGTGTGCCTCCTGCAGAAATGTGAGAACCTGAAATGAACACATCTTTGTACACACAAGCTTCGGTAAGGCCGTGCTCAAACACCATCAGATGCAACTCTATTGTTTAATCTTAGGGGCAACACTATTCTTTAGTAAAGTAGTGTGTAGTGCTTCACAGAAGAAGGAATTGCTTTTCTTACAGCCTGTAGGTATAAGGCTGAAATGAACTGTTGAAATCTTAAAGGAATTGATGGTTAAATAAAACAAAATGTGAAAAATGGTACCTCGCTGCTTAACAAAACTATTCCCTGGGTGTTAGAACTAGATAACCTGATTAAGTAGGGGGGAAAAAAGGGATTGTACCATTGCTTACCAGTACTCAAACTATGTGGCTTTGGGAAACAGGACTGGATTATTTTCTGAAATATGAACAGCACATCTTTAATTGGAAGGTCACCTATGCATGTCACCATTTTGCAGTTGACACCTTAACTGTTTTCTGATAATGCTATAGAAACTGATAGGATTTTTAAGTCAGTATTTGGACTGCTGTGTTTTTTGTAGACAACAGTCATCCTTTCTAGCTTGTTACATTTCGTTGCTGTAAATCATATGGCAACCAGATCCCAGATGAATTTAGGGACCATTTTCCACTATGTGATACAGCTCCTGGCATAAAGTGTGTCCCATGTGAAAACAGTGTGAAGGATGGAAAAACAGACCTTGAGACCTGGAATAACTCACTAGTCACTACTAGTTCCAAAACAGTCATTTTGGAACTAGTAGTATGTCAGCTCCTAGAACATTGTGCTGTCTGGTGAACTTCCATGAATTTTCAGATTTATAAGGTTGCTTATATGGAGTAATATATGGTACCGAAAATGATTGCAATTTGTGGATAGTCGGTTCTTGGAGTAGAACTGCACTTAATGAAACTGTTTATTTCTGGTCTGAGTTACTCTAACAGACATAAATTCAGATTCTATGATAGCATCAAAGAAGTGTTGGCAGTAGGATAGGCAGTAGGATGAATACTGTATATTGCACTTCAAGAAGATTTGGAACTTAACTCTTGAAAGGCGTTAAGATCTATTCCTGATTGCACACTCCTGTTAAGGCAAAAAATAACTGAAAATTTATAAAATAGGACGTTGTAATTCTCGTTAAGTGCTTAATTCCCAAATTATGCCCTTTTAAAAAAGGTATATTCGTAATGCATGGATGATGTCTGGCAGTGTATTTTGCTGTATTAATATAACCTTCATAATCCCTTTTAAGATGATAGAGCTTGCTTCTGTTTAAGAGTGATTATGCAGAAGCTCTAGCATACCTAGTTGGGTTACATCAGATAACTGAGCAATCTCAAGAAAATCCTTTGTTTGAGTTTTATTTTAATCAAGGAAGGGAGGAAAAAGAATCAATGAATTAGTCACTCAGTAATTCCATTTCCCAGCACTCCCTTGGCAGGAATTGGCAATCTCTTCCTCTCAAGGAGCCTGGAGAAAACAAAAAAGTCTTGCAGATCAAGAGCAGCTCCAGACTGTTTGAAACAGACCTCTTGTTAGTTTTTTAGAACGATCTAATTTTTATGCCATATCTATTGTGTAGTTTCTTGCTAGGTGGAAATCAGCTGGTGCTGTCAGAAAAACATCTGTTGTAATGAGCAGTCTGAAATCTAGGGTGCTGCGTTGTTTTCACAGATGTAGCCTTTCTTCTAAGCTTTGTGCTCTCTCAATGTGTTTGATAGGTCGTCGTGCATGCCTGGAGCTCTTTGGAGCCTGTGTGCACCCGTGCCAAAGAAGGTGTGACTGTTAAAGCACAGAGTGCTGTCCCCATCTACAAGGAGTCCATCAGTGACCTTCTGGAAAGATGCAGAAATTGTACCAGGAAAAACTGTGTTATTACTTTCTGTCTCGTGGGAGAAGATGGTCTCCGGAGTCCTACAAACCATTACTTCCTTTCATCACTCAAGGATGCTGTGGGATTAGAAAAGACCCAGCTTAGTGTAAGCATCAATCATGCTAAATTACTGTATTTGGTTTTACTAATCTTACTGTTTTGAGTTGTTTGCCTGCTATACAATGTCTGAGTCCTCTGAATGTTCTTTCTCCTTAGTTGTTGCTATTCTGGCTTCCAGGTTGAGTTCAAAATCATATTTTTTTCTGGTGTCACTATATGTATATCTAAATAAGACTGGTGGGGTTTATTTGTGTGGTGTGGGTGTTGGGTTTTTTTTTTGTGTGTGTGTTGTTGTTTGTTTGTTTGTTTGTTTTGTCTGGACTTTGTTTTGTTTTAAATAATGAACTCTTCCTTTAATTTGTTTAGATTGTCTTCCACCTTGCAGCATTGCTTCTTTCTTGCTTGCTTTTTGTCCCTAGACAGCAAATAGCATTGTGACAAGTGTTCTGGCTTGCAGACAGCACTGTATGTCAGCATTAGGGGATCCTAGTTCAGCTGAGTGTGAAGTTGCATTATTGTCAACAGTATTTCCTCTGGAAGTGCTCTCTCTCAGATCAGTGTAACATTGCTAACACGCAATATTGCATGCTCCTTTCCTCCTCCTTCAAATCCCTGCCCTCCAGTAAGGGTTCTGATTTGCATAATAGTGATTATTTCTTAATAGCTGGCAAATGTGTCAGTCTCCTAAACAGGCACAAAAAGCATCAGTGTTGTAAAACACTGTCATTTAGTCTATTTGCCGTTTTTTCCTAGATTTCTTCTGTTCCTAGCAAGCTTGCTGTATATATAGAGAGCATGCATGCCCTGTGTGTGCACACACATTTTGTTAAGCCTCACTTCTTAGCATGTACATCTTATTGGAAAATTCATCATCAGATGGGCAACATGGGAACCTTTGTGTTCTCACATTTAGCTTTCAAACTGCAGCTTTGCTCTTCAGTGCTAAACTGAACAAAGGGGAAATAGAGGTCTAATCTCTTTGAATCTGGACCAGCATAATTGCTTTACAAAAAAGCAAATGGGCCAGATTTTCCCTTCTTATCTCTTTCACGGCAGCACAGCCTGCCTCCTGGGTATACAAAGAAAAGAAATCAGCCTATTTTAATTTTTTTTTTCATCTGGTGGTACAATCTGGAGTCTGAGTCAAGCTGTGGGGAGATTTTTTGTTTTGGTTTGGTTTTTTGGTTTATGGATGATATCATCAATAAGAAAAGCTCTGCAACTGGAGCATCTTTGGAAAATTTCATTCCTTTATCTTGTGACTGTGTTGTCTTTGCAATACTAACTAATAAGGATAGCTAGCATAGCTAGATAAAGGCAAAGTGGTCATTTTAAGAACTGCCGCTGTAATTTAAAAAAATTACTGTTTTGCAAGAAGCTGGTACATCTAAACTTAGTTACTAAAAACCTAACTAGACTTTCAATTATATTGCTAATCCAAGAGCTACTGTTCGTAGCATTGCTTTTAAAAAGCATCAAAAGCATTAGTATTTCTTCAGGAAACAAAATGTATAGAGGATGTGTGCTTTTTTCCAAAAATGAATAGCATTGCTTTTGTTGTAAAACTGGAACATGATGTCTGCACTGACTGTAATTTGTCCTCTTTTTATAGATGGCTAATTGGTATTTGAAAGTTATGTATCATAATCTTTCATTGCTGCATGAAAATGCATCCTGGTTGGGATTTTAAGTCTCTCTGAGATTTAAGTACTGATAGACCTTAATCTAAAACATACCTTGACTTGATATTTTTACAACGGTTTTTTTTATATTTTACTTAATGAAGTATAAGGGCTTCACTGCCATGATGCATTAAGATGAAATGGCTTTCTGTCTTACTAGGGTTTTTACCATCATTTCCTTCTGTGTATTTGTATTATGTATATTATTGAAAGGCAAGTTCTTCTAGTAGATGTAAATTGATAAGTTGAGTGAAGTGTTGGTGAAAGAACAAATCTCTTTCAGTGCAGTAAGTACGGGATACCAGTACTATGTAGAAGTCAGATTACCTTTATTCAGTTATTCTCATAAGAAGATGGCAAAGTGATAATACTTCTTGGCATTTTTCCACAATCTATAGTATTCTGTAGGAAAGCTCCAGTAACATTTGCAGGTTTTGCATGATTCTTACACATGAAGAATATTAGTTTTGATAAAATATGGTTGTTCAGCCTGTTTTACTGACATGCAGGTCTTTCCCAGTTTGGGTGTAACTGGGGTCTTCTTTAACACGAATTTTTTTTTATAATACAATTTTTTTATTTCTCTTTCAGGCCTCTGTATCCCAACAAGATGATGTTTATATTTTTGCTCTTCAGACCACTGCAATTGCTCCTTTTGTTACTCTGGATGTAGGGAGTATAAAAGGCAGATTTAGTGATAATGGTTTCCTCATGACTGAAAAGAAAAAAATGGTTGTGTTTTATCCTTGGGAACCTACCAGTGTTGAAGAACTAAAAAGTTCACTAATCTTGACCTCTCTACTGGATGTTGTCTGAGACTACTTCATTTCCTTCTAGATAAAGAGTGAAACAAGAGGAGAAAAAAAAACCCCTAGAAGAATTTGAAGTTGAAGTGGCATACACTTTGAGCTGGCTGAAGAACATACTGTCTGTTCCTGTAATGTGAATTTTAACTGCTGGTTCAATGTAAAGATACCAACAGCAAAGCTTACATATAATATATGTGGTGTATTGAAAGCACATCCATATTTTTTTCTAGTTTCACTATGTTGTAAGTGGAAATTCATTTTAGGATAACAGCAAAGTATGCTGGGGGCAAGGAAGAAGGACAGGGGGTGAAGCTGGGACTACCTCCAGTAGCCACCAAGCCACTCCATGGGCAGGTTGCTAAACATTTGGCTTGTCTGTCAGACGTGGTTTGAAATGCAGCTGGGATTTTGCTGGAGTTCCACAAGGATACTCTGTCCACCCAAGCAAATATTCTCTTGCAAAGCAGAATCAGCATCACAGGTGGAGTTTGAAGGAGCTCTGCCCATTGGTGCTATAAAAGCAGCACTGGGCAATAACTTGCTGGTGGTGTGGGGGGTCTGGAGCATGTGTGGAGGGAGCAGCCGTGTGTTCCATTGGAGAACTCAGAATGGGGGTCGATTTCAGTTGCGATCAGTTTTAATGGGCAGACAGAGGAGCATATTGACTGATAGTTTGGTGTTAACTAAAACTGACATACTCATGAGCAAGAGGAAAAACTTATAAATGAAAGGGAAATGATAAATGAGAGTTTCTACAAATGCTTTATTGGGTCACCAAAACAACTAACTGCAGTTAATCAGTTGCATCTGATTCAAAACTAGTCCTAGTTAAAAGAAGACATGGAAACAATCAAAATATGGACGTGTATGTGCCAGTGTTTATAGATTTTGTAAAATAAATAGGGAAGATGACAGTCATGAGTACGACTTCATAAATACAGGCAGTGACAAAGGAAATTAAAAAGTTATTCTAAGAGGCATCATGGGCCAACAATACCAGAAAAATTCTTCCATTTTTTTTGTGTCCTGGAATCAAAGTGGAATCAAAGCAGAAATAAAATCAATATAAGGTAAGAATGAAAAAAAGTGGAGAGAATATGATTAATATGTACTGTTGCAGTGTATTAGGAAAAGGGCAAGTTTGTTGATGTCTTTCTCTCACATTGGAGGAGAAATGTCTCTTCCAGCAATATCTAGATATGGCACTTAATAATGTTAAATAAGTAAAACTTTTTAGAAATGACTTGTTTAAAGACAATCATGAGGCTTATCTGGAGGCTAGTGATAATTGTTAATCTCAGCATATGAGTGAAGTTTGAGATAGATAGAAAAGAGCTTTTGGATTGCTAGAAGCAAAACTCATTCATTAATTTGGGTAACTGTGACCTCGTCTAGCCTGTCACAATTTTTAGGCACAATCATGAAAGAAATTATGTGGTACATTATTAATAAGTGATGACGTGGCTCTGCAAATGAATACTACCAGCAAAGTTATATATAACAGCATTCTATTATTTTTTCCCTGTTGCTTTCTTTAGTTACCAGATTGACATAGCAAGGTTTGGGCATTTTTTAAAATTATTGCTGTTTTTGAAGGTCAGGAGCTCCCTAAGGAGTAGGTCCATTCTTTCTCACTGAAAATCTTTAATTCAGCACTTGGTGCTGTTATGAAAGATTAGCAATTGCTTAAGCTAAATGCTTGAATTCAAACCAGAATTTAAAGGGGAAGGTTGACTTCCAGTATTGTTTTAATATCCTTAATATGTTCTTTTGGTTTCCTGGTGTTGTAGTAGGTGTGTATTTATAGAAGCTGTTCTCTCTCCATGCAGCAGGGGCTGTAACATGTGCTTTGGTTAACCATTTCCCCTTGGTACTCTGGCAGTCGCTCCTGTGCTATACTTGGTTATATTGTTCTGCCTTTGTCTCAGATCAGGGCAGAGATAGGAAGCACTGCTACCCTGCACTCCTATGGACACGCCCATCTTGCCAGCTGAGTGATGTTACAGCTACAGCAGCACCTGTATTGCCAGTTCTGTCTGATGGGGGCTTGGCAGCAGGAGCGTTAGGAGGAGCATTTGGTAAGTGCCCTGGTTCTTGTCCTCAGTGTCATTACATTATTGGTGGCAGCAGTGGAGGGGAACTGGCCTCATCAGTGTTCTTTCAGGGTGCTGCCTTGCAATGTCTTAAGGACCAGTGGGTCACCATGGTGCTGATGGCCTTTGTTTGCTCCGGGCCCCTCTGGGCTGTTCTCCACTGATGGCAAAAGCAGCAGCCAGAGTGCCCCACAGCTGTGACAAATGCCCTTCCAGAACAAAACTTGAGAGCAGGTTTGGGAAGAACACTGTATGGTGTTGGCTAATCTATTGTCCTAAAACCATTTGCTGGCTGAGATTTGGCTCCAGCTGATTCTGGGCTTGCAGAGGCCATTCTGAGCTTTAGAGGGCACCTGTTCATACTTTCTGCCACACAAGGAGGACTTATTTTGCTCCAGTTTATTGGAGTATGTCCTTGGAAGCTTTTTGAGGTTCTGCATCTTCTCCAGGAAAGAAGCATGCATGTATCTAAAAATCACTCTCTAAATAAGTGTTCATAGTTCTGTCAGTCTTTCTTGTTATCTGCTGTTTGCATACGTTGTGGTCTGGACAAATTTTCTGCCTTAGAGGCACATCTTTCTTTAGTACTTTTGCTTCTATTAGTTCCCTTTTGGCTTTGGAGATGTGTAGCAGAGACCATTTCAGTGACTTGAAGCAGTGTCAGGAGCAGAGAAATGGGCCAATGAGTTTCTTATTTATAGTACAGGAGAGCTGGGTTTTGAAGCTTACAAGCCAGCCTTTTTATTGTCAGAGTCACTGTTTTCTTTCTTGCCCACTTAGAGAAACATAGTTTGAAATTTTTGGGACAGGTTTCAATGCAAGAGTTGTGTTTACATAACTTTGCTTTCCAGTCAGATGTTACACGATAGCAAAACGAAAGCCCCAAACTCATTCAAATAGTGTGGAAAACCAAAACTTCAATGAAAAAAGGTCATTTCTGTAAGAAGTAGAGTCCAGTCAGTCAGTAGAGACCTGTATCTGAACTAGTGCTCTTCTGCATTGTGCATATGGCAAGGGTGACTGGATGGCTGAAATCCTATAGCAGTTAGGTGTAAATGAGGCCATGGGAAACCTCTGCAACCTTGGAAAAACATACTCCAGCCTTGGGTCTAAGTGGGACATCAGGCTGCTTCATAATGCTGAATGGAGAAAATCAACTCCTTGGTAATTAACTTTTGTCTTTTGCTGTAGGAGTCTTTTGAGGCCAGCAAAAGTGTGCACTGTGTCATTGGCCATTACTCTAGAACTGCTTTTATTTCAAGACATGATCATCCAGAAATGCCAGAAGCTGTGGATGGTGGGTGAGTGTTGACCACTGCACCCTGAGCTAGCAAATGGGTACCACGATTCCTTTCACTTTACTTGAGGGGATGCAAGGAGAGTGGCTTGCTCTTCTTGAATGCATGAAAAAAGCATTTTACTTTCCCAGGCAAGGGAGAAAAGACAGTTCATACACCATTACATGTAGGTAAGATCCTTATCCTTCCTGCAGTCTACAGAATCTCAGAATGCTGCCTAGAGCTTCCCACTACCAGTGATTTCCAAGTTTGCAAATACATGCCAAGATGATGGCAGGAAACATACAGCTGTAGCAGCCAATCTAAAATCAAGGGCACTTTAACTTTCTGAGTAATTCATTTTACATCAAATGTAGAGAAGATCTGAAGGGGTCTGTTGTCACAACTTTAGCTACATTCCACAAGTTTCTGATGTTTATTACTGCAGTAGAGTAGCAGAGTAAAAAAAATCTATAAGTATTAAAGCGTTTTTTATTAAATACACTGAAACTGAGAAGCTGCCACACTGCCATTTAAAGCACTTCAATACACAGGGCCTAGAGGACCTGCTGTGCATGATCATTAACCTGATAAACAGCTATTGTGCAACATCTGGTCATGAAGTGCTTTAAGGAAATGCAGATCCAGGTGTCTTCTGGTGGTGTAAAAGCAGAGCTGGTCAGAACTAAGGCTAAAAGATGTGAATAATAGCTGGGATGCCCTGGTGACCTGTAGGATTGTGGAAACCTCAGTAAAAATCTCTGCCAGCGCCCTGAGCTGTGCTGGAAATTCTATGAAAGCAGGTGTGTTTTACTTGGACAGCAGCTCTCCTAGGGCTCAAAAAACCCTCTCCTGGAATATGAGAACCTTTGCCTGTTTCTGTTATAGCTGGAATACAAAGAGAACACTGGAGAGGTACATTAATTGAAGAAAAATCTATGTGCCTTAGACACTGCCTAGATGACGATTATACATACAAGAACTGAAAGAAAGAATGGCACTTTTACTCATTTTCTCTGGAAGTAATTAAAGTTCTCAGTAATTCAGCTGGATTGTAAATTTAATTCAAAAGGTTTTTTCATTACTCATAGTTTAATTCATTACAGCAACTACTGCTCTAAACATAACCGTTTTCAAGGTTTATCTTGATTCATTTTCTCAGGAGTGACGCCCAAGTTACTGAAGACTGAGCTGAGCCAAGAACCACCCTGTCAACACTCCATCCTTGTGCCACAAAAATTGGCTGGAAGTAAGTGACAATGGTACAATGGCCCTCTTGGCTTTTTCATCATGAACTCTGATGCCTGTTCTGTTTACTTGGGCCAACATCAATAACAGGACACTCACCATTTCAGAAGTGATGTCAGACAAGAAACACTGCTCATGAGCACAGTTACTACAGGAGATTCTAGATAGCCCAAAGAAGAGCTGTCTCATCAGAGATTTGCTGAGACACTAAATAGTTGGTTTCAGTGTAAATGATATTCTGCTGCCATAATGATGAGAACTAAAACAAGGCAGAGGCTTTAATCTCAAAGCACAGCTGCTCAGCAGTAGCTAAGGGTCCTGCTCTCCCTCCACAAAAGGTACTTTAGCTTTAAGACAGTGGCTTGCACCCTTTATTTTAGTGCTTGGAAATGAGCATGATCTTGTCTCAATGCCTAAAACTGAGCTAAATCTTCAATACCTCTACTTGAAAAGTAATGTAAAAATCACTGCAGGCACAGACAGGAGAAGTAATTTTGGGGTTTTATTATAAAAGTAAAATAAAAATAAGCATTTAAAAAGCACGCTTTTTCAAAAAGGAACAGATATTAAAAAAACTATTTACAAGTAGGAGAATGCCGAACTTGAAAAAAATTTTGAATGAGAGGCACCAAAGTTAAGTTTAAATATATTATTTGAAATATACAGGATTCTTTTAGAATTCTCTTTTTTTCTCTAAGTTGTCAACTGTTGTGATTAAAGTAATGATTTTTCTTTGCCAGCTGTTTTATAAGCTGTTTGCATGCAACTGTGCTGCAAAAATTATGAAGACAGCAGCTAGGAATGGTATCCTCTGATTGCTTGTGTGCTTATTAACCTCTTTAGTAAGTTTGTATTATGCATTTCCAACTTCTTTTTCATCTGTAAAAGAAAGTCCTCCCAGAGCAGGAAAGCTCAGTCAGTCTTTCACAGCATCCAGTCCTGTGTATTAATGCAGCAGTGGAGCCCTGGTTATTGTAAATGGCTTGTAAATGAACACAATTAAATGTACTTGAGGAAGGAAGCAGTGGCTAGGAGTCACATGCTGCAGTTGCCATTTGTTCGTGTTCAGGTGGGATTCCTCCAGTGCACTTTTGGTTGTGAGTTCCCTTCCCTCAGGCCAGGATGACACTGATGCAATTTGAAATGTCCCACTTGTTCCTGTAACTGCATATTGTTAATTGAAGATCACTAGTCAGCTATATAATTGCTTTGCCCAGAACTTTCATGTCCATAGCCCAGGGCCATTTTGCCAAGTGTTAGTGAGGGCTTGCTGTTCAGAGAGTCTGAGTAAGTGAAGCTCAGCTTGCGGAAGGAGGTCTCCACACCACTGTCACACGTGCTTTCAGTGTCTTGAAATCTGCTGTTGTAGAGCTCACCTGAGGGACAGACAAAAGGGAAGTCATTTGTGTGCCTTGAGCAAGGTTGCTTTAAGAAAAGCCTAAGGAATACAAACCAACAGAGTTAAGCTCTTCTATATGAACATAACTCTAACATGAGGTATTATAATAGGAAAAGCTGTGCTGAATGTTTCCAGGCCACCAAAGCATGTGCTCTGATGTACTGCTGGCAGAGATCAGCTTGCAGTTGGAGCTTGGATGGGATGAGGAGCCTGGTGCTCTGCTGACACTAATGGTGGCACTGCACTGGGGTCAGGACTCTGCCCAACTGTGGTGGTTGCAGGGCAAAAGGTTCTCTGGTTCTCAGAGTAACACTCTGTGCAAGTGTACAGCTCCAGGATGAGGCTCCTAAAACTTATAATTCATGTTATTTTAACTTACAGATCTCCTTTTGAGACAAACACTTGAAAAGCTTTGATCTAGTAAGTGACCCTGAAATAGGAACAAGTCAGTAGCATCTATCACCTGTGCAGGATCCACAGAAGTGCCTGACTGCAAGAGCTGAAACTGAAGATGGAATATGGGATCAGCATGACTAAAAACAGTGGTGGTGTTGTAAGAGTTCAGTTGTTTTTTTCTAAACAAACATCCTAAACAATGTGATGCCCTCCATTCAAGCTGCAGAGGGAGCAGAACCCCTCTTACCCTTCAAGATGAATCTAAAGGGGCAATATGGGTAAAAGCACATTTTTGGGTGGGTGTCAAGGTTTATTCCATGACTGACCAAATAGTTTTCTGTAGAGAATAAACTGGCAATGTTAGACTGGAATGGAGTGACTGTGATGTTTCTTCTTTCTTATCAGAAATACCTATAGTATTTTATACAGGGTCTAAGCTTCCACATTAGGCTACAGGCAGCATTACTGGTGTTTGAACAGGAAAAAACAAAATGTTTTTGTTCCTAAACTTGGCCAGGCAATGACTGAACAGCCCTGATGACAAACTTCTCACAACCTCTCTTTTTCTTAGTAGAGTTCCCTGCTCAAAACCACTCCTTCACAACCTCCATCCCTTGAAGATGCTGAGAACTCAACTGGACCTAACACGGGCAACCTCATGTCATGTTCCACTGGCCCTGCTCTGAGCAGGTAGTTGGCCAGCAGGACTGCTTGAGGTTACACAGGACATGTAACCTAAGCCATCCCCAGTTTCTTTGCCTACAGAACACTGGGCCATTTTTGGACTGCTACACATGATGGAAGAAGAAATTTAATACTGAAGTCTTACTGAGAAGTTTGGGAGCCCAAAATATTTTTGTTCATTCAGCTATGAGGGGAGAAAAAAAAGTCAAGAACTGATGGCACTTGTACACACCTAGGAGATAAATGCCTATATTCCCAGTACATCCAAGGCATTACCATTAGCAAATGGCAGGTGTCTGGTTTTAGCAAAGGGCAGCAGTATAATGAATACTGTGATGCAGGCATGCTGTTTGTGGTCCATTTGTCCTCTCCTTCCTACGCCTAGCAAATATCTATGATGAGAGGGGTGACACTGCAGTAAAATGTTTCTTAAACCACTAAGCAGGTGAAGCAGTCTGTGCAAGAAGGTGTGCAGTCTGTCAGCAGTCTTAGATAGAGTGGGGAGGGGGAACTGAAAAAAAGTCTTAAATAAAGCTCTTCATATTTTGCTGTCAATTTTACCTGTCTCTCCATTTGCAAAGGTGAGTGGTGATGGAACAGCTTTTGCTATACTGTCCTCCAGGGAAGATGGTCTGTGTGAGATAGACAGTGCTTCCTGAATTATTTTTACAGCTTCTGTGTGATCCATCTGTCTCAAGGCAGTGATCAGCTCTTGAACTGTACCACCAGAAACCTGAAAGAGCAGACATCAGACACTCAGCATCATCCAGGCTGGCTAAAAGTGCAGGGCTACACTGTCTCACTGTGCAGGAGGACAACATTCTCTAGATGTATTAATGTTCTTTATAACCTGTTACAGCACATTACCTCATAATTATCCAGCAGAGTCTTCGATGGGGAAGGGCTCAACCTGAAGGCATTATTAAGTATGCCAAGTCCCAGTTTTTGTGCTAGAGTGGACCAGTTTTTAGTTGGATCAGGCAATTCCAATAGTTTGTAAAGCTGCATCTTGGAATTTTCATTCAGCTCTCTCAAATGTCCTGGGGAACAGAGAAATATGTTAATTTATTATTTATACAAATCATGCACCAGTTAATTTTTAAGCAGAAACAATGCCAAACTGAAGTCTATTTGGGAGTCCAGTCCCAGCATTTACAAATGTATTACTGCAATACTGCAAATGTATTCCTTGTCCTTGAGACATCTTAAGGGAATCATGCTCATTCTGTGTGCAAGGGGATGGGAAGGCACCTCTTCTCTCTCACCAGCTCAGTTACAAGCTGTTGCAGGGCAATGTCTTCTGCCACTACAGTTTCAATACTGAATTATTAGAGGGATATTGTCAAGTCTTTGTAGATGTTACCTTGTGTGAGTAAGTCCTCCAAGACCTCTGCTGACTCGTAGGGTTTGCCATTTAATATGTCATACACCTAAGAGAATACATGAAAGTCAATATTTAGGAGTATTTAGTGTCCATTAAGTTTCAGCAGTGTTATATAAAATCCTAATTCCATCTGTAAATCAGCATTTTTTTCTTCTCCCAGGCTCAGTATGACTAAGGATACTGTAGAAAACCTGTGCTGAACTTAAGGGAGAAATCTTCAGAAGTTAATCTCCCTTTATTTTAAGCTGTGTCATCTGGCAACTATTTTCAAGACACAGAGGAAGTCATGGCAGTAGCAGTGGCTAAGCAAGGAGCTGCAGCCCGTCTGCAACTAGTCATTTAAAACAAAGCCTGGGTTAGATTTTCACCTAAGGCTGGTACCACTCCCCAGCTCCAGATGATTAGAGATCCTGACTGCTTATCCTTCACACTCACACCAAACCAAATGCACAATAATCAGCTTAATCACTGTTTGGGTAGAACACAGGCGTGCATTTTCCCACCATACACAGGCTGCAATTCTGAAGAACACTCAGCAAAGGAACCCACTGGAGAATGGGCCATCCAACACAAACTACCCACCCAGCTAAATACAGTGAAGACAAGTGCAGCTACTTCAACAACTGCCTGATCATTTTTGTTCAGCAGCATTAGTCAGTTCAGTGGAGCTTTCTTCCAGTGCTGTTTCATCGGGGGAGTTTTATGGCTGAATTAGCTTAATTTTTGATGGCAAATTAGTTGAATTAATAATATTAATAAATAATTTTGGATGTAGTGAAAGGACCTAGCTGAGAGAGCTGAACTACCCTTTATAATTAGGAAAAAAACAAAAAAAAAAAAACTAAAAGAGAAAACAGATCACATACCTCACAGTTGGCTGCCATATCCAGTGGTGTTGTTCCAGGCACAATCCCTTCATCATCATCTTCATCATCTTTCACATCATCTAGATCAAACAATGGCTCAAAGTTCTCAATGTGAGGATTTGCACCTGAAAAACAAGTGGGTGGGGAGGAAGGGCTTCAAGTTGCTTCTCAATAATATTTAAAATATGCATTCTATGTACTGAATGGTACATCAGCTAATTTAGGTCCTCCAGGTAAATTATATTTTATATTAAGCTAGCGAGTATCTCTTTTTATCAATTATATTTAAATGCTGTCACCTCTCTGTACAATGCTACTCTCCATTACAAAGAGGGAAAAAAACTGACAAGCTGAGCCTTAGGACCCAAAGAAAGAGCTCTGGTTGTATCAACTGTCTTCCAGTCCCATTTTGCCTCACATAGCACAGCATGAATGTGATGAAGGGATGGTGTGGTGCTGCTTTTTAGAGTGTCAGAGAAAGCGGGGGTGTTTTTCAAAGACCAAGCAGCCATGGGAGGCTTGGGTTTCTGTTTCAAAAGAGAAAAATCCGGTTTAAATACAATTGACAAAATGTTCCAATAAAGATGCCAACCTAATTCTTCCAAAGTGACAGCACTAGGAGACACTAACAAGCTCATGCTTCAGTGATGATATTTTTTTTGGCTTTTTGTTTCTAAAGCAGTCCAACACTTATCCCAGATACATAAAAATACCTCTTCTTCACTTCTTCAGCTATAAAAGCTACAAAAGATACTCAAAAATCTTCCCAAAATCCTCATGAGATTTTTTTTGACCAACATAATTTGCCTTTCTAGCCATTAGATGGTGCTGAAGAGTGATTAGTATAGCACCTCAGAACAGAACTTTCTGATTAAATTCAGACTTTGCTTTTAACATCTGACTTCCTCCACCCATTAAACAAGTTCACTGGCACATTCTTTTCTGCTTGCAGCCTTCTAACTTGAATTGTCACTGTGAAGGAAAAGTCTCCAGCAAAGATCTATTTCCATACCTGCTGCTTTGAGAACTGCTGCCAATTTTGTTGAGCCCCTTCCAGCTGCTATATGAAGCGGAGTTGTCCCATCATATGTAGTGCTGTCCACATCAGCATCACCCTAAGTTTTTATTGAATGGAAAAAAAGAAAAGAAATCTGTACAATGCAGCTGCAGAGGCTCATGTCAGCATAAACACTGCTACTGTGCAAGTAAGCACATGCCTGGTTGCATAAAATCTCTAGTTGTTGCCTGAAAAGAAGGAATTAAAAAGTTACTGCAACTGTCTGCATGCATAGGGTGGTGGTGTGCTCCAGTGTTAGAGCAGGAGGCACAGTGTATATCTCTCAAATAGGTCAGGTACATAAAAGTCACTTTGCATCCCCTGTAAAACTTCTGCCATCTGATTGCCCATGGCCTTTGGAGTCTGAGTGGTGTGCACAGAATCCTGTCCTCCTGCTGCTCATCAGAAGAGCAGCCAGGCTGGTGGCACATCCATGCATGAACACAGAGGAAAGCTACACAGCCAGCTGGGGTGTGTAGAATTAGGGATACCAGGCTCAAGGTGTTAGGATGAGACAAATATTTATAGATTACACAACTATACCTCTGTGCGTGTCTCTATACATGTTCTGCTTCACACAGAAGAAGGGATGAACTTGTTCTTGGTAACTTCAGTGCCTGCCAGGATTACTCAGTGAAAATTACACATGGCATGTGCAGTCAGGTTAGGGTCACAAACTTTATATTCCTAAACTTGGGCAAAAGCTTCACCAGCAGTGCTGAACAAAACAGTAACATTACCAGTAATTTTGCCATTATACCAGTTCAAGTAATCTAGTCAATCAGCAAGAACCTCCCCCCTTCCTTCTGTTTTTCTGAAGCATTCAAGGATTGTCAACAGCTTTTAAATATGTAATTGAAGAGATCTGGAAGAAAGAAATGGTGCCCCTACCTCAAGCAAAAGGCAGCCTGCCAAGGGGATGTTCTCCTGTTCAACAGCCAAATGCAATGCAGTTCGTCCAGATTTTTGTTCCTGAGCATTGATGTTAACTCTAGCAGCAATCAGCTGTTTGAGGCAGGACATGCTATTTGCCATCACCACCATGTGAATTGCACTGAGACCTACACAAAACAAAACCCATCCATCACCTACATTAATATTTGTAAAATTCAGAAATGTCAGAGTAATGAATTTCAAGTGGGAAAATTGTAAAATGAGTTACAGTTACTGTAGTTACCTGAGCAGAAGTAACATATTTTGCCTGCTTATACATTAAAAGATGATAGAATCATAGAATTGTTTGGGTTGGAAAGGACCTCAAAGATCATCTAGTTCCACCCCAGTCCTGCCATGGGCAGGGACACCTTCCACCAGACCAAGCTGCTCAAAGACCCAACCAACCTGGCCTAGAGGCTACTTTCAGGAATGTGGCATCCACAGCTTGCCTGGGCAACCTGTTCCAGTGTCTCATCATCCTCACAGTTCCATCCTTCCATCCTCACAGTGAGGCATTTCTGTCTTGTATCTAATCTAAACCCACCCTCTGTCAGTTTAAAGCCATTCTCCCTTGTCCTGTCCCTACACGTCCTCATAAAACACCTCTTTCTAGCTTTCCTCTAGTCCCCCTTTAGGTACTGGAAGTTGTTTTAAGGTCTCCTTGGAGCTTTTTCTTCTCCAGGCTGAAGAGCCCCAGCTCTCCCAGCCTGTCTGCAGAGGAGAGGTGTTAAAGCACTCTGAGCATCTTCATGCTCTCCTCTGGCCCTGTTCCAACAAGCCCATGTCCTTCTTATTTATGTTGGGGGCCCCAGACCCTAAGGGAGTACTCCAGGTGGAGGCTCAGGATGAAGTTAATGGTGTTCATAAATATGTTCTTTGTGCATAGACTGAAACTTGCCAAGTCAAAACCATGCAAGAAAAAAAAAATCAGATTACAGGGCGGAACAGAAGGCAGGAACTACAGAGCTCACCTAGAGCATCTTTTTGCCTCAAGAAAATAGCCTTAAAGAGAAAATCTGCATCTTGGTACTAAAGAAGTAGGTACCCCACACTGGCCTCATCTGCTGCTGAACATCTCTTCTAGAAAGTGGTCTGGAGAGTATAATCCTCCTGTAAGGTCACAGTGACCTGACACCTCAAGAATATCTGAACCACAAAGATAATAATAAATAATTTTTATTTAAAAACCAACCAACCAACAAACCAACCCCCAACCAAAAAACCCCTCTCTCTCTGAAGAACTGAACACAGTTTTTGAATCCACAATGATAATTTTAGGTCAGATGTTTTACAATCTATTAGAGCAGGAGTACTAAATTGAAGTCTCCTGTGCACTGAAAAATGGGAGAACTGTTTCTTTGTGGTTGTTTTACAGGCTCTAATTCTGTATGGTCACAAAGTACCAGATATGAAACTCAACACTAGTCCAGAAACTATTTCAAGGGGATTTCACTCATTAGACAGGAGGAAACATTTTCTTCTGAGGCTTTTTTTAAAAAAACCAAAGGTGGCATAAGGAATAGGATGAACACAGTGCTTGAGGTTGTGTGAGATTGAAGAGAATGTACAGTGACAAAAATTCATATTCATACTGTGTCACATGACCATTACCAATCTTCCTGTTCTGTATAATCAGAAAACTGACACACCTGTGTTCTCTCATCTGTGCCTGCAAGCAAGGACAGCATATGCAAAATGGGGAAAGATGTTATTTTCAGAGTCTGTATCTACCTGTGTGGCAACACAGTGTTGGCAGGAATTGTGGTGTGTTTGTCTAGAAGGGGAGTGTAAAATACAGCCATTATCTTTCCATACCTTCACCATTGGGGAGGTTGACCATTGGAGACACCTTCTCATGCCTGAGGAGCAGACTCAAAATCTTGTCGTCTCCTTCAGTAGCAGCTAAATGTAAGACAGAATTGCCATGGCGATCTAGAAGGCTGACATCTGCTCCAGCCTTCAGCAAGTCTTCCACCACCTTTGCCTGCTTTGTGATTACTGCCAGGTGCAGGGGGGTCTGCAAGTGACAGAAGCAAGCCGTGAGAAGAGAAGTAACAGCTACATCACTTGTACAGAAATCTCTGAAATACATAAAAGCTCCTAGCATGAGAAGACTGTACACACATGCAAGCTTTTAGTTTGTTGGCTTTGGAGTTGTGTAACTTCTTTTCTACTGAATACTACAAATAGGGTTTCTACTTACTGGAAATAAAAGCTGCCTTGCCAATGTCAGCAGTTGGACTTTGGGAGGAACAAAGATGTTGCCTACTGTATAAGCCAGGGCACTGACCTGACTATTTGAGCATTGCAGTGCAAGGGACTCGGGAAATGAGATAATCCCTGTGCCCCCCACACACTGCAGCCCTGCTTCCACAGCTGCCCCATCACCAAGCTCATTTTGCTCCTGAATCAGAGATTTGCAGCCGTGGGCATAGGAGTTCCTTATCGCTCAAAATGGCTGCACAGAAAAAAAGAAAATCCTGCAGTTCTATGCACTTGTCAAACTGCAGAACAATTGTGCATTTATGCCATGTGTGTTGAAGTAGCTGATCCCATTTGCACATTCCCCATTTTTGTGCACCTGCAGCACTGAACAACACTTAGGCTGAGAGGTTTTGGGACCTTCCAAAGGTTGGTTGCATACGGCATTCTTGTTAGTTCTGAGCAGCATCACACTGAATATACACACGCATGTATTTAAACAATAAGCATTCTAGTGAGGTCTGGGAAATGGTATTTCCAATACTAAAATAATTTAAAAAATGAGTAAGATTCCATATCTAGATTATATTGACAGAGGAGTTTAAAAAAAGACTAATTCCAGCTCTGCACAATAAGCTTGTGTTTGTCAATAGATCTGTCAACACATCTGCAATTAATTACTGCATGTATAAGGTATATGTCAGCTTTCAGAATATCTGTAGAGAAGAAAAATTCTGGCCCAAGCCTACATTCTCTTCCATCAATGGCTTAAGGTTTAAGTTGAAGGTTGGAAGAGCTGTAGAGATTGTGGTAGTCAGGGATTTATTTCCTGTGTAGAGCTCAGCTTTGCTTCCTGTTTCTGTTAAACACAGGGCAAAGAATTTAATTCAGAATCTTCTGCTTACTTTCAGCAGCCTCCACATTTCAAACCTGCTTTATAAGAACATAAAAATGTGAAGGAAAACAAAGAAGTCAAAGTAAACCTTCTGGGACTACCTGTATGGAATTAAAACCTGCCTTTGCTGTTCACAGCAAAACAAATGACACAAGGGTCAGAGTGCTGCTCAATGGTGTGCATAATCTCTTTAAAAGAGGTTCTTTTCCAGGCAGGTTCCCATAGCTCTTTTTAAAACTCGAGTTACAATACAAACAGGCCAGACTGTAGTTAAAGAAACAGAACTGTGTCTGCCAGTTCTTTTCCCCCTAGGTAAAAGACAAGGGAATGGGCTTTTCTCAGTTACTGCAGACATGAAAGGGAAATCTTGGTGCTCATGTGATGGGCACAAATACAATCTGGGCCGTAAGAAGGGCATAGGTTATTATGGCTTCCACATGTGCCTATAGATGCACGCCTACAGATAACTGATGGCGCAGGAACTGACTCATGATCCCAAGTTAACCAGTGTCAGAAAGGTCAGAGGAGCCCGGAGCTGGCACACTGTGATCCATACCTCTGCTTTAGTAACAGAGAAGCCAAATACTGAAGCCACGAACTGAAAGAATTACTTTTTTTGGCCTGTTCCACAGTTAACCCATGGAGGTGCTTTTGTTACCATCAAGGAGAGTTATGGACTAAACCATGCTCTCTTTTCTCTACAACCTTACAATATAACTTGTTTCTAAACTTGTTTGCATCAGTCTGATCTCTTCCCACAGACAGCAAGTTGTGCAATTTCTTTTTTACTGGCTGAACAATCAGCAACACTTATACCCCGACAACTACGCACCTGATAGAGGTCATTTCTCATGTTAATGATGCCATTGTAATTCAAATCGGGTATAACTTCCAAGAGGTTTTTCACCAGCTCTGTATGAAGGTGGATAATTGCTAAATGAAGGACACTGAAACAAACAAAAAGCAGATTATTGCAAAAGTTTCAAGGCTTTGCTGTAGATCTGACTGCATTCTGGTATAAACACTTGACTATTAGAGGTAATGATTCCAGCACGAAGTACCAACACCTAAAATGAATCCCAACACTAAAAAAAGCAGGTCAGAAGGTAACTGTTTAATACTTCAATCACAAAAGCAAAGTCAGGATGGCTTTTGCTGGCCCTCAGCATTACTTTACTACTAGGCTAATATACAAAATGTGTGGCACAAAACAATTGTTTCAGAAATCCTCGGATTCTCTGCTGGTTTGTGGTTTTTTCATATTTTGAATTATGCAGTAGATAAACACTTCTTACTGTCAAAACCTTCCTGCAGAATTTCCACAAGCCTCTCTGGTACCAAAGCAGATTTTCCCTTGGGGGTTTCCCCAGATCTGTGGGTTTTTCTTTATTTCGTTTTCAAACAGAAGAATGACTAAGGACTCAGGCCCAGTGACTAATAACCACAGGATTTGCAGCAGTGGCCAGAGGCATCATGCCAGAAATTTTGCGACATGAGTGACTGCACAGCAATACACTTTACTTCTACTGGGTTAATGCAATGGCCCTTCCTGTGCTCTTCTCCAAAGTCAGGTCCCTCACCACCAGCCTGAGTGGCTGGATGTGCAACATGGGATCAGGAAAAAGCAGGTTGTGAATCCCATCACCCCTGTCCCACAGAGCTCCATTTGCCTTGCTACCCTACGACTTCATTTGAAAATCATGCCCTTTGTTTTGAAACATACCCTGCCAGGCGCTTCGATGGCAGGTGCTGGCCAACTTACAGACTCATCATTTTAGCAAGTTGCTGCTGGCACAAAATATCAGTGCAGGACATGTGGCATAGCTGTTATGCCACTCCAGAAATACCTGAAGAGTCTCAGATTTACATTTTTGTCAGAAAAATTAAAAGAAGTTCCATGCCATTCAGGGCAAGGAGTCATCCTGAAATTGGGACAGAGAGCAGTCAAAACCAGAGATATTTTAAAAAACCAGAAAAAGATAATTTAGAAACCAAACTCATCCTTAAATGGCATTTTTTATTGATTCTATATACTACCACTGGAAGTATCATGGTGCCTTCCCTCCTTCAACTCCCCAGTGCTGTTCAAACAGTCCCACCATTACTGGAAAAGTGCTGTTCCTCTGCTCTGATAAGATGCTTTTTATTATGCTCTGTATTGTGTTGATATTTTATTTCCAAATCTCACTATAGAAACACATTTGTTCTACTGCTTTTAGTTCTCATTTCAGCAGCAAGTATTTTAATTTTACCTTGCCATTATATGCGATACTGCTGGCTAGACCACGAAAGGTCACTTCCACTTCTTAAACATTCCTACATGAAAAACTGCATTTAAGCACCACTGTAGAGCTAAAAGATATCTACAGAGCAGTGGTACTGGTACAAATACAGTCACAGCCAGTGTTATTGACTGTCCACTGTAAATATACACTAATCACAGGTTGCTGGGTTCTGTCTCAAAGCCATCAATTGTTGACAGCGAAGATTTTTTTAAAGGCTTAAGCAAAAACTTCCTAGTTGCCATATAATTTTAATGATTAAAGTGAAAATCAGGGCAATTTATTAATTAATTTTGACCTTTTTCTTCTCCCCCAAGAGAGCTGGAAGACAATCACTTCGCTTTGTTAAAAAGTTGTGAAGTAATGTATATTATGTATATTATGCTCACATAATAAATCCATCTCAGGAGAAAGGCAACGTGAACTTGAGCCTCACATATTTGCAGGTACTTCTTGATCCAGCAAGAAAACAACTATTTATCATAATTCTAAAAAGTATTTTAACTTAGTTAAAATGCCCTGCAAGTCCAAATCTGAGGAGCACCTTTTTGATATTTAAATACAGGTCCTACTTGCTCAATATTCCTCTAAACCTCCCCCCTTTTTTTTAACACAGAAGCTATAACGTCCAGAGCGCTTGCAGATTTTGTTGCTAGCTCCCACCTTGTTCATATTCCTGCTTATCTCAAAGCAGACATTAGGTTTCCAGTTGGAAAGCAAAGCTGGTAAAGTAGCTCTCTCTGATTTGTGCAGTCCTCTATCTGTAATCTGAGGCCTATTTTCACTGAAAATGGAGTGAAAATAGTAACCTCTCTCAGAGTAATTGAACAGTAGGATACAGGTCTCGGTCACTTGCAATTTTCCATCTAGCTGGACACCTTGAGACTTATCTGGCTTCTACTGTTCAAAACACTACAATTTAAGGAAATGCAGGTGATTGCACAGCTAAAAAGTGAGTATGTGATAGTTTCACTTGCTTATTCAAGAGATATCTTTGCAATTCTTCAGAGCTGCTTCTGCTGAATTTCATTTTAAATAACTACTGATCATTAGTTCCTCACAGTACTTCACTCTGAGTTCCACAGAATCTGCGTGGCTGTAGAGGAACAAAGCAGATTTCCACTCACATTACTGAAGGACTGATATGCAAATATTAGCAGCCAAGTCTGCCACAAACATCTGTGCAATCCCTTGGAAGACAAGAGTACAGTACAGATGTAAGCAAGATCAGAATAATGTCCTCTGGAAAGAATTTGGTGTCAGGGGGAGAAATGCAGTATGGACTCTTCAGCTATTGTTTCTACATCTCCGGGTGAATCTCTTTCTTGAAGCATCCTATGAAGACTTAAGGACTTGCATGGAATAAAAAGCAGGGCACTCTCCTTCAGCACCAAGCTGAGGATGCCCATGCACCGTGTATCATTATGCAAGCACAGCAATTCATGCTCGGTCAGGATTTTAAGTAAAAGAGGGCAAAGAAACTCAAACTCACAACATGCTCAACATACCCTCAATGACCAGATTACTTTCTGACAGGTACTGGATCAATGAAGTTTATGGTGTACATGCCTTCTTTTCAAATGAAATAGAAGTGTCTAAATCACAGCTCTACTTCTCCCAAACAGCAGAAAGGAGAAATGGTGCCATCAGTGATTGGCACCCATGAGGGACAGAACAAACTGACTACACCATTCTGCCCTCAAACCCATTGGTTTCAACCCAGCAAGTGCAGTGTGGTCAACTCACTTGTCCCCATTATCATCCTGGACAGCGGTGAGATGGTGCTGAGCTGCCAACAACATCTTCACATCTCCAGTCACGGCATAATCGAATAGAGCATTGCAGTGGCGCCTGGCAAGCTGCATGGCCTTCTCCAGGAACAGAGCATCTGCAACACAAAGTTTCCTCTTCATCAGCTCGGTTGTTTTCCTTGGAACACCACCTACTTTTGACAGGCATTTGTGCTGCCACAGCAATACAAAGTGCAGACCACCAAGCATTATTCACTGCTTCACTGAGATGGTTGCTAATCACTTCTGAGAGGTAAGGACAGAGGGAATGAGTGCCTGGGAAGGAAAACTAGGGTCATGCTGAGCATTCAGGCAGCAGGAACCCCAAGAACTGTCAAATCTGGAAGCTCCCTCTGGTTTGACTGGCACTGAATTAACAGCACTGTTGTGCAGTTGTGTGTAATGAGACAAAAGGAGCAGAACTTGGATCTGAACTTGCAGGTCCGAGTAGTTTCGCCTTGAGGAAGCTGAGGCACACCCATCAAATATTGCAGAGAAGCACAGAGAAAAGCTATGGAATAAATGCAGGGCTTTACACTCCTCCTCTGACTCAAATCATGCAGTTTAGCCTGCTTTACAGCAGTAGCACAGAGAGTCTGTTCTTCTGTTTGAAACATTTCATTTTTTACAGTGCTTAGCATTTGTATCCTCATTTTAGAATTATAAAATGGACAGCTACTGAGATTTCAAAAAGCAGAAGTTGTCATGGCAGGGAGGCAAAAGGGAGAAAGGGGAGAAAAGAAACTCATTTGTTTCTCTAGCTGCTCTGTCAATACTTTTGTGGGTCTGCATCAGCAAGAAACTAGTGAAAATGAAACAGATGAGCTCTGAAACTACAGTGTCATTCTGTGAAGCAGTATCATCTGAAAACTGCTGTATCTTGAACAGTTTCATATTTCTATAAAACCTTGTAAGGTTGGCAATTACAAAGTGCAAACAAGTACAACAGACTGTGTCATTTAAAGCACACATGGGGAGACAATAGTCAGGATTTCCAGCTACACAAAACCAGGCATTTAGACTGGGTCAGATGCATATCCCTGATGAACACAAACACATCATTGCTGTAAGACAAAGACTTACTCAGCTATCCATCTTATTGTTCTGGCCAGTACATCCCTGTGGCTGCTGTACTACTTGCCTGGGCTGATGGGTTTGTATTTGCTATTTACCTCTTAACACTAAATGTGTTATATTCAGGATACATATTCAGAGTAAAGGGTGTTAAGCAATTCAGTCTTTTCTCGTTATACATATTTCCAAAGATCAGAGAACTGGATGTTGAAATTCCTTGGTTTTCCACATCAAACACACAGGAAAGATACCCTTCAAAATATTACATGCATCTTTTAGTCTAATACCCAAATGATCCAGCCTGCAGCAGCTATTTTATGGAGCCTGTTCTTCTGCACCAATTCTTTGTATAATCTGAAGTTAGAAATTGCCTCCTTTCATGCCATTACAATAGAGGAAAAAAAAGAAAATGGTCAAGTTCCTGCCTACAGTATTACTTACTTTTACAATTCAGACCCCTCCTTCACAACAGCTAAATGGTCATTATTATTTCTTCATATCAGCACAAGATTTTGTTCTCTGAACCAGTCACAGGATTTATCACAACCAAAATGGCAAACAGCAGGTTGCTTCAGCCTTTCTAAAGAGCACCACCCATTGTAAGATCAAAGAAGCTATACCTTGGAGATGTTTACAACTACAGTCCATCTCCTGTGCCACTTTGGATTCCCAGGCTACAGTTGCTAGAACTGTTAATAGCAAGTGTCAGACAGGACTGACACACACAAGGTAATGTGCTCTCTTCCTGATCCAGGGAATTACAGAAGTGGTCTAGATCATATTGCACTTGGTAAAAACCAGAACCAAGAAATTCCTTTGTGCTCAATTCCTACCACTACCATGTCTCTCTAGTCCAACTACTGCTTTTTTATTTTATGCTAAGCATGATTACTCAAATCCTTTTAAAAAGTGTCCATCAACTGTTTTAAAAAAACAACGCAGGAAATGCATGTCTTGGTGTTTGGGAAAGGGGGCTTTGTAGTCTTTATGTATTTTAGAACTCTGCTGCTAAACCAGTTCTCTTGATTACCCTTGCCTTCCCCCACCTTTCGTTTTGTTGCCTGAAATAAAAAGACAAAACCCCCTGCAACAGTATTAAAATGGTAAGCTAAAAAAGCAGTTCTTTATTAGAAGCTTCCAGGTGTGTCCATAGTTACGGGCCATGGTCACACCAATTAACAGATTTCTACAGTTTCTGTAAGTTTAACAAATTATCCTATCTAACTAACATTGTCCAATTAGGAGAGCAGTTGGTTTGGTAATTTTTCCCCCAGATGCTACTCTACTGGAGCTGGTCCAGGGCTTCTTCACCCCACTTCTTGTTATGTCTTCTAAGATTTTGATTGGAAAACAAAATGTTCTTCTTGTAGGTCCTCTAGTTGAAAATAAGACTAAACAGTATTTCAGGAGTGTGTTAGAAGGTTAGCTTATTACTCTAAAATCTAACAGAAAGGGTAGGAAAAATACCAGGAACTGTATAACCACATATTAATGGTCTACAAAGCTACAAAATAAATGAAAAATACATAAAAAGCAAAAATTTTTAGGCATTAGTTTAATGTGTAACACTTTGCTACTGAAGTTATTTTACTGTGTAAATTTTTACTGTGTTATTTTCTATTTGCCAAATGGAAACAGGTACCTTTGCTTTTTAAATTCAAACTTATAATGCTACTTTGCATGCAATTCAACAGTGTTGCAGGGAAGACCTACTGCAAGTCATACTAACATCCATTAACTCATCCACTAAAGTCTCTCAAATATCAAAAGCCAAGTCAACTGCTGAGTTATATTCCCTATGGCTTCACTGCTTGCAGCATTCTTTCCTCACACAAGTTTATTCAACGGCAGTGTTAAACACACCCAGGAGGCAAAGCTGTCTCATCTCCTTGCATGACAAGCAGAAGCCCAAGTGTCCTGTGACAGGACAAAGGTGGAAGGTTATCTACAGAACTAGCTATGGGGAGGGAGAGATCTTGGGGAATGAAGTCCTTCCTGTTTCCTCTAGGAGGTATTACCATGTTCTGAAAACAGCAAGCAGACATTTTTGGAGTTTCCAAACCTTTAATGCTTGCTTTGCAGTACTGCAGTTTGATTTATCCTAAATACATTTACTTGCTCACTTACCCTGCCACCTGCAATCTGCTTCGCTTACTTCAGTCTTACAGGAAGAAACAGAATCCTCCTTTTTCTCATCAACAGCAGATGTTCTGCACTCAGTCCTCTCCACGGTTTCCACCTTCAGATCACGTTTCACGTCCCATTTGTCACTTTGTTTATCACAGCTCTTTCTGTCTTGTTCAGCTGTGCAATTTGATAGACCTTCTAACAAAAAAGTAGAATCATTAATGTCCAGTACTGTCGCTTTTTTTAATACAAATGATAAAACTCAGCTAGACAAAACCAATCCCTGAAAAATTAATACAAAAATTTACTTCAATGTAAAACTTACCACTAAACTCACAGATCATAATATTCCAGATGCCAACACATATGGACAGACACACTTGCCCTAAAGTGATGTTAATTCTTGACAGTCTTTACTTTATTATATATTACAACAGATTGACCTCTCTTTTCATGGTACAAGAATGTTAGTCTGAAGTACTCACGCAAAATCTAGCAGAATTACTCAGACACCTTTTTTTTTTCCTAACAGCAAATTCATCCCTGAGACTCTGGAAATATCTATGGAGTGATCAACATGTACATCTGAAATTACCTTCCTATTTTAGGAAGCCAAGAGTGTCCTTGTTATTAACTTAATCTTTTCCATTGATTTCTCTGGACTACAGGGTAGTACCAGACTGTGGCAACAAAGGAAGATACATTTTCTGTGGTCTAGTCCTTGGGTTATCTGTAATCAGCACATGCAAGCAAGCAAGAGGGCTGTTGCTTGAAACAATACACTGAATACAGAAGCACATGGAAGGATTTGGTGACTGCTTCTCAGGATTGCACAGTAAGAAGGAACACTTGGACAGGAAAAAAGAGAAGCAGGGCAGTATAAGCTACACAAATCCCTCTGCTGCCAGAGGTTTCAGAAGAGGCCCTCTCCAGCACACTTAGCTAGACCTGCCTGACACTTTGGCTCATATTGTAGAAGAAAATACAGGTCAAACTCAATTCAACTGTTGGAAGAAACATTTATGCTGTTACCATGTTTCATGCCAGTAGTGGATTTTGTTGTGCCAGGATGGAAATGCATCCCTCCAAAAGCAGAGTATCCATATGAAGGAAAACTGAACCCTAAAGAAAGGAAAAATATTCAGAATTAATAGAATTATATCCTAAAACAATGAGAACATCATCTACAAGAACACTGAACCTAAAGAACTGAATTTCTGTTTTCTGCATGCCTTCTGCTTTATTCCATCCAATTAATTTTTCAGGCTAAAGGTGAACTTTCCCCTATCCCTTAAAAAATCCAAAGAAATTCTAGGTGGTTGGCTAGTGACACTCTCTATCCCAACATCCATAACGCCACACAAATGTAGTATTGCTATGTCTTTCCTCTAAAAATCAACTGAGACATCACAAGCTGCCTCTGTGCTTTTGAATCTTTATGATTACAACACATTTGTATTCTGGTATGTTATGCTATACATGTGCTGCCAGCAACACATGTAGCAATTTGAAAACTGCTGCCCTATTCCCTGCTCTAAAAAAAGGGCTGTGGTTCAGGTGACATTTGCTGACCTATAGGTTTTTAATGCTCCACTGCAAGAACCAAAGCAATGCTCTCATGATCCTGCATATCAGATATACTCTGACTTCAACAGATATAGCACAGTAGAAAATCTACTAAAGAGTATCTCCAATTTTTAACAGTTTTTTGCATTAACAGGGTTAATTTGCCAAATTCCACTTGTGGTCCAAGAAACAATTCAGAACCTGTTTAATTTTAGACACCCAAAATGATAGTTAACTGAGCTGTCTCATAATTTCAGTGCCTCTAAGGCCCTAGGAAGCAACAAAGCCTCCAAAATGGGAAGACAAATGGGATGATGAAATGTTAAGAATAAGAAAATGCTTGGTTGAATTGAATAACAGTAGAATAAAGGCAACAGAGTCAGGTCTTATATGCCTAGGTGACAAAAACCTCTTTACATTTTAAAAATCAGCATAAACATCTGTCCTGCTCTCAAAGTAGAACTCTTTTCCCTCTTTGCCCAAAACTGCTGCCTTACCAGAGCCAGCACTGCCACTTGCCCCTCCATACATGCCACCACCTCCGGTGCCACTGCCTCCGCCATAGCCATCAGAGAAGTTGGGCATGAGCTTCTGTCGTTTCCTTTGCACTTCTTCTTTATCTGGGATAGAAGGAACAGAGAGAATAGGGAGTCAGTCCTGCTGGTGGCAGGCACAGCACAGGGTGTGCATACAGAAAGCATCACTACAGTTACTAGTTCATAAAGGAAAATGCAGAGTGTGGTAGAAGAGTCAACTTTCCTCAAGCTCCAAATAGCAGAAAATCTTTGTATGTGTCGGGGCAGAGAGAATTCCTCTGAGAAACAGGCCAGTGCCAAGTCCCCAGTCAGACCAGCAGCATCACTTCAGCCTGCTTGGTCTCTTCAGCTGCATCACTGCCTTGTGCTCAGCCCTGGGGGGCACATGCAGAGATGTCTTGGGGGGCTCAGAGCTTCCTTCAAAAATGTCTCATGTACTTAGAGCCCTGGAGATCAGTGGTCCCAAAATTCTTCCATGTCTAAGTCAAGTCATGAATCAGCACAAGTACTCCAAACCCCAAATATATTGAAGAAAATACGTCTTTGGGGAATATAAGCACAGGCTCTTCTTCCAAGCAAATCTACTTCAGAAATGGAGCCTTATCAGAGATCACAAGGCACTATTGAATTTCAGCAGTCTAGAATACCTGCAGTGCCCTTTGAAGTTTTGTTTATGGGATGGCAAGAAATGGTGAAAACCACACTTGCTTGAAATTATTTACTTGAAATACCGTAACAGCCACTAGAACAAAGACAACTTATTTTGAGGGAGGGACATATTACTGTCAAACCATGCTGAGTAGCAGGAGAAAAAAAAGGCCTAAACTTATATTGTAGTGTAAGTATAAAATAAGACTTAGTGCCCCTGGAAAGCAAAACACAAAGATTTAAAAGAGTATCCCAATGACTGGGAAAAGTGAAAATGTCATGACAAGAGCTACAAAAATAGGGATACAAACATTACATGGGTTAAAATCCAGTAGAACTGTTGAGAAAAGAACAAAATACCATTTGTTTATTAAACCATCTAGTAGTTTTTAACAGCCATACGACAAAAAGAAATTCATGCACAGGCACATCAGTCAGTGCATCAGATGAGACAGCTGAATACATGAGACACTACACTGACAAAGCCACATGCATTGTTTCCAGGTACACATGATGTGTAAGTATGTATGCATGCACACATCATACTCACACTGATGAAGAGAGAAAACTCTAGAGAGCAATCTAGTCAGAGAAACACAAAAAAATCCACATACATGTGCTAAGTTTGTGGAAACATTTTTAACAAGGGAAAAATATAGTTCCTAAATGGTAATTTTGTGATGAGGTTGTATAGGGGATCTGAAAATGCACATAATGTTGAATTAATTTCACTTGATTATGAGGCACATAAAAGAGGTTTGCTTCAAATCTGGCAACTTTGCCCTCCAGCTGAACACTTCACTTCCCTTAACACTTGTGCAAGAGGTTCCTGAAGTCATTACCAAGAAGAAGTCATCTGGCAACTCTGGAAGCCTTTGTGAATTCATGCTTTCTGCTATTTTATTTTAACAGTTGTGAAGTAGACTCACTTGGACCACCACCACTCCCTCCTCAGCTGTCCTGAGTCTCTCACCACAAACGCACACTTATTTCAGAGACTTTGACAGGGAATTGATTTCAACACTGCACTACTTTAGGCACAGAAAACATTCAAGATTAGAATTCAGTAGTGTAACCTGCAGACAGGTAAACTGCTAAGCAGAAAGATAATCTTAATACAATGAAACACCAATTACGACTTGGGCCTCAAGGCATTTCCATATCATCAACATCATTGGTATTTAAAACCATGACTGCCAATGCCATTCCCATCAAACATTTCAAATCTTGACTTCAAAGGGAACAGATCTGCTGATTAAACTTCTTTTCACTAATAATTTAGGAAGCAGGTCCAATACCAACTATCCTACTTCTGCTACGCAACTAAAATTTTAAAGAAGAAACTGAAACAGCACTTTCCCTGCTCTCACAAGAAATGTCTGGGGCTTACTTAACTAGTACAGGCAATTGGAAAATTCAGAAACATCAGTGACATTAGCAAGAGGTAAAAGGTGAGAACTGCAAAATACATATTTTTTCCATCAGGCAGCAAACAGGTTTTGGTTTAGGGTTTCATCTGAAAGTACTGACAGTAAAATCTTTTCAGGTGTTATTTGGCAGAAACTCAGAGGAAGAGTGCCACCTACTGTATGTGTGGACAGGCATGTGTGCATATAGGCACTCTGCAAGGAACAAGCCTCACTTGGAAAATTCGCATGGATTTACTGCCTACCAGTCCTACAACACCACCTACAAAACCCATTATACACCTACCACATGGCGTATTGACTCTGCCCAAAACAAGGACAAATATAGTTTCTAAAAATAGCAGCTAAAACCAAAAATTCCTCACCCCATTCCCCACCAGTTCTATCTTATTAAAAATATTCCTAGGGATTCTACAGTTTCCATTCTCAATCTATAAAACAGGTTTAATGAGTTACCTTTGATTTCTGGATAGTAAAGAAAAGGCTTTGGTTCGCTTGTTTCTAGATCAGACTTCCTACGCAGTTGTACAAATACAGATGCTGGCTTTGTGATGTTGACATCTCGGTACTTGGGTGTTTTGAACACAATAGCAAACTGTGAAGGAAACAAAGATAAGCATATCGATCACAGAGCATGGCTTTTGACAACTTGTGCTATTTTGAAGGCTTTGGTTTAAGGCTTGGGAGGCAAAAGTTCAGAGCAAAGAGCTGTTACAACAATAATTTCTATTTTATTTTCAGTTTCACTTCTGAGGTTGACTCCTAAATCCATTTGGGAAAGACAGAACTGCCATGCTAAGTGGCACCACATCCCGTATGTCAGTACTGCACTGTTTGTCCCTTCATCCTTTAGAATCTCTTCTGTGGCTTTCTCAGTGTGTTCACAGGAGCTCTCAGAGCTGTTTATACGTCCTATCCCAATTTACAGGGGATGCCATGTTAAAGCAATGGGACTTTCTCCTAATTTCCTTGCACTGTATTCCTAGTTACCTAACAAATGTCTGTAAAGAACTATGAAGTTTTTATAAGTATTAGGAAGCAACAAACCAAAGAGGAGGTCAGTCCAGGATACAGATGCTTTTACATAATTTATGAACTATAATATAATCCTAGTTTATAGAGTTATATTATTCATTAACTAAGAACAAATGTTCTTATTTACCTGTCTATGTACATCCGTAGGAGAAAAATCTCCAAAGCCTTCCCACATACCACCATTCTCATCCTCTTCATAGAAACGTATTTGAATATCATCTGCAAAGAATGAAAGAAACATTCTGGGATGTTTGTGCACTTGTTTAACCTTTGGCTATGGTTATTTCAGATAAAAATCAACATGGTTACTTTTTGGCTGGGTGCAAATACTACACAATACATCAATTACCTTTATCTGTTTTATGAAAACAGCAGAAATAACCCATTTTCGACATCAAGTTTACATCTGCCTAATCCTAATGACTTCACTGAAGTTGCTATTTACTGAGCAGTAAAAAGAGAACTAGGTTCACATCATCTTCCTATTCTAGGGTTATAAAACATTCCAGAGGAGCCTTATTTGGAACAAACATTTAAGGAGGGGAGAACTTGAAGCGTGAAATGTAGAAACCACCCTCTCTCCTCCAACAGTTTCAGTTCAAAAAACTGTAACAAAACCTGAAGTGCCACAGTTCAAGTTCCGCTTGCTGCTGGCAGAGTGCCAGGGTGGAGCTGCAGCTCAGAGACGTCAGGGGATGAGGGAGCAGCGTGTCGGCAAGGATCCTTCACCCTCCAAAGTGCACAGGCCAGACACATGGCATTTGGCTTCTGCTCCTCTAAACCAATTTTCTTTAATTCTCTTCGTATTTATTTATGGGTTTAGGAAAAGCATCCCACTAGTAAATTCCTTCCACAGCACTCCCAGTGAGAAAAACCCTATTGGTCTCTTAGGGCAACTGATGCAGGATAGGCTTCTGTAGCAGACAGACTGCTTCCCCTGGTCCTCCACCTGCTAATCTCAAGACTGTAAACCACCACTTCCAGTCCTGCTGTCCTGCATGCTCAAGTTCCTTCAGGCAGGAGGTTTCTGAAGGCAGTGAGGTCAGGGGAAACCCCAGCCTGGCTGAGGGGAAACCCCACCTCAGGGCTTCCACTGAGTCAGACATTTATTTATTTATTTTATGCGTAAGAGTTATGTTTTATCTCAGCCCTCCTGATGGCAGAGTGTAGATGCACTATTAAAGGAAAATAGTTCTTTCAAAGTCCCTAAAAGCCCCCAAAGCTTTCTCTCTTCCCTAAGTGGTGGGAGGGCATTTACAATAAAGAGAGATGGAAAAGGATAGCCTGCACCAACAGAAAATGTCACTGTATTTTTAACATGTGCAGAGACTGATTCCAAACAAATGAGAACAGGGTACCCACTCTACCAAGTAATCTGCACCAGGGTGTCCAAGTACTACCTGTAGCTGAAAAATACAAAGGACCTCCCTCACTCCCATCTTTTTACTTAGCCCAAATATAACCACATTTAACCATTATCTTCCAATAAAAAAACTAAGTATCTTAATCCACGCTGCTGAATTCTCACACATTCAAAGCCATGAGCAGAGATTGAAAATGCACCTGTGAGAAGTATCTGTTTACACTGAGTAACCTCTACCATAAGCATATACATAAAAATGAAGTTATTAGCAGCAGTGCTGAACACATTAAGCTCCCATCCATGGTTAACAGAGAATATTCATACTTACTCTTTACAATCAGGAACTTAATAGTAAATCAGAAACTTTAGAGTAATTCAGAGCTGGTGTTAGTTAATTGAGTCAAACATCACCCAGTACCCACTACCCCCCAAAATTCCAGAACATGGGCAAGGGCAGAAACTTGAGAAGAACAAAGAGGATCATATGGTCTCTGCAGAGGCGAGAGAAGCTGAATCTGCTTTGCAATAGACTATTTTGATTTATTAACTCTCTGCACACTGCTGCCTTGACTTCCAGAGAGGCTGAGTGCTTACAAATTCTGCTGCACTATCAGAGTGGGTAACACTAAGTACAGCACAGCAGGCTTTATGTGTACTCCAGATGAACACCCTGGTGTGCCCTACAATACTTGTGACTCTTACCTTTCTGAACCTTGTCACAGAGCAGGTAGATCTCTTCCCCTCCTGTCACACACCCTGCTGTTCTGTCCATTCTTACAATTTTTAGGTTGGAGGCATTGGGAGCTTCTATTGAAAGAGAAGATGAAAAAAAAACCTGCTTACTTATGTAACAGATTTAGACTTAAAAAAAAACCAACCAAGCACAACACACAGAAATGCAATAGAAAGACAAGCTTCCAACAAAACCTACCTGAACTTCTCTTTGTTTTTTAAACATGAATAAATCCAGGCCTTTTCATATGAAAGACAATCTCATATCTTCTAAGCTTTGACTGAACTGTGAATTACAAAATAAGGTCCCAGCCATTGCAGCACCATTACTGCACTAGCAAGGTAACCCAGCGGTGAACTGCATCCAGCACTCTGCACTAGTACTCATTTTATGACAACAGGGCCGTACAAGAGAATGTAATTTTTCCTCCCTGCTTTCTGACAGTGACACTTGAGAGCTGTTACCTGTTTCTCACTATCTACAGTGCTTTGCTTTACACTGCCCCTTACTTGAAAGCATGCCAGTCTTTGGCCAGTGTGCTGGACAGTGATAAAAAAGCCCACCTCCCACAGATTCTACTAGAAACATCAATAGACAACTATTGGCCCTCAAGACAGAACAGTGAAAGGAGCTGTAACAGGCAAGTTATGCTACCACAAGTTATGTCTGTTCTGTGAAAGCTTGAATGCTGCCAATGAGATATTCACAAAAAAAAAACCCAAACAAAACCCAAGAAAAATCTTCTGAAATTAACAATCAAGAATTCACCTTGGGAGATCAGAAACTAGTAACTGACATCTGTGTAGCAACTTACAACAACAACCATAACATGCATGCAAAATGTCCCCTTTGTTTGCCTCCTTAGTTTAGGACAAAATTTCTGACCTCACTACATTTCCCAATTAACAGCAAGGCACAGACTATAGTAGGACAGTTACATTTAATACTTTTTGATCTAGGCTTTGTCCTTAAAAAGCAATAATATAGACACGACTGGTGCACAAAGGAAAAAAAAAGGTACTTTTTTCTGAGTCATTACAGAATGACTGTCAAGAACATGGGAATCCACAGCTTCAAGGAAGGAAAACTCAGGCAGCAGAAAGGGTTCAAGTAAGATGAGTCAGTATAATTTAGCAGCACAGGGGAAAACACAAAGTGAAAAAATTCTCTTAGAAAAAAGACAAATAGAGGAATGCTCTAAAAAATACTGATAGATGTAACGGAAATAGATTGAGAACTCCGTTTGCGTTATCTTTTAAAATACGGACAAGCAGATGGTCTGCAAAACTGAAAGGTGTCAAATTCTCAACAAAGATAGAAGCAAAGTAATTTTTTTTTCCTCACACCTCGTGTAACAAATGCTTTGTCACAGAAAGCAACTGAAAACTCCATAAAATTCAAGTCCTTCTTATGGATATAACAAGAACTTACAAAATCTTCATAATAAAAGTGGCATGATTAAACATGCTAACATCAAAATAAAATCTTCCTCTGTGGCTTACATCACCATCTATTAAAACCAGAATGATAACTGTATGTACTTGGACAGACATGGGGCTAATTATCCATGGGCTACTTACTTGTTATTCATCAAATACCAGGCAGGCAGGGCTAGGTGACTCTGTGTACAGCAATAGCTACCTGTCATTTCTGTGTGTACAAAAGCCTGTCCCTTATTAAAACAGTAATTAAAGCCGAACATACTTACTGCTGTCATATATTGCATCTGATATAACGGGATCGAGTTTCCGTGTGAAGCTGCCGTTGCTGTCGGGAAGAAAGGCCGTGAACATGAGCCGCACCACGCTGAGATCCATCTCCTTGGTCTGCTGTAAGGCTGCCTGGCGGATGATTTCTCTCTCCCGTTCTGCAATTGTCAGACAGAGGAATTAACTCAAAGGGTAGGGCATCCTTCATAAAACAGAGAGAACAAACAAACACTCAAAGGCATGGATAGTGAGGAAATTTACATTTACTTTTACATTTAGCATCCACTGGGTTTTCCCTTTCTAAGCAGAGTGCAGCAGCTATTCAAATTATACTGCGTTCATCTTGCAGTTTGTGCATCAGATCTTATTTAAGTTACATAATTAAAAGAGAGAGAAAATTACTATTTTCTGCTCTCAATTTAAAAAGATTGTGAAAAGGATGAAGGCCACTCCTAAGGACACCAGAATTTTTGGTGTTCAAAGTGATAAAAGGACAGCTGGCCCCCTCTATACAGTACCTGAAAGCAATGCAGACCACAGGTTTTACAGCAATATGGGTGAAATGCAGCTGAATGAAACAGTGTTCTCAAAAGGAGGTCCCTAAGTTAATTAAGGATATCATGTCGTGCTGCAATAATGCAAAATCACTCTATTTAAGACCTTATTAAACAGCATAAGAGCAATGCAATACAGGTGCAGAGGTTCGTACAGGCAGCTGTGGAAGGAAGTTTCTGCATTCTCATGTATGCAGTGACAGCAGACTCCTTTCAGATTCCCTAAAGCATGGTAACAATGCACTACCTCTTAAAAGCACATAGACATTGGCCGTTGTCCTACACAAGGTCTTTTCCTAGCCAGGAATCTAGGTTTTCAGAAGCTCAGCCTGTTTTTAATGAAAGACCAATTAACACCAGGCCATCATTTCCACGTACCAGTTAGCTGCCTGTCTCCACATCCTTCTGCCTGCAGATAGCTGAGTTCTGGATGCACCAGGAGTCCCGGGTTGTATCCCTTCTTGCAAGCATCTATCATGCGTGTTTCCAGGGTTTCAAGCACTTTCTTCTTCGTGACATGAAGTATTCCAAGATTTGCAAACCTGCCAAATTTTGATGGGGGGGGAAGTATTTTCTTAGTGCTTTAGGCCAGACCTGCAGCAGGCAACCTTTCTCTTACCAGAGGCAGCTACACAACCCAAGTCTACAGAAGGACTCTATAGGCTTACCTAGGCCCTATTAGCATTTGAGGGAGAATATTCCATCAAGAAAAATTCAGTCAATACCACAAAACATGTAAAATGTGCACCATTATATGACAGTGATCATATGGGTGCACTTGCCTATGGCATAAATAGTAATCTGTCAGGTTTCAGACTTCCAGTGGGAAAGCAACTTACAAAACTTTGGAAAATCTGGTAGTCACACTTCGTGTGCTGCGTCTTGGCAATGACATTAATATGTCATTCTGTATGTCTGTTAAGCAGAGCAACTGCTCCATCTGTTGAAAATGGTTTGGAAAGCAAGCTAAGAAGCCGAAAACAATGCAATATTTTTGAAAGAAAATGTTTTAAGCAAGGCTCTGGTTATTCTGAAGACACTTTGGGTATCTATTTGAATGAAAATTTCCATCATGCAAGGTGAGCTTTTGTAAAAATCTGCTGGCATGTTTAAAAATCAATTAGATTTGGAAGTATGAAAACAAGACAATAACTCAGTTTTCATGTGGGTCAAGTGAGGACAGGAAAGCTGGTTCTAAACATCTGATGAAAAACAAGACAGGTTAGAAAATGAGCCAAACTTTTCAAGATGAAAAGGAGCAATTGAAATAAAGCCATTTAAATTGTTGTGCGCGGTAAAGTCAGTGCACTGGGCTTGGACATCAAAAGTTACCGTTTAACAGAATCTCTCTCTCCCAACCTTCTCAGCTTTTTAAACTTCATCATCTTCACCAACAAAGACATTCTTGAGATCACAGAACTAAAACTCACAGCCAGCATGAAACCTGATCTAAGCCTCAAAACATGGTTGGGAGCTTCAGCTCCCTTCACCAATATAAACAATTATTCTTTCAAATTAAACAAGAACAGGCCACTACAATTTCACTACAAACTTTCTGCTTTAAACTTTGAAAATTTGACTTTTGCAGTATTTTCATGTTTTTACCTGTCCTGCATTAATTTCAAATTCACTAATCCTATTTTCTTAATGCTTTTTATTACATTTCTATTCGCGGATTTCAAAATACTGATGAAAGAGGTAACAGAATGGTAACACTGTTTTTAGTCCCTTCTCTGATCAAAACTACTTGCATTTTAAAGCATGGACTGACAATACAAATTTGGACTGCACACCAAGAGATTAAAACTGGACAAATTCTAAGTAAAAATTAGTTACTTAAAGTTATTTAGCTGGCTTAGGGCAAATTCTACAAGGATGAACAAAAACCCCATTAAATTTTCAATTTATGACACAAAAAAACCTGAGATCAGAGCGCGGAGATAAGTGCTCTACAGAGCTGCCTTTTAGGAGTACTTCTGTATTGTTTTTTACAGTCTTGATGCTTGCCCCCCAGCTCAGGTTTCCAGAGGAACTCCCAGACTTACCCTACAACCATGTCCTTAGGTCCTGCGTTAACCGTGCACACTCCATCTTCGCAGAATTTACCCACCAAGCTGTGAGCGTGTAAGTGGACGTATTTCCCATTAGTTACTAACTGGACAATTACTTTTGCAGGTCCAACATAATTGCAGATCTGTAAATAAATATTAAAAATGTGAGATAGTTTGCTTACTATTTTTAAAATGGAACAAGTAATGATTCCATGTGAGTATTTTCTGTCAGTCAAGTACAATCAAGTTTACATAGGAGAAATGTGTGTGCATTTCTTCATGAAATACAAATGGCAAACTAACTGTACCAGATCATCACTTTTGCAGTTGAACTTGACATGCAAATGGCAGAAGTACTGTCCAAAAAAGCTAAAGGAAAGCCTCATCTGTCTTTTAAAACATGAATATCAGTTTTACAGTCTGGCCATTTAGTCCACATTGCTCTCCTTAAGTTTCAATCAGTACACTGAATTCATAATAAACATTGTTACCCATTACAAAGCATAGAGAAAATGTATGTATTAAACTAAAAACCCTGCATTGTTTTGCCCAATTTGGAAAGACTTTAAAATTATTTTTAAACATTATTATTGTTATAAAACATTTTGGCCGCATTACAATGACTCTTCAGGTAGAGATTTTACAGTGTATAAATTCTATATTAAGAGGCATTTTTTAGTTCAATGTACTTCATCAACACATACTACCCAGTCCAGTAAATATCTCCCTTATGTGTACACAAGGATATGTAATAAATTCCCACCTAGGATTTTGCTGGACTATAACTATGATAAACTGTGTGCTTTCTTTCCTATACCCAATTCTGAAAGCCTACAAAGACCTTTTTTTCCCCATACCACAGTTTCTAACCACCATACATTTTTAACAGCTTTTAATAAAAAACAATGCCTCAAAAACACATCTAAAATCACTAATAACATACCATACTGGTAAGTTATTTGCTTTACATATATTATTTAGAACTTTATTTTCATTTGTCACTCCAAGGCAGTAATACTTCAAAGCAGTTATGGGTTATGCACCACTTTCAAATTATGCTGAACATAAAATTACCCCACTTTTTAAAAAGCAAACATTACCTTCCCTTCCAATTCACTTAATTAACCCTTTTATCAATGTTGGGCTTTTCCCCCTCCTCCTCCAATTTTTCTGCTAATCTGCCTAGGGCCAAGTTCTTTGTGTTACAGCAGCTTACAGATCTAATCAACCAAGATATTAAAGGATCATGATAAACATTAAAGTGATGAATCAGTGATGAACTGAATATTTAAGGTTATATTGTTGATAAAATACTGATAGGGAGGGATTGCCTCGATTTCACCACATTACTGAGTCCTGCTAGCTTCCTTCACTCCAGTTAACCCCTCTCTTGAACCCATTCCATCACAGCTGAAACACTTTGCATATGTACAATGCGTGCCCTCTCTGCCTTCCTATTCACTGCTGAAAGCAAAAAAATCCCAACAATAAAAAAGTTATTCCAGGAGGAGCAGGTGTGCAAAAGCCCTCTCAGTACCCACTCCTGCTAGTTAGCTGTATAATACTGCAGTAATGTGCATTTTGCAAGTAACAGTTTCTAAAATACAAGACATAGGGTGCTCATGCTTCCCTCCTGTCTCCACATTGAAATCTGAACTGAAACAGTACAGAAATGCAGGATAACCACTGCTGGACTATTTCTGTCATTTACCAGCAGGGAGAAAATTCCTGTGTACCTTTCACAAAGTCATCTGAAAATAGAAATGACTGCATTTGGTGCTACAGTATGTCACCACCACTGCTACAACTAACTTTTCAAAAAGGTAGCTTTAAAAAGAATCTGTTCATTTTACCCCTCACTCAATAAGTCTTTCCCTACTACAAAGCTCCCAGCACATCTGTAGTGCTATATTCATTATGTATAACATCAATTCTCTAGTATCACATCAGAAACGTTCAAGACAATCCTTCATCAGCTGTAGAAACCACAGTGAAACTGGAGGCAGGACTGCTGCATGTCAAGGACTTTCCAGCCTCTGAAAGCAGAACACAGAACTGCAGTGGTAACCAGATTGCAATCTGCCCCTGTTACTCAGCTCAGCATGATCTTTGCAGTCTCTCTCTCAGGGGAAAAACAAAAAGGCTCTTAAAACATAATACCTTATGTAGGTCATAAGGCAAGAAAGGACTATTTTTGTCATCCAGTCTGATGTCCTATGCTGCAAAGGGGACAGAATGTCTCTGAACCATCTTCTACCTTTATTTCTTATAGACAGACTTTCCTACTTGATGTTGAGTCATTCAGGGTAACTTGGTGCCCAGGAAAATAGTCTGAGTGGTTAGATATCCTCATGTACCACAAATTAAGTCTGAAATAACTTTTCAATGTCCTTGAATCATGCCACAATTTCAGAATAATTTTAAATTAATTCTGGCACTAAGGTATAGAAGTAACTACCAGCTTTTGCACAGGAACTTAAGAAACACAGTAAAAGCCCTGAAAAAGTAGAAGGTATATTTTACAATGCTGAATAGGGATTATGGTTCTGACACAAAACCAGACTCAGCATGAGGGGGAGGTAGCATGTGGATGCTGTATGGCTCAAAATCAGAACTGTGATCCAGAAAATAGCTACAGAACTTCAAATTAAAGGTGAGGGGAGAGAAGGAAAAAATGAGTTCCTGGGCAGAGTATAGCTGTAATACTTGATTACACTACACCCTGTACCTGAAGCAGCACTCAATTGATCTGATAAAGTTAAAAGGCTGCAGGCTTACATTTATCTGCTCTTTCTGTTTGAGAGATTTGTCTGAAAGATAAAAAGGACCCTGTGAACTCGAAATTGAGTCAATTTCAAAACAAGAGTAGAAAGTTTTTTTCAGTTATTTCATGTTCTCTTGCAATCCAGATCTCAGCCAATTTTTATACATTCCAAAACTTTACAAAAACTCTGTAAGAACATTTTCATACTTCAAAGATGCTTTTTCCAGTTATTCTTACAAGCAAGAAATGAAATCAATTGGTCAACAAAAGGAGCAAATGATGGAAAAGACCATTTCAAACCTACAACGCCAGCACTACAAAAGCACCTATTTCTCTTTCCAATCCCTTTGTTAGAGCAACTGCAGCCCTAGCCCTGCCTATCCTTCAGTGTGTGAATACTGCTGTCCTCAATGCACATGTACAAGAAGTGTTCCAAAGATGAGGCATCTCTCACTCTTTATAAACAGCCTGTTTTTATGGAGCAGTATTTCTCTTTTTTTCAGCTGCTGATTAAAGATAGAATTTTTCCAGTGTGGTATGAATCATGTAAGCAACTGAATACTTAATAGACTTAAGAAAAAGCAATGTAAAGTAATTTACACCAATGGGAGATCCTCTGACTGTGAGATCACTCTAACGACAAAAATAAGGAGCTAGGTGCTCTGTTTTACAAGCCCAACTAAAGAGATTCAGTGCCTCCTATTCAGCCAAATCAGCCTTATCAGTAAAAAGCTCAAATCTCACTGAATTTATCTTTGGTTGACTTTGATTCAGTACAGATTTTTAAGAGGAGTAAAGATTTATACCAAGAAGTCTGTTTATTTTTATCTAATGTTTATTCCTTAATTCAGCTGTTTGCTGATTACAAATTAAAAAATCATCTATCTATATCACTTTACATTTAATCCCTGTTGGGGGAGGGGGGAACAAATAAATATGCTCTTTTTGTCACCAAGGCTCACCAGCAAAATAACTTGACTAATTTTCCATAAATTCTCCTCCTGAGCTCAAAGTAAATGTGCTGAAATCCCTGATTTCAAGAAGAACTCTTATCTCCAAACCAAGGTATAATTTGGGATTGCCCCAGGACATGACTGGCTGGGCAGTTCTGTCGGTGTGCCTGGGTTCAGGGTGGCCTAACTGCTGTGCAGCTTCGATTCACAAGCCAAAGTGTTCCATGCCCAAACTCTTGTGCAGAGAGATTGTGCTCTTCAGCTGGGGCACACCTCTGAACTCCAGGCTCATTTACATCCAGCTCACAAAGAACACTGAACTAGAGACTGCAGCCACCCACACAGATTCGCCCCCAAGGAGATGAAAATTGAGGACATTTCCTTCACTCCGCTGTTTTCAGCCAGTTCTTGTCACACCTAAAACTGGATCAAGCTCTTCAGTGTAAAACATGGATCTGCCCACCCTGACAGCAGTATGTAAGATCAGGACACACATGATAAACGTCCAATGCCAGTGGAAATTTTCTGTGTGAGTTTTCTCACATTTTTTCAAATATATAAAAACCAAGCAAATTATAAATAAAAAAATGTAGTTAAGTATGCTGGTGATAATATTAGACTTTGCTGCTTTATCCTTTCTTTTTATACTACTGGCTGATTTTTCCCCTGGACAAAAAAAGTAACGATGAATAAGCAGTTCAGCAGCTTTGATTTCAACTGTTCTAGACAGTAAAATTTTCCAGCATTGTGTTACTTACACTAAGTGGACAAAAATGAAATTTAAATGAAGAATTTTAGGTTGCAATCATGAAATATAACTTCATCGTAACATATTTACTATCTTCTTTTACAACTTCTCTCTCTCCATGACATGCAAAGTTATATAGAATATGCAAGATGTTCTCTACATATTAGGATTACTGTTAGCAAAGACAGGGCTAAACAAAGGAACATAATTCCACGAATCATTAAGATAAATCAATCCAATTTTTTATATTATAGAAAAATATATACTGTTATCTAGACTCAATTAGTCAGGACTGTTCCATTAAACAAGAGATTTTACACCAATTCCACCTTGCTGGCCAGTGCAGATTTGTTTCAAGTGTAAAGACTGGCATTGCAGAACTGCTACATTAACTCCTGACCTACACCATCTACTAACACACTATACAGGAAGAGGTTAAATTAAATACCCAAACATGTAACATGTACCCATGTAATTAAATACCCAAACATCTTGCTTAGAGACATAGCAAAGTCTTCAATGCTCCAGCCTTTAAGTGAGAGATATGTCTTGATGTGTTCCAGCTTAGTTACAAGTTAGTGACAATACAGGGCGGAAAAAAAAGGGTGAAATTGAATAGTCCATATAATGCAAGAGGCCACATCCCATAAATGTGTTTTCTTTTGGCCTCCAATCCATAATCCTATGAAAACAGAATAAGGAGACTGCAATGGTTTTATGTGCACTGAGGATGTGTATTTTCAGGACATCCCATGGTAACTACTAGTAAATTTTGAGAGAGTTGACCAAGCACAAAGCAGATCCCAGTGTGATCTGCACTGACCACACCATGCCAAGGGTTTAAAGATCTGTCGCAAACCCTCCTTTTTTTACAGTACAGCCAAAGCTCATGCTACTGTCCTTTCATTGCACTGTGATCAACTAGTGTAGGTTTTATAGTGAAAACACTGGCACAAGAGTAAAAAAAAAAAAAAAAACAAAAAAATAAAACCAAAACAAAAA
>VXBB01024662.1:98822-123018 GCA_013399915.1 Illadopsis cleaveri | reverse complement strand
AAAAAACCCCAACAAAACAAAACACAAAAAACCGCAACCAACCAAAAAAAACCCACAACCCAACACAACAAAAAATTGCAATTTTCAACTGTGGTCCCCTCAGTTACGACAAAGTGGGCACATTCTGACAAAACACAGAAAAGACTTACAGGAAAAGGTGTGAAACACTTCTGTCTTTACTGGCACCACTTGAATCAAGAACAGGCACTAACAAGCAATGGCCTTGAGGAATTTACTTGTGTTCCTTTGCCAGCCTCTCCCAGCAGGTGTTGCCATGTGGGATTTCTACTAGAAAAAAAAGCCCCAGATGCACACAGTAGGATGGGAGGGAAGGGAAGGGAAGGGATGTGTGTAAGCTCTAGATGAAATTAAAAAGTGATGATCAATGAAATTAGAAGGTCTGATGGAAAGCCAAAGAACGTTCTGCTTTCTAGTTTTCTCAAGGAGAAATTCTATTTCCTGTATAACTCCTCCTCATGCTATTATGTGACCTACCACACCTTTATAAATTACCACTTGTATTAGTATCATTACAGATTGGATTGGAATCCAAAGTTCTGACTCAATTACAGTAAATGATTTTATATATGAACATAGCAGTGAAATTTCATCCATTGGTTCATCATTGCTGTCAAAATAGGAAAAAGAAAAGCAAGTAGATAATTTTCCTGTGCTAGTAATTTTTCCTAAGAGTTTTGCAAGGCTATATGAAATCAGCTTTCCCGGCTTCTTCTCAATTCACAAGACTAACAGCCTAGGCTACCTCAGCCAGTGCTGATTATTTTCCATTATGTTATGCTTATACTGATTCATTAGGAGACGCAACTGTTCCAAATTCCAGCCATTCCCAAGAACTGCAGATGAACTACATGCATGCTGAGGAGAAGGACCAGGAGTGGCACACACCAAGGCAGAGGTTTATTGCTTGCCCCTTTTGTCCCCGTAAAGGAATAAGAGAGCACTAGAATTAGAATACATTAAGAAATAACACCAATAAGAATACATTAACTCGGCTCCTCATGAGAATTTGCAGTGCAACAGTTCAAAGATGTAATGCAATAACAAGACCAAAGCTTACATTTAAGTTAAAATGAACACTGAAAAGACACAGTGTAGCTTTTCCAGACTTCCACAGAACAAAAATTTGCTGCAAGAACCATAGGCAAAGACAGTTCTCCAATGCCAGAATGATTAATCACTTTTCTAATCTTTATACTATGCCTCAATAGAACATTTCTTTGATTAACGTATTTGAATTGTTTTTCTGGGGGGGAAAAAACCCCACAAAAAATGTTCAGTGAACACCTGAACATAACACTGTTCCTATTAAAATGAGAAGTTCTACATTGACTTTAAAGGAATTAAGTTCCTAAGAATGGAGTACCCTAGAGATATTGAATAAGGAGTAACATGAACAGAAAAAAAAAGGAAAACTTGGTAGACAGCAATACTGTGAAGTGGAATAATTAAGCAGACTCATGCTTTGCAATGGAAATGGAGCAACTGAGCAGCTCAAGCCTTGCTAAAACTGCACCCTAAGGAAGAGTTCCATTAGTCTGCACAATGGTAGTGAGGTAGTAGGCACAGATAAGTTACTGCAGATAAAAATGGTGCCAAAACAAACCCAAACATCCTAGGACACCTTTATTTTCAAAATCAATTTGAACGTTGGGATTGAAATGTAGTCTGTCTTGAGCAACTTCATACAAATTTATGCTGCTATACAATAAGGTCCTATACACATACATATGATGACACTTGCACTGACTTCACAAAATGAATGCCTTAAGTCCTTACTTTGACCTGAGGGTATGATTTTTTGTTCTTTTCACTAGAAGCACCAGGAAGTCCACCGTGCGAGGGCCCTTCACACACGTATCGGAAACGAAATCCCCTCTGTGGAATAAAGGAAAAGAAACTTGAAAGCTGTACAGAAACAAAACCAGAAGAGAAACACACAAAGATGAACACACACACCCATAAACAAGGCTCGCCCAAATGGAAAAGTTACAATTGTTTATCCATGAAATGCTGAGTGCTGGCTAACAAAGTATCACTTAACTGCAGCCGTGGAGAGCCTGTTCTATTCTCACTTTAACATACAGCAGCAATCTCATCTTTTTCTTTTGGTTAAGTGAAGATATTTTGAAACAGAGAACTCTTTATAGTTAAAATAGGATGAAAATTCACATATAGAGAACGGAAGAGCAGACAGATACACTCTCCCAAGATTGCTGCTAGGTAGACAAAATTGAAACAAATAATAAGGAAGTCCCAAGCACCATAAAGAAAGTACAGGGATGAAACAGAAACACTTCCTTCTTCTGGGAAAAACATATGAAAGCTGTATCTCTGAGTGAAATCCAGAAACAGAAAAGCTTCAGGGGACTCTGGCTGGTTTTCATCTAAGCTACATAAACAGACATCTGAACATACTTCAGAGAACTGCAGGATATTGAAAACCAGTCCAGTGCACAGCTCTCCATTGACTCCATTGATGAACATCCCCTTTATTTTACATGGCAATCTATAAAGCACGAAAGATGCAACTCTCATGCAAAAATGTCTGGTTACTCTAACTCTACTTAACAATATATTTCACATGGTGCCCAATTCTGCTTTCAGATCTACTCTCCAGTCCTGCAATTTCTGGCAAAATCCCCATCTTATATAGGGCTCCTAGTGTCCAAATAGCACCAGTTAGTGTTGCAGCCTTTTCCAAGAATCATTCAGCTTCTTTCTAGTAGTAGACAACTCTGAATTTGAAGTCTATATTAGCTGAAAGTGAATAACATGCCTTAAAATTACTCCATAAGCAGTAGCTTCAGTATCTATCTCACTAATGCCTTTTCAGGTTAAGAACTCTTTTTATCAAGCAAATGTAAACTTTTATGACTTTTATTCAGACCTGACCAATTGCCTTCCTAAGGTGAACTGACTGACCCAGAGCACTGTGCATGAAGTGCCCAGCTATGATGGGCTTGAACCCAAGTCGATCTGCAAAAGGCAAAGCAACCTCTGCAAAAGGCAAATTAATCTCTGCAGTCAGGACACATCACTCTGCTGATGGATCACCCTCATCATCCTGCCATAAACCCTTGCCCAGCTTGCCACATGAGTACTCCACAAGAGAAGCCACTTGCTGAGAAGTCACACATGGAAACAATGGTTTCTCCTTATGGACTGTGCACTGTAGGCCACACAATGAAAAGACATGGCCTGTTTTGGGATGAACTTAAAACCATGAGGAAGATGCAGCATACTCTTCCAAGAATTCACAGTACACTGGTGTTTCACGTAGTGCTGTGATGAAGAGTCTTATTCCTGGTGGGATGCTCAAGGACAAAAATGTCTTCGGTGTGCAATTGAAACCAATGTTCTCCACTGCCTTCTGCCAGGGAGACTGGATTGCAGTATACTTTTGCAGAAGACTAAGAGGAGGATGGGACAGCTTTTAGCCACTGTCTTCCCTTGTTTACTGAACAGCTCTACAAGGCAGGATTTTATGCACTTCACTGGGGCAGACAGGAAAGGCACCTCCATACTGTAACAGCTTCAGGAGGAATTCTCGTAACTGCTGGTGCCACCAGCCAAAGTGGAACAATACCCAGGCAAACACTTCAGGGCAATCTTTACCCAGCAATTACTTTGTACATCAGTTGCAGAAAACTAACCAGTGCATGGAAATGACTTCTCTGCTGTCAGAGGAGCAATGGTCAGTGCTTGCCACATAACAGAAAAAAAGTTTCATTTGAGTACTTCATTTTTCTTTGATTATTCAAAACAGACAACCATAACAAAAAGAATCTCAAAGGACAACTGCATTTCTTTACAACAACAAAACACAAGTCAGAAGTTGCTGTAACTTGGGAATTAAGCGTTATTATTTTTAACTTCTTGTGCTTCAAAAACTATGAAACAAATCCTAAAAATCTTCCATGTTTGATCTACTAGTTTATGTTTCCAAATACTGGGGTATTGTAACAATCACTTCTAAGATGAAGAGTCCATACTTAGCAAGGCATATTTTTAAAACCCTTAGGGTTTTTTGTATCATTACACTTCCAGACAGAGATAAAGATGAAAACAGAACAAAACAGGAAATGCTTTAACTACAAAAGTAAGAATTTAAACTGCTCATGTTCAAGTGCCACATTTTTTTCTGAGAGCTCAGACCTTTTCCGTGCTCTTTTTAATTTAAGTCATAAGTTTATTCAAAGCTGAATGTAGTAATATAGCTACTTTAGACATTTTCAAAATGTAGCCTTGTTCTTACCTGTTTCGGCTGTTCTATGATTTGAAGATATGGTCCATCTGCTAATATAAAATAACAGAAAGAAGTATTAATAGAAATTATATTTCTATTACTACAATTAATATATAAGTTGTAGGGGTTAGAAAACGTCCTTGAATTACTTGAGATAAAATTTTTGAAAGCATCTAAGTCTCTTCAGAACTTAAATTTCAATAAATTATTTAATCACTTGGCAGTGTCATTCTCAACTAAAGACCAGTGGAATAAGAAGAGTAAGATTAAGTCAAAAAAGTAAATTTTAGCTCAGAGAATCTAAATGGGCAACTTAGTTAAAACTTGCAAAGGTGAATAAGAACAGGATCCTTCCCTCTCCACTGACAGCAGTCTGGCTTCTTGAGCTAAGGTTAACTTTTGTATTTAAACCCCTTGGGCTCTAGAGATTACACTTGCCAGCTTTTGGCCCTAGGGCTTCCTACAGAATAGGTGCTTTTGAAAGTCAAGAGAGAGCCAATGGGAAGCTCTGAGGCATGGGAATACAGGAGGAATTCAAGCTGTCTCAACATGCCCCAACAGTCAGAACTGCTTTAAAAAAAATCCTGGAATTGAGAAGATTAAACAATTTACATTCTTTTAATAATTTCACATACACTTTTAAATATAGTGTTCTGCTGGGCCTCTAAAAACACTGAATACATTCAGTTTGACTACAAATAATAGTAGCTACTATTTATCAAAGTAGCTATGAGTAACTACTTTGATATTGAGATCAATCTTGAGCCAATACATAGGATTATGTTCTACTAAAATTCTTTTTGTGTCTTTTAAAGAAGGCTTCATTAAACAACTTTCAGTGTCGTACAGCGGCTAACTTCATACTATAAATGTCATGCAAAATTCACCAGATAATATAGCTTTTGAGTAGGCCTTAAATCCAATGAGAATTCAGTGCCACTAGAGTTAAGCATTCATCACCTGATCAAAGCATAGCTCCAACTCTGATCATTTAGATAATTTACATCAAGACGGAAAGCTCTCTGGGTGAATGACTGTGAAATACCTCTTAAAATGCAAGCCACTCATGAGTCTCAAAATGGTTGTTTCAAGAGCTATGACTTCTTCCCTCTCTCTTCCTAAGCAGTCAAGATGATTTGTATTTCAGTGCTAAAAGATCCCAAATGACCCCAAATGACAGCTTCACTGGGCACACCTACATAATATTTTTGCAGCCATATTCCTGTTGGAATTCTCTATCATCACTTCTACTCTGTTAAAGATATTAATGCTAAGGAATCAAGCACAGGTGTTAACAAGCTTCTCTCAACATGGAAGTTTTAATAAATACACAATAGATGAAATTAGTATTCTGCTGCTACAGTTAGCTGACTCAGCAACTGAACCAACTTCATGTTGAAGTTATATTGCAAATGTCAGTCACAACAATTTCACATTTTAAGAGAAATTATTTCTCAAGTCACTCAATTGTACTTTTCCTTGAAAGTAAACAGTGCTACTTGAACTCATGAAAAATGATTGCTTCAAGACAACATACACATCATCTTGCATTACAAAGCAGAAAAAATAGTTTGGACTTCAGTAACTTTAAAAGATGTAGAGTAACACTTAGCTTTGACCTTGTGTTTCAGTTTTTGTCTGTAACATAGAGTCAATGTTTAAGCAATGGGTTTAAGCAATACATTAGCACTTAAATTTAAGACTTCTCTTCACAGACCTCTAATCCTCCTCATGCTTTAGGCACCTGAAAATTTATACTTTAACAATCCAGAAGCCATGTATTTTTGGGCATTGGCAGAAGTAATGCACTTAAAATACAATAGTGTGTAGTTCAACTTTCAACCAAGCCTCCAGGGCATGATCTGCCAAGTAATTGTCTTTGGCTCTTCTTGTCTTAGGAGAGACACACACTTGGGTTAGCACAAAATACTATTGCTTTCTCTCAAACATTAACCAGAAAAGGAAGTGTTCTTATTCAATGGCTAAATGGCTGCAGAAGTCCTTCAAGACACATTAGACCCAAGTTCCAGCTTTTCCTCACCATAAGGAAATTCAAACTCCTAAGAGAGGTATGGATATACACTGAAAAACTAAAGGAAAATGCTTCATACCACTGAAATGGTTTGACCTTGCATGGCACTTGTGAAAACTCAGGAAAATTGAAAACACAGGACTGTGGTTATTCTGACATCTTGGGAAAAATGCTTATAAAAAGCATGCAAATGTGCTGATTTAAAAAAATCAAAATGTTTTATATATCCGCACTAGAAAAGTGCACAAAAGATGCAGTGTAAATGTACAAAGCTAAATTAGATGTCTGTTATCATTAACCCACATTCTACAAATCATATAGCAATGTATTTAAAACAGCTTTTTGAGGTCTTATTTTTGGGTTCCATGACTAAAGATTCTCCTTTTTTTTTTTTTTAACAGTGACTAAGTAATTCTCTGGTATAGCATCTGAACCAGACCAAAATAACAGTACAGAGAAGGCATTCTAATGCAAAGCACTTAATAATATCTGAAATGCTACTTAAAAATAAACCAGCAATGTTCAAGAAAACATCTAGGCATAAATGGCATATTATTTTGATTATAAAAAGGATTTTATTTAGTGAAAGGTCTCATATAGCTGTTTTTACTGAACTCTGAATACTACCCAGAGGCACACTGCGCAGCCTAACACTGGCTATGTGTGGTTCCTTCTTTCGCTCATCCTTTCCCACAGGGAAAAGAAAATACATTTAGTGTTTTGCACACGGAAGTTTTTAATATTTTGTTTCTATTAGTAGGTGTGTCTTTGTCTAAGCAGACAAAGAGCAGGAACCTGAAGATGAACACCCTGTAAGAGGAACTAATAAAGACGAGATTTGTGATGCCTCTTAGTTCCAGCCTGGAAGGTGCTTACTTTAAAAGTTCTTGTTTAAGGAGCAACCCCTTTTTAAATGCTGAACAGCCACAAGAAGGACTTAATGCATAGCTTATGTTCTACTTTTGCCCTACAGAGAGGCTGAAGGACACAGTTATGGAGCTGCCTCTACACAGGCATGGCTCTCACGGTTGCCAAGAGCCATGTTTTGACAGGAGCATTCCTCGTGCTTTGCCTGGTGCTGCTACAGCTGGGAGGCCAAGAACTGCAACTACAACATGCAGCCCTCCAGCCCGGGGCAGACTGCCACATCCTGGCCATGCTTCAGGGCTTCTTTTTCTGCCTTCTCGCCTCGGTTGCCACAGACCAACTTGCATCCCACTCCAGTCTGAGTCACAGTCCCACTTCCCCACGTCTTCTTCAACTGCCAAGTTTCTTCATTTTCCTTCCTGCCTGAGTCAGAGGCCCTCCTGCCCCTTGACACTCCCACCACATGCATTCTTTCTTCCTTTTGACAGGCCTCACTCTACACACACACACTTGCAAAGGAGCACCCATCTTAGGCTCCCCCTTGATTCCTTCTTCCCACCATAGCAAAGTCAAGGAAAACAGGTCTCAGAGGTCGGTAGGATATCCCGGCAAGCCTGGCAACTCTGTTGGACTAGTGGGGTGCTGTATCTAACAGCTTTCCAAGTACCTAAAACCACTCAATTTAACCTGCAACAGCCTGTGGACAACTGTCCTGCCTCACAAGCTCTCTGTTGGTGGGCCTCCCCGAACAGGCACCTCACCCTTGTAATTGCTGTTTTGCTCTGTAGACATGGATGGAAATGCTCGTAGCCTGTGGGTTTTGATTGTTAAATCCCACATCAACTCTCTCGTGTCCATTCTGGCAGTGGGACCTTGCTGCTAAAATCTCAGACTGGAGACCTAGTGCCTTATCCTTCCTGAAGGCCTGTTACAGTATTTGCATGTCCTACCCCTCAGCGATTCCCCTGCACAGGAATACTCTCTTGAAGCCCCGCTCTTCAGTGTTCAAAGCATGATGATTAAAGCAAATGGCACATGAGACTTTGCACAGAAGATCTAGAAAGAACACCAGAAACTGTGTGCAAGTCTGCCCAACTTCCTGAGGATTAGGGCCACTACTGTGGAACAGGGAAAATGAACACTCATCTCATTTTTGGTGGTGGTCCTGTTTCCTTGAACCTCTAATGTTATCTCTCTCTCTGAAAAAATACGAAAAAAGATTTAAGTGCCTTCTTTTTCCCCCTATAAACTTCTCATTTTTCACAGCAAGTGTCACACAGAGTTGGAAAGAGGAGGTTAAAGAAACAGCAGAAAATTAATTTTAGCAGCCTCCAGGCAATACTGATCAGCTCCTGATGGCTCTGCTTCAACTTCAAAGTTTTAAAAACACACCACCTTAATGCCAAGAGCTAGTTAACCAGAGCCTCTTGAAGCCAAAACAACTACAGAGTTCCCAAACCCACGTCTAACTGGGGCACGTTCCATGGTTGTAGATGGCCTTGGATCATCATGAATGAGGAAGTACAAAACATCCAAAATTACAAACTGCTTAGCTCAGAGCTCTGTCCATTTCCTCTCCAATGTAAGGCATCACTATGTTTCTGCACTACACAGTGGATGCTGCACTGATGTGCACCTGGTTTTACTCTGCCTAAACACATGCTGTGGATAATGCTCCATCCATCCCCAATGCCACTAAGGATCAGTACCTAACCTACCTAATCAAAGGCAGGATACTTTCCAGCAAGCCAAAGAAGAGGTTGACTTCATGAGGTACTGCTTTTTCTGCTGGTAAAACTTGAAGCATGTAACTACTACAGCTTTAGAGCCAAAGTAACAAAAAAGCCTATTTTTTATTTAAAACGGACATATGAGAGAGAAAAAGAAGCATGCAAAGATACTTGAGCACTGACGATGATGTTGAGAAAATCTGTGTCCCAACATCTCAAAGGTTTTCTACTATTACTGTAAATGTTAACATGACAGCAGAACATCTACCACCAGAAAGTCCCCAAATTCCCCAGCTACTTGTTGATTCAGCCACACTGGCACGACATGGCAATCCACAGTTATACATTAAACCTGTCCGCCAATGTGATAGGTCTGACACTGCATTTATGGAATGAATAGATACATGCACCACAGCCAGATTATGAGGAACAATTAATGTCTTTGGTTCTTTCTGCCTTAATCATCTGTCCTTGAGAAAAATCCTTTTATTTCATTCCCTCCATATCTCAGCTGGAAGTACTTCTGGAAAATCCCACATGATTTTTTAAACCGACTTTGCTGAGTAGAAAGAAATCATTAGTCCCTGCTTGAAACCCACTAAAGTAGAATATAAAAATTATTATATTATCTTATAACTGAAGAGTCAGTCCATAGTAACAACACAGCATTTTTTCAAGAAGGGAGAAAGTAAGCATTATTGGGATACTGTTCAAGGAATAAACCAACTGTGGCATCATCAGATGCTGCTGAAATGACCAACTTTTTCTGAAACTTTTTGATTAATTTTTTGTTTGCGACAACCCGAAATCCACAATCCTTTATTGAATCCCATTTTGTGCACAAGGAACTTGCCACCTATAGTGCAGCAGTAGACAAGAGCAGTGGCACTTATTAAAAAAAGGTCTTTTTGGAAGCAATTTTGCAAAGTAAGGACAGAGCTAGACTTAGCCCAATAAGAGTTTTCTGTGGCTGCAGAACTCAGTGAATCCTAGACTCCCCGATGGTTTTGAAAACAGCTGTTTTCTACTTTAGATGAGACATAGTTATCTGAAAATTAGTTTTATATATCAGAATAATTTGTATGGAATGAGTCTGGCATGAAGAATACAGAGTAAGCTTAAAAGATACATGTAAAAGAGCTCATTACAGGGAAATTTCAATAACCTTATTTGTTCAACAGAAACTGGGAGGAAAAAACCCTCAGTCTACAGTGCACGTGCCCTTTAATATTAAGATGAATCTTACTGAATAATTTTATCTGCCTTAATAAAAATACTCTGTAAACAAATGATTGCAACATTAATTTGCTGGATGATTTTCCCATATTTGTCAAGAGCTTTGCTCATGAGAACATTTTATCTTGAAACAAAATTATCCATACCATGTGTTTCTTGATCCTTTCTTGCTACTACTCTTTTATGAAAACAAGGAAACACTAAAAAAGTAAGCCTGCTTTAATTTTTATTCTATAAGCAACATTTATTGTTACTTTAGGGTGGAACTTTACCTATGAAGGAAAATGTTAAATGCTTATTTCATTTTACCCTTAACACCTTCACTGCTGTGAAATGTATCAAATACTGCAATCAGAAGTGGTTTGCACTTTCAACCAAAGAAAGTAATTTGCAATATGTAAGATACCAGCTACATCCTGAAACAACAGAGTCAAACAGATGACAAGAGAAAGCTGTCATGGTAAAAGAGTTGAACAGCCATATTGGAGCTGTACTTTGAGGAAAAATTCCTAAGTTTAAATAAAATTTTATTTCCTTCTTCCTTTTGTATCAGCTGTTCTAACAGACTAAGCAGGAGAAAGGCGTTTTCCAAATTCATGCAAGAAGTAATATTTATAAAGAACTTTAATAAGCAAAACCAGACCAAGGTTGATCAAGCAGCTGACACTGACTGAGCTATAAAAGACCTGTATTTGTTCCTACTGTTCTGGAAGCATACTGTAAGAACTGCTTATCAGACCTTTGCAGAATACTATTTGCTTATTTTCAGTGGTTTGTTGTAAAATTTGTCTGAGCTTTCAAACAAGTGGTATTGTTCAGGAAATTGTCAGGTTCTTCTAATACCACACTGCCACTTCACAGGAAACAGAAGTCATCGAGAAGGAAAAACACATTTGATTGGTACAGGAAGTTAATATTCTCTGCATTTCATTACTGAAAAACAAGCACCTTAAGAACTACTACAACAAATGCAACAGCATTCAAAAGGAAAAGAAGCACATGTGGCTGTCTGCAAACTGGCAATAGAAATATGTAACTCACTGAAGGCTCAAATTCAGAAAAAAAGCCTCAACAAAGTAATTTATAAAATTGGGTCACTCAAAGCTCTTTGGTCACTGTCCTGGTTTCACCTGGGAAACTCCTGAAACTTTCAGTTTCTGTACAAGCCACAAGAAAATCCCATTCGCCTCACTGCTGAAAGTTTCACAAGGAGAAGAAAGATGCAGAAAGATGTAATAAAAAAATCTTGTTGACAACTTTGCAATCTACTATTATGACACACAAGTCGGTAAACAAAAAAAGGCTCTGAAAAGAACTTCTCAAAAGAACACAAACAGGAAGAATCAGCAGGACAACAGCACCATCAAATAGTAAGGGTTCCTACCTGTTCGTAGTGGTAAGTCTGAAGTGATGTAATTTGTACTATTAAATAAAGCATTCATTCCCATGAACTGATCCACTGCAAACATCTATATTGAAAGAAAATACTCTTCATTATTACATATATACATAGTTGCATAAAACATCTATCAGCAAAAAACTTCAAAGTCCTCAGCAAATATTGAGACTGCAAACATCTTGTTGAATTACATAAACATCTTATAGCTACTTTATTTTTGCTGGCAACAGCACTGCAAGCACAGCTGACAGCACCGACCCAAGTTTCACCAGAATCATGAGACCGCATCAACCTCAGCACAGTTTCTTAACACCCATTTTGCTTACATGCACTAACAACTATAAATTCTAAAGAGCTTATACAGTAAGTTCTGAAAATCTGACCCTAGATGTCTTCCCCAAGGCATTGCTAAGAACCTGTGAGTTTTATTTCCACTTCTCTGATTAAACCCCACCAGACTACATTCCTTATGTAAATATATTTACAAGCTCTAATGCAAGAAAACAGTACATCCAGGTTAAAGTCTAATTTTATTTTTTTTAAACACTGACATGTCTTAACTTACTGTAATTGTTGTCAGGTATAAATCTATCTTGTTCCAAAGTGGAGCAAGCAGAAAGAAGAAAATAGGTGCTTTATGAAAATTAAGGTGAGTAGAAATTATTTGTTCTTCACTTAAACTTTTCACCCAAGCACCATTCTCACAGTTCAAATAACTTATGAAATGATCTAAGAAGACCAGCAAGAGCTCCTGAAGAGCTAGACCTGTGGATCTGTGTGAGTGAAGGAATATTCTAGTCATCACTGTCAATGCAAACATCACAAAAATTTGCACAGAAGGGCCTTGTAGGACATAAAGGGCTTTATTTTCAGGAAGACTCCAATGTCCACCACAGAAGAAACTTCAGAGCAAGTGTCACAGGCATGCAGGGGATAAAAATAAATATTCTTCTCAACTGCTTAATTCAGCACGCCTAGCTTTCCTTCTCATTTCAGCCATTTAACCAGTGGCAAGGCATTTTACAGGTCACATAAAAAACAGCTTAGGAAAAAAGCCCTGATTTCTGCCAATGCAGAATGATTTTCTATGTCCATATAAAGTCTAGGAAATGACAGGACAATATGAGAGAAGGCCTAAACAGACAGCTAGCAGAGGATATAGGAATACTGAAAATACAGAAATTCACTTACTTGGGGATCAGATACTCCCATAATATAGGAATCTTCTGCGGCCATTTTAAGTCCTGAAACACAAAAACACGATTAGAATTCCCCTTTTTTTTTTTCCAATGTAGAGTAATAGACAAGCCTGGAAAATGTTTAGAGTTAAAAGTCCAATCTCTGACACTTTTTATTTTACTCTTAACATTAGTGATTTCTAAAATGCTTATAAAATTCCTCAGTATTTGGAAGGGGCAATGTAAGGACAAGATAGGCTACAGCTAGGATTTTCCATCGCCTATTGCCAAGAAATTAAAAATTACAGTCCAGAAGTCAAAATTTCTTAAAATCAGGAATTGTTTCCATCTCTGCTCTGACTATTCTGCCATTAGATTTTAGGCAAAATCATTACCATAGAAATAGCAGAACTCTTAATTTTTACACAATAGAAAGAACATCATGAGCATTCATGAATGAAGCCTAACAGTTTTCTTATGAAGCATTACTAAATACAAATAAACATGCCCAAGAAAAAAAAGACAGTATAAAAAAAAATTAAATAAGACCAGGAATCAATTATTGACTAATTTTGGATGCCTTTACTTCCGGGCTCCACAACTGCTTAGCACACACAACAGCTCTGTGCTGAAAATGACAATTATAGATGCACAGCATCCATCACAACTCTTTCTCACAGGTCTACATGGAAATGCTGGACAGTAGAAAAGTTTAGCTTGGCTTGGTTTTACTGGGACCAGTGGTGGGCCAGTAGCAGAACCTGTGAATTTTCTGAGGAATTTATTGGGTCTATCAGAAGGTATTAGTGTTAGTGTTATTTCCTTTCATGTAGATGTTACTAAAAGAACTACAAATTCACCTATGCTGAGCTCACTAAATAAGGCTCTCTAAGGGAGTATCTGAAAATAACAGTAGGACTATTCCAAGAGACTCATGTCTGCATTCAACAGACACTAAATAAAGTTAATAACTAATAGAAGACAGAAACAGGTCACTGGCCCTCCTATTCTACCACAGTGAACATGAGCGATGTTTTCCAGCAAAAAGAACTGTGAAAACCTACTGCACTATCACAGAGAGGTGCAGGAGATCAGTAAGTCATTAAAGAAAAACTCAGTCACCATGTACCTTCTACAGGAACTAGAAAGGCAATTATCAAAAGGAAAATTGGAATACTTGGGTACTCCACCTTGATGGAGACTCGACTCTGCTTGTTAACAATCTCTAAAGACAACACAATCACCCATTCCCCACAAAGTAGAAAATGTAAATAAAAATAAAATGAAGAAATAGGAGACACTTAATACACAGATGATGTCAATGAAAAAGATAAACATCTTTTTAAAAAGATAAACATTCATATAAACATGTGGATACAACTAGTTTTTAACCTAGAAAATAAAAGTACCCACCTGACTGTAAATCAATTTTAGAAATATTTACTGGGAAATATTTATTTGTAGTATTTGTGCAAATATCAAATAACTGGTCATAAGATTTCAGCCAAAAATTAATAACAGATATAACAAGCAATGTCACCAATGCTGTACTTCATCACCTAATACAACAGGATTTCAGCCAGATAAAAAACCACCAGTCAATCACATTATCTCACAGGCACATTCCGTAAAGCATAATTTTCATCAACCACTTGCCATTGTTGTTATTCATCTTTATGGAAAAAGTCAACATACAAAGGCATGATAAAACTTTCAGGATATAACAAAAGTTACTAAGATGTTTCTATTTGACTTCTGTTCTATAGAAAAAATACAAATAACATTATCATCAACTGACAGGTTACTTAAATCACTGAAATAACTTGTAACATTTTTTGTCAAACACTTCTTACTGAAAGGTTAGAAACTACAGAAAACAATCTGAAGACCTCAACAGCCAGCTTTTTTTATATAAAGTGTCAGAAAATACCCACCCTTTTGTTACACCCTGATTAGATAACTGTGAGCGCAAATGGAGGTTTCTTCTGCAAAAATAGAATAAAAACTAGTCCTAAAAGTCTTGTTTAGTGATGTCTCATATTTAAACACTTACAATTTCATGAATCACATATACACAATTGTATTCCACAATCCTGACGTTTCCAGATGACATGGTAAACATGCTTGTTCAGAAAAATAAAATATTCTGAGGAGCTAACATGAATGCCATCTGCCCACTTGCCTGTTTGCTCAATGTATACTTTGCCAAACTTTCAGACATTCTCACAGCTTCTTCCGTAAGGCACAGGATAAATGTAATAGTAGGTTCTATTTTCTTTGCCCTATTTTAGTTCCTCAGACTGCACCCCCCTCCCTCCAGTAGAACTCTGGGGGTGAAATGCAGTGTCCTTACACCTGCCAGACTCCTGATCACATCTATACTTCTACAATACATGACTTTCCAACTAAGTGGAAGAATAGCGCAGAGGCATTACTTCTGAAAACCTTTCATTTGAAGTATTTTGATGTAAAAATCAGAACTCATATGGAAAAAGGCCCCTATATACATCTGAGTCAATCCTTCAGTTTCACCTTTTGAAAACAGCAGTTTCTGGCTTTTTGGCTGATGCAGTGAACAACATCATGACACCAAAGCAGCAGCCTTTAAAGACATCCCCCCTGCAGTGCTACGTTCAGCTTTGGGCTCTTCAGCACAAGGTGCACATGAACCTGATGGGTTAAGTCCAGAGGAGGCCACGAAGATGCTCAGAGGGCTGGAGCACTTTTCCTGCAGACAGGCTGGGAAAGCTGGGGCTATTTAGCCTGGAGAAGAAAAGGCTGCAGGGAAACCTTAAAGCACCTTCCAGTACCTGAAGAGGGCCTCCAGGAAAGCTGGAGAGGGATTTTTCACAAGGATGTGCAGGGACAGGATATGGGGGAATGACCGTAAACTGACAGAGGGTGGGTTTAGATCAGACAGAAGGAAGAAATCCTTCACTGTGAGGGTGGCAAGGTGCTGGAATGGGTTGCCCAGAGAAGCTGTGGCTACCCTATGCCTGGAAGTGTTCAAGGTCAGGTTTGATGGGCCTTAGAGCAATTTGGACAACTTATGGTAGTGAAAGGTGTCTCCACCCAGAGTATGTGGGGAGGTTGGGACTAGATGATCTTTGAGGTTCCTTCCAACCCAAATGACTCCATTACTCTATGAACATTACACTTGGAAGCAGCAAGGTAACTACCCACATACCACCCAGTCAGCTGGGTGAATGTCTAATGAATGTCTAACCAGGTATTAAACACAATCTCTCTCACATTGTAAGTGCAGACGCCTCTTACTTGGGATCTTTTGTGTTCGGGTCAGCTGCAGTGCTTGGGGGAGACATTCTCTCTGGCCTGAATGTTAAGCTAGTTTATTATAAACAGATTATTATTCAGATGTGCAAGCACCTTTGTGTATGCAAACTCACACTTAATTGCCTTATCAGGGCCTAGACAAAGATTAACCCAGCTGTTTAAAACAACCCTTCTAAATGACTGAAAACACTCAGTTTCACTATGTTTTGCCTTCTCCAAAGCCAAATGGATAACAAAAATGTTCTGGGAGCCCTACAAATAACAATTTGTTTCCTTAGGATCTATTAAGTTAACAAATCCCTACACTTCGTCCTACATGAAAATTGATGCAAATCCACAGAGTCGGTAACATGATTAACACCCCAAAAAGACACAGAAAAATAGACCTTAGCACTAACTGTGTGACCTTTAATTGGCCTCTTCCCTTACTGCTCCAGTTTTTAAGCACCTTTCCCATTTGCATCAGGTGGCAAGATTAGCATCTACCTCGAGTAGCTTTGTTCATTCTCATTACATGAGCTGTTTTATGGGTCAGAGATTGCCACCTCCCTCATTTGAAAATGACCAGATTAAAATTGTTTCGTGGAAGTTTATGTTATTATAGATGCCTGCTTCCTGCCTAAGCTCCAATTCCCACAAATTGTACTGCAAACTAAAATCTGCAATAAAAATATACCCCAACACCTGCCGACCACAATCAACCACAGCAGTCTCCACCCTGGAGATCGTCTGAAGTTGTTCAGATAATGGGGCACAGGAAGCTAGACATTTCAATTCACAGTATTTATAAGTGTGAAAATTCAAAGTGAATTCAAAGAAACTTCACTTAGCTCCTAGTGCAACAGCAAAACATAAAATCCAGCTAAACATGCCCAAACCCATGCAACTGTACCGCCTGAGAGTACGTGTGTGATGCGTGTGCATATGCATACATATTCTTTTCTCCTCACAGCACATCAACTGCCATTGTGAAACAGGTTTAAATAGGGAGAAAAAGAGAAAAACCTAGGAAGCCATGTATACACATCCAGGAGATGACTGCGTTGCACCAAACAACCAAGCAAATCTAATGGCAGGTAATTTGCACTACTGCTCTTCTTTAATAACCAAATATTACAAGGTACAAGTGGCACAACTGGAAGAACATGAGTTGATTGATTGTATTCTGAATATTTGTTCTAAAGCTTCAAAAGGAGCAGCCACTTAAAATGAAAACAACATAATTAATGTAGGAATGCTGTAATCCACGAACAAGAATTCTCATTCCTCTTTATCTCAATCATTTGATTTCAGAGCTCTTCTCGGTTATTCTCCCACATCTACTGCGTCTGTTTACCTTTTAAAAGGCAAGATAAATTTCCCAACTGGACTGTTTTCAGCCTCACCCCTGATTTTTCATGGGTGCAGATCCTTCCCTTTACTTCTCTTCAACTTTCCAGCCTGAATTTTAAGCATGAGGTAAACCCTTGTCCTCTTTGACACCAGTATCCAATCCAATCGCAACAAAATTGGAATGGGACTTCTCCCTACTACCTTTCTACACACAATCATGATCTTTATCACCCAGTTCATTGCACTTGAGAACTGAAATGAGTGTGATGGATGTTCTTCCATGAGGAAATTTATTTAAACCATCTCTTACTTTATGAGATGTTTCACATCAACCTGTTCACACCTTTCAAGGCTGGGATTCAGAAAGCAAGCCTCTCAATGGGAAACTCAAATACTATAATTCAACTGACTTGATAAACTGAAAGAACAATTGCTCCTGAAACTTTTCTAGCAGAGGGCTTTTTCTCTTTACCTTGGCTTTCACTGGAATTTACCTGTTAAAAATAAACTCATTTAACAGGACACTGAATCAAAGTAATTAAATTCAGTGTGGCTGTGTTTTTAGCCTGCTTACTAAAAAGAATGCTATAAAGAGAACTATATTTTTAGGAGCAGCACCAAATTTTCAAAATTCCTGCAGCAGCTATGAAGAACTGAGGTAGAAACAATAAGTGCTATACTGTGCCGACACGACAATGTGTTTTACCTGCTGTTGCTTCCTTAACTTTAGGTGGCAACTATCCATCCTTGAGCCTCAGTCTTCCACCTTTTGCAAAATATAATCTGTATCTGTATAGGGACAATTGTTTCAGAGATTTGCATTTCCCAAACAGAGATGAGGGGAAAAGGTATTGTGCAATAGACTCTGGGTTGCTGGGTCGGGGCTGGCAGCAGGACAGAGCTGCTGAGATGATTCTGGCTGGAGGCCAGAGCACAATCTGCTCTGACAGAGCAGAGATACCGATCCAAGCTGTTCAGTCTCAACCCTTCACCACTGCAGTCCCTTCAAAGTCAGGATGCTGCCCACACCTTTCAACACACAGCTTTTTCACCTCTTGACTTCAACTAGCACTTCATTTCCCTTGGAACCCAGTTATCCTGCCCAGAGCGCCAGCAGTACAGCTCCAGAGCACAGAACTTTTAATTCAAAGTAAGAGTTGGTAAACAGCTAACATATTCTGTAACATACAAAGTAAACAGAACTCAAATATTAAGGGAACATCATGCATACTTTCACCCACAATATTGGCACAGATGTCTTTAGGACAAATAAGAAAGAAAAACACGTTCAAAAACACAAGAAGCAATTGTTAATTCAGTCATGTTGACACAAAGCCCCATCAACTATGTTGTTTTGAAGGGATTTTAACTCAGGAATGAAAGAGATTTGAAATTTGCCTTTAAATGTCAAAATGTTTACTATTATTTTTTCTCCCAACAATGACTTCAATACCTGGGGTTTAGGGAGGTGTTTTAAGGAAACAACACTCAATTTCCGCAAAAGCGGCATAAGGAAGTTGTATTTTTCACATTCCTTCTAGTACTTCAAAGATGTGTAATCTCTCAATAAAGATTTGAGTGCAATTTCTCAGTATACAAGTGCGAAAAAGAGAGAGACATTTTGATCAAAGATTCTGATTTCCTCTGCAGAGTTTTTGTCATCCACACACCGTTGCAGCTGTAATAACACTACATAACCCTAAATGACACTGTTTGTTTTTCTACTGTAACAACCCAAATTGCCTCCTCTTGTGACTAATTAAGCCTGCTTATTATTTCCTGTTGGGTGGGACCTGGGTGTTGTGTTTATGTATTTTTAAAATTTTAAAATTGCTGAAGTTAAAATTTTCAAGTATTTTCAGTCATGAGTAGATGCATTACTTGGCAACGGTATAAAAACCACGGAATATTTAGGAAATTAAATTATTCTCAAGTACTTGAGATTTCAGAAGTGTGGTACTCTAAATCAGAATTGTTGGGTGCATAATTATTTTATGAAATCTAGAACCAAATTTATCACAGCAGGTAACAACTAAATCCAAAGGAAAAAAAAATCATAGCATAAGAAAATTTTGTTGGCAAACAGTAACTGGAGTACCTAAAAGATGTTCTATTAACTATGTTTGAGAACAGAATTTTTGTTTTATTCCTTTCCTAAGTATCAAAGCAGTGAAATAATATGTGAAGAGGAAATACTAAAGTGCCATAAACATATAAATTATTATTCCCTTATATTGTTGGAATAAACTTAGAATGTTTTGGTTAAAACATATTCAAAGTAACTTAAACCAAAGGAATAAACAGTATTCAAATATATGGCAAACATATTCCGGTACATGTATAATGCTAAGTAGGTGTAAAAATACTGAGGTTCGACACAGAAAAACAGCTGTAGTAACTACATTGTATTTTACCCATGTGAGGTGCTAATGTTACTTGAACTAACCTGAATATGATGTTAAAATCCTGTTACTTTTTCCTCCAGATTAGGATGAATCACTCAATGTTCTTTACAAATAACTCTAGTTCATATAAAAGCTGTTCACTGAAGTCAAATTTTAACTTAAGAAGCTACACACACCCATTTCATAAACCTGAAGTGTAATGAATCATTAATATTAGACTGCAAACCTTTCCTTTCCCTTTTTTTTTTTTTTTTGGTGGCAGTAGAGGAGGCATGGGAAGAACAGTTTTTGTCAGAAGCTAAGTAATATGTAATCCCCAGATCGCAGAAGTTCAGTTCACACGAGGTTTGCTCTATCACCAGGTATAGTCACACAGGCTCTGGGCTCCTACTGAAGATACAGTCCCTCACTTCATCAACAAAAAATAGCAAGGGCTGTTACCACTACAATCACAAAGGTGAACTGAGGGATTCTCAATGTCCTTTTGCTTCTGAACGGCCACTGAAATCGTGAGGTGATGGAAACAATCGCTTAAATAGCACCAGTAAGAAGAACCAAACAGGTAGAGCTGAGTCCAGCACCATCAGTTACACCCAGTTTTCAAATCTCCAGACACAAAGTGGCTAATTAAGGTTTAATTCTTTGCTTTCTCCAAAGAAATTGTAAAACTCCTGCAACCTCCATGTTGTATGGTAACCTATGACACAACAAAGCTCACTTGGACTAAACCAGCAAGACCAAAAACCCCGCCTGCTTCCTTTGTTTATACTTTATTTGTGTGCTAAAATCTGTCCATGTTTCGGCGGATGGAAACATGATCTCTAGAAGAAACAAAAAAATAGAGCAAACCCAAGCAAAAAAACCCCAAATAAACCCAAACCCCACAAGTCAGACCCACTTTGCTCTTGACCTGTTGAAAGTTTGCTTGGAGGATACAATGAAACAGGGGGGTATTTCAGTTTAGTGTTTTAAATGGAAGGGGAAAAATGTGCATCTATCTGTCACTGCTTTTCAAAAGAACATAAAAGTTGAAAGGGGGAAATAATGCTTGGAGTAGCAGTAGTAGCTTCCTCCCCATATATGATCTGTCAGCTCGGTCTAAATGCTAAACAAAGGATTTAACCTTGAGACTATAACTTGAAACATCTTTTAAGGCCTTACTTTTGCAACTGTCAACAGTGCTTCATCAGAATACATGTTTAAATGAAAGCACTGAAAAAGATTCACCAAATTATTTCTATGCTCAAAGTTAGATGCAAACTTAGTGCCTGACTGACCTAAGGGCACTGTTAATGACAACCATAATAATGATCTTATCAACACAGAACTTCATAAAAGGTTCACATCTTATTTAAAGGACATCAAATTACAACTTCCACTTGTAAAATACCTCTGTCGGAGCTAAAAATGACCAAAACCAGGAATTGCTATTTTCACTACCTGCCTGAAACACTCATTATCTTCTCTTTGTTTTATAATAGCTGTGTTATTTTGTCAGACAGCCACAGAAAAGCTATCAGCATGTTGAGAAAAAAGGATTTTTAACTAACTGTAGAGTTTTCATTAGTTGCTTACATAAATGAGTAACAATTTTATGACTGATACTTTTGAACTTAGAATTGGCAAACACTTACACCACTGAAAGGTGAAAGTATTTTAGCAAGTATAGTTTGAAGCAATCTATGAAAACAGAGGAGAATTAACCAGCATCTCTTAAGACCACAGGTGAATTTTCTCAACACTAGTTACAGCAGAAAGCCAACTGTAAGTTAGTAAAAGATATATTGTCTTTCACTGTATCTTTGCAACTTCAAAAATGAACACCAACTTTGTATTACAAGCACCTTCGATAGTAAAAACTCACTGGCCTTCAAATTTAGTTCCTCTCCTTCCAGAGAGAGCAATATGCACAATAATATAGATTCCTAACTGAACACATTTCTGGAGTTTGCATGTATTCATGAGAAGGTAGCATGGGAAGATGTTGGAAAAGGCAACAATGAAAAGGAAACACAAAAACCTATTAATTAGCAAATCTGTGTCAATGATATTTATTTCTAAGTAGCTACTATTGAAGTCACATAATGCCACCTCAAGGAGAAAAGTAAATTAAATTTATTATTGAATTTTTAGAAGTAAAATTTCAGAGTAAACTTACATTTATTATTAAAATTGATTTTTCAAAAGTAAAATGCACAGAAACAGAGAAACCAGAACTATTACTTTTCAACAAATGAAGCAGGAAATTTTCAAGTGTGCACATAAGTGAAACACTGCTGTGTGCTTTTCACCCTCTCTCCCTCTTCCAAATACTCCTTTTTTCTGTCCCAGAACTTTTACCCATCAAACTTTTTTGAATTTGAAAAAAAATACTACAAAAACATTAGCAAGGTGTTGCTGAAACAAGGCGAGTATAGATAGAAAGCCTATCTGCTACAACACTGTTTTTTAAAAACACATAACACAATGCAAAGTGATATAAAGCTGTTCTGTTTTACAACCTTAACTCAAAATGTATTCACTTCTTGCATTAGAAAATAGCTACATTTTTTGATGACTCTACCACAGACTGACCTTTCTTTATAAAGGAGACAAAGGGTGGAAAGAAAAAAAGCTTTTCCCTTTCGGTTTAGTATTTCAAGTCAAGCTCTGTAACATATCTTGCACGGATTTCAGCACTGAGATTCTCTGAAATCTCTGCACTCTGTGGCACATCCTGACAATAGTATTTCAGCATAAACTGTTAGTGAAATTTTTGGGCCAGGGAAAATTACAGACCAAAGCATCTGCTTCTGGATGGTTGCAGGCTGCATTTTTCTCTTTCATTTTCTCATAAACTGTAGTCATTTCTGTAGATTACAAAACATTGCAGACAGGATGCAATCTTAGAATGACGTCTTGGTTAAGGCTTTCCTAGAATGGGCAGCTACTTTCTTTCGTAAAAGAAAACAAATGCTTTGACTGAAACACTATTTCAGAAGTTGATACTACACAGTAAATAGCAGAGAGAGTCCAGACGTCAATAAAATAGAGATACTCTATTTTCTGTGAGCTTGACAGAGCTGGTGGTAGCATGTAAGGCACAAGGCAAATAGAATGAAGAATTCATCCACTTTTCTCTGTGAACAGAGTAAGTGAAAAGAGGACTTCTGAAGCACAAGACATGCCAATTATAATCAGCACTTCAAAACCATTTTTAAAATCACGATAACAATAATCTGTATTCCCTTTAAAAAAATTTTTTTTGAGCATTTTAAGACAGGAAGTTGAAATGCAGCAGATGATCCCTTGCCTCCAAAGTCTTATTCCCCAAATGCTCACTGGCACCCAGATTTACTTATTTGAATGAAAACACGCAGCAGTACACACACGATGATAATGGCCCAAGAGCATACAGCTCATGTCACACAAACATTCCAATTCACATTCACGTAAAATAAGACAGTAGCACTCCTCCACCAAAGTTACCATCAAAGCAGAAAGCACCAACAGATGAAAAAAAATAATTGTGATGATGAGAAGTTCGATATTCTTGGGTTTCAAGGTCAAATGTAACTGAGCAATCAGCGCAATAATACTCCTCGTCGCGATGAGAACTTTTCGGTTGCATCACTTACAACTAAATTACCTTTAAAAACCTCACTATTTCGTGCCTTTTAATACAGTCTGCGGCACTCTCGGGCTGCACCCAAGAGGAGGACACCCAGAGCTGTCGGTATCAACCCACGTTTTTGTGGTAACCACCTGCATCCCGGAGCCCGGCCGGCGACTGTGCCGCGGCCGTGTCTCAGGTTCAGCAGCACGTACGTGTGTCAGCTTCGAAACCAAAACGACAAAAGCAGCACCTCCTTCGCCTACGAGCACCCGCTATGCAAGCGGCAGAAGCTGGGCTTGCAATTTTTTTTCACTTTGCGGTTCACTTTGCTGTCACGGACACCCCTTCCCTCGCCAGGAAGACCCCTGTAACACACCAGCAGCAAAGCCGTCCCCGGCATCCCGCCCGCTCTCCCGGCTGGCTGCAGGCGAATCCCGCGGCAATCCCTCCCGGCGCTCCGGCAGGAGCTCCGCGCCCGGGCCGAGGTCACAGGCTCGGGGCTGGAGCCGGACACAGCTTCCCGCGGCAAACTGCAGCGCCGGGGGCTGTCCCAGCCCAGGAAATGCCCGCTCCCGCCGCTGCGGGACGGAGGGAACGCAGCCCGGGAGGCGCCGCGGTGAGGACACGGAGACCAGGGAGAAAGAAGGCAGCGAGCGGCGGGCCAGGGGCCGCCTGGGGCTCACCGGGGCAGAGCTGGCGGCGCCTCCTCCTCCTCCTCGTCGCGCTGTGCCGCCGGCGGTCGCTCAGCGCCGCGCCATGTAACCCGGCGTGCCGCCTCCCGGCTCCCCGCGGACTTTCCCCCTCCTTCCCGACCGCCCCCCCGGCGAGGGCACCCGCCCGGCACCGGCCTGCGCAGCCTCC
>VXBB01024662.1:63587-98264 GCA_013399915.1 Illadopsis cleaveri | reverse complement strand
CCCGCCGCACTTCCTGGCTGGAAATTCCCGCTGACGCTCCGGCAGCGCGGAGGGCCGCGCGGGCGGGGCTGGGCGGGAGGAGGCGGCGGGGAAGGAGCCGGGGAGCGGCTGCCACCAGCCCACCCCCTGGCCACGAAATCCCTCAGCCGGGGACAGGCCCTCCCGCCCGGGAGAAACCGCGTGAACACGCGGGTCCTTTCATCCCACGGCAGTTACCACCGCCGCAAGGATAATCTTGTCCTTGTCCATGTTCCTTGGCCCACGGCGGCGTTCGCGACACCTCTGTGCAGACGGGCCCGACCCGGTGGCTGCCAATGTTTTTTATTGAAGGAGATTTACCGATTGCTTCCTGCCCGGTGCCTGAAACCATCACTGAGCAGGGAGTACAGGTTGCGCAGCACTATCCTTCTGTAGATTAACACAGTTTCTGACAGAGCAGGCACCCAAGTAACTTCTGTGGAACAGTGCCAACCATGTGTAATATGTTTCTTAATGCAAAAATCCAGGTTTGCAGCAATAACCAAGTTTCCTGGACGCATTTAACCACAGGTAAAGCAAGTCAGCTAATTCCACGTTTAATTGGCACAAATGCTATGTGTGGTAAATGATATAAAATAAATTCGTGCTTTAAACCAATGTAGNTTTTTTCTTTTATTGTGGCCTTTCCGAAATCGCGTTTTGCGAAATAAAATTTGCTTCATATTAAATTGGCTATGGATCCTCTATAACATTATGTAAAACAAGTTCAGATATCTTTATGCTGAATCTTAAACGTCTGGTTTGCTGAGGGTGAAGAGCGCCTCAAATGAGCATCCAGCATAGGCTCACCGAATGTGTGTTTGCACAGAAAGTCAGCAGCACACCTCTGGGGAATTTTGTTATGCTAAGGGCACATGGCAGGTGGCTTCACGAATGAGACTTTAAAAAAATCATAATTTAAAATAAGGATTTAAAAAACCCCAAGCATCTAAAGGAACCAAGGTATATGACTGTTGCTTTTTTGTGTTGAAGCAAGGAATTGCAACCTAGAGCAAAAATATGTTCAAAAGGAATAGAGTCAAATCACAAGCCAGCTGTTGATTGCAACAAAATGAAAGGGGTATTTTTACCAGAAAGGGAGTAGATGCAGATTTCGTGCCACATCTCCGGGTTGGAGCAGACAGATACTATTTAAAATGGGTGCTGAGAGTGCGAAAGAGAGCTTGGAAACCCAAAGGGTTTTTTCTGCTTTCTTGAGAACTGAAATTTCCTACATGTTACACTTACATAGGTATGAAGAGAGAGTAATTTCCTTTTTTTGGATTGCCACTCATGCTCTGTGATGTAATTCTAAAAATGCACTCCCCCATTCTCTTCCCAGTACAAACTGGGAGTTGAGAATGACTCAGCATTTCCAAGTAAAACATGTTTTCCTTATTATATGGGGATATTCCTGGCCATTCAAGACCCAATATTAATTTTTTTAAATGGAAGGAAATAGACTGAATTAATGGGACAAGTGAGGGAAAAATTGTGTCCCAAAGCCCTTGAAGGAGGAAGTCTACATGGATTTTAAGAACAAAGAACTTTCAAAATAAGATTCATTTGGAACGGAAGGTGCCATGTCACAGCTAATCAAAGGTGTGCTCACAGGGCAAAACCTGTATGAACAAGTACCAGGAAATCAGATGAGGTGGCTAAGTTCCAAAACTTAAGGAGACTTACCTGGTGGATTTATTTTAAAAGGACACATAGTCAAGTGCTCAGGCTCAGCTTTCCCTGTGAAATCTTAAGCAGCTTCCACAAAGATCTAGGTTTTACAATAAAATTCTCTTCTCAATTATATTTGAAGCATACATTTGCCTTTTATAGAGCTTAACGCTATAACTGAAATGTTATTTCTACTGAAACCCACAGTAGTGCCAGGCTGTAAGCCCACACTTTGGTAAAATTATCTCCACAGGACACTCTAGATAAATGACCTGCTTTATAGCACAGGATTCCCTCTTGAAGAGCCAAAAAATCCCATTCCAACCACTGAGGAAATCAGGCAGATAATACAGGCTCAGTGGTTTGCAGTGATGAAGTGCTGCCTATTTCCTGAATAACCCTGGTTTCCACTATTACCATCAAGTTACTTCAGTGCCTGAACAATATCAGCCCAGAGATGAAGAGTGGGTGACCAGAGCTGAACCCAAAGGAGCAAATGCCTGCTGTTGAGCTGAGGGGAGCCTTGTGAATTGGTTGTAGCCCTGTCTCTGGCAGCTGGGCAGGTGCACTGAAGGACAGGCTTTCTAGCTGTGCAGTTAAGTAGGGTTTCACCTCAGTCAGGTGGGGTACATTTAAGTTTCCTGATATGCAGATGCAATTTAGAAGCTGAGTCTCTTCTCTGCTAGGATTGCTCTGGGAATACATACCTTTTTCTATTCCTTTTCTATTTCCTTTTTGGCCTCAGTACTTTTTAATCCTGTAACTAATGATAGATAAACATGTAAAACACGAAGAGATTTTAAAAATAATCTTTAATTGATATGCCTGAATTGGAAAAATTCATGAAAGTTTCTTACATTATTTTTCTTCTGTTTCTGAGGTATGTATTGGGATTAGGATAGGCCCTTTTCATTCCCTTTGACATAGTAGGTTTGATGCTGAAGCAGGAAAAGATAATGGAAAGTCTAAAATACCTACTGAGAGACACTTCCTTTAAAGCTTTCAGTTGCCCATCTTAATTGAACTACTATGCCATACTCTCCAAATCTATTTCTGATCAGTCCATTATTTTTTTCTCATCCAGATAATCCAGAAGTTCTAACTTAAAAACTGATTTGCCTTATGTAGGAGCCAGTGATCATCTTAACACACTCCAGTCTCATAGAGATTGTCCGTGTTTAGCCAATATTTGCTGTTGGCATTGCCATTATCTCCTATAGCTTGAATACACCACTATCACAGGAAGACAGTATGTTAAAAAAAATTGTATTTTTAAGATGGTGTCATTGTTCTGAGGATATATATGAAGCCCTAATGAAGTTGACAATAGAAACTATATTTTAAAAAGCATTCTAAATAGCCAAGGTACATGTGCAAAGCCAATCATTTGAATTGCAGATAGCAGGGTGTAGAAGAGTTCAATGATGCTGCTGAATCCCCAGGTTGCAGCATTCATGAGAAGTACTTTCTGTTATCTCTGTCATTTTTGGTGGATGGTGAACTGGCCTGAATTCATCACATATTTAATCAGATTTAGATGCACACCCAACACCCTGCCAGGCTCCTAACAGTGTGGTGTCTCCTGTAATTACACAGGCCACATCCCAAATGCACCTCTTGCTTGCTTTCCTCCACAGCTACAAATCAGACATGGGATCTCATGTTAACTCCACTGTGGTTCAGGCATGTAACTTTGCCGAAAGACTAAATTTCTAGTGTTTTGGGTAAGAGCAGCAGAGCTGAAGCAGGAGTTCTCAGCAGTGAACAACTGTTGGGTGGCAGGTGCAGGGGAGTTAATTTAGTAGACTTAAATAAGAGAACCACAAAGCTGTAGACATGGCTGATGTGTGTAATTAATAGAGAAAGAGGAACCTTTGGAGAGAGCTAGAAGTAAACAAGAAAGGGAACACTGCCCAACATTTACTTATAGCTGTGATACAGTATAAAAGACACTCTCTGAAAGACATTTGAGGAACCAAACAGAGAAGGCAATTTGATGTATATAACTTTTGGAATGATTGGCTTAGTCTCCTCTCAGTTTGTCTGTGTAATGCTAGGCCTTCTTCCTTGTTTTCTTTTACAATGGCTGATAGTAAGGAGAGTTTCAAAGCAAACCTCTCAGTTACACCAAAAATGGTGGTTTATAGATTCTCTGTGAACTTGCTGCAAGGCAGCTGCTCTCAGGGGAGCTTCCAGACCACTGTGAGAATTTGTCAGCTGACCAGCTCATCAGAGCCTGAAGCTGCAGGATGCAGAACATACATTCCAGAAGTGTTGCCTAGGCTGGTCCTACTTATCAGCCTAGGTTTAGTGGCTGAGCAGCATAACACTGTACAACAGTATGTGCATGTATTGACAGAATAGAAATGGTTGTGTTTGTAGAAACTATTTGGAGAACCATTAGTGTAGCACTGTAGCAATGTGGAGTTCATGCAGTTTAGAGCCCAAAGCATATTGCTTCAGCAAGTGGTGTTACAGTCAAGAGTTGTGCTGTCTGGCAATAAATCTAATGAACTACCAGTCAGTTCTCCAGATTCTGGACCTAATTCAGATTGTGAGTGATACACTCTTCTGTCACTCAGCTAATTTAACATCTTGATCGGCCACTGAATCTCAAGAGATGGGTTTTTGTCATTTGAGTTCAGTGGCAGCAGCTTCTTACCAGTCCACTGCATTCACTCCCTTCTCTTCCCACCTCCCTATGTTATGATTAATATCCTGTGCTATAGTCAGTATTTAATATATGAGTTCTCTTCATAGTATTTTGCATATCTGAATGATATGTAATTTTACCTTCTATCTGATTACATCCATCAAAACCCAGTTCAAGGGTCTAGTTGTTTACCCAAGGGACATATGTTCCTCCCATTACATAGCTGTGGCTTTAGTGCCTCAGCAATGTTTCACCCACTTAGCTAATGCAAACAAAAGCATCTATTTGTTGTCTTTGTCACTTTCTTTTGTCACTTTCATTAAATACATGCTCAGTTCAATTTATGAGGTCATTTTGGGTCAAGTGTACTGAGTAGGACCAATGTTAACGCAGTATAGACGGTAGAATTTAACTAACTTGATTTATATTGCTGCTGTTTTATTGCTGCAGCTCAAGGAAAATTCCAGATAGCTACAAATATATAGGGAAGAGATTTCTTCTGCCACAGAAATTTCAACATCTAAATATATGATGGAAAACAGATTATGAAAACTGAAAGTGACATCACTACTGTTTGAACTCATGCAGTGATTAATTTCAGTCTTCTGCTCAATTGTTGGTATAAGTAAGTTCTGATTTCCTGAACTGTTTATGTTTCAAGTTTTAAGCTTTTACCACAACTAGTGATATTCTTCTTGAAAGTCCAGTCCTGGAATATCTGGATACGGCTAGTGTTTTCCTCAAGTTTCAATGAAAACTTAAACCTTATGTTTGAAAAAGCCAAAAGTGTCAATGTTCAAAAGGTATTTTTTAAACTGATGTGAATCTCTTTCGGCAAATCCTGTGGGTTTAGAGGACTTTATAATTTTGTAATGATGGGGGATTAACAACAGTGAGTGGTGAACTGAGACAAATCACTAGTGTAATGAATCAAGCCTTCCAAAAAATACAAGATTATAAAAGGATTATTTGAAGGGCACTAAAAAAGGCAGGTTGTCTCCTAGATTTGATTTCTCAAAAGTCCATGTTTTTTTAATTTTTGTTTCAAGACTATGAGGGTTTGAAATGTTTTTTAGCAAAGTATTCTAGACTTGAAGGTTCAACACTAGAAACAATACAGGCACTACCAAAGGTTGTGATAAGATGCAACAGGCTGATGAAAAGCAGGACAGTATGCAGTGTAATGACAGAAAGATCCCTGTGGTAGAGAGCAGGGTCTCAGGAGTGGAGAGGGACTTCAATCTGTTTTTTTACTCTACACAAGAAGTAGGTGGAGGAAGCAGGGTGTTCTCCTTATTCTAGTTTCTTTCTCAGTTCCCTTTGTGATTTACTGTTTGGAAGCGAAAGCCTGACTGATAGCAGGACAGTCTTTGATTCTTTCTCTCCCTGGTGAAAGAGCACAGTACAGAAACTTTTAAGCTATAAATAAAGATCCCAGCACCAAAGCTAGGAGTGGTATGACCACGTGATTCTGCTGTTGTTCCCAAGCCCATTGTCTCAGATGTTGTCATGCTTCCATGGCCTGCCTTGCTTTCAAGGCTAAGGAACCCCACACAATGCTTCAAACATTCAGTATGGGAACTTGTATGGGCTCAGGGTCTCTGCCCTGCTGAGACCTGACCTGAAAGTGCATGTGACTTTTCTCACCTGAGGGCAGGGAAATGGAATTGCAAAGTCTTCAAATGTTGCTGTTTACCTAGACGTCCAAATAAGAATATGAGACTACGGTTTAAGCCCTTGGGTGTATTTACAACAGCTCTTCCCAGCTTTAAGCATTGTGCTGCCAACAATTGGCTGCACCCAAGACACTCCCTTTGATAGCACAGTGAGAACTGTGCTGCCTGTGTTCAGATCAACAGCAAACTCTTGTTGACCTACCTGGGTGTAGGGCTGGCAGCTGAGGGAGGATCCCTGCCTTCTCTACAGACTTGGAAAGTGTTCTGACAGTGGATGCAAGTAGTAAGGCAAAACTGTAGTGTTTTCTTGAAGCAGCACTTAGCTTTGCAAGGTGTGTGTTGCTCTGAAAGAAAGTAAGGCATGTGTCATGGTGACTTTATGAGTACTTCTGGCTAGGTGCAGCTGGGTCTGCTGGAATTCTGACAGTGCTCTAGACAGGTTAGAATGATGTTCTTGTGACAAAAATGCTGTTCTTGTTCTAAGGATAGGGAACAAAAGCCCAAAGAAATGAAGATTGAAAAGATGAATGATAGGATTAATTTGAAACACAGAGATTCATTTTCCTCACAGGTTTTGTCACTACACAGATATGTCCACCTTATCTTGATTTCTGTGTGCCACACTCAGACAGTTCACTTGGCTCTGAGGCTCACTGTGTCTTGTCCCATCCCATGAGAATACTTGGAGGAGGTGGTTGTGCCATTAGAAGAAAGTCATTTGTCATTGTATGATACTACAGGACCTGCCTGACTAGAAAGGTTGGACACACTGGTATAGTACTTGCTATTTTCAAAACATTTACCCCTGTTGACTTCTTTTGCAGACATCTGAGTGATTTTAGTACTTCTGTGATCAGACTCCAGTGTCTTAAGTCAAGCACCTAGAAAATGAGGAACATTGACTACCTGTAAAAAGTTTGGATTATGTGATGTGACAAGGAACTCTAGCACAGGAGACCTTGCAGCTCCCTTGGTCAGGATTAAGGATCTGATGCTGTCTATTCCAGCTTGTTTGTTATAATCCTCCGAGCTTTTGTCAGGAAATTAATGACAGCCCCATAGAAAGCAGTCTTCTTAATGTGCAGTTCTTCTCTAGAGCAGCCCTATCCTAAAAATTCAGCTTGATACAGGTACCTTGGAGTAGCAACTTGCACACAGAGGAAAGAAGTTTTTCTAAAATTGTAAATGGAAAATAATCTCCTCTTAATAAGAAGTTCCCATCAATGGTTTACTGGTTCTAGAAGAATAATCAGCTCCGTTCATAATATGGAGACAAACTTGTGGTTAGAGCAAAAGACTCAGAATGGGGTTCTCTACGTTATCTTTGAGTGTAACTTCAGTGAAGAGCAATGTGACCATTTATGTTAAAGGCTGGAGGGAGAGGGAAGAGCTAAAGTAAAGGTAATAGCCAGTGACCAATTCCTATTTAGTATTGCATGTAACCCTTAAGTTATTTCCATTTTGCAAACAAATCTCCAAATCCTGATTTTGCTCACTTGGATAGCAAAAACTTACTTTGATTCTCCACTGGCATGCAGTAGTGTGATTCTTCTGGTTGCATGAAACACCCAGAGTGAGTAGTTGCCACAGTTCAGTCTCCTAATCTGCCAATAGTTTTACGAAGCTGTGCCTTTAAGAAGAGCAGCTTTAAAACCCTGAAACAAGCCTTACCTAAACCTGAAAGTGGAAGAGACACTTTTAATCAAAGTATGTATGACTCATCTTTCAAACTTTATGTTTTGTGTGACAAAGTCACATAAGCAGCATATCTGCCTGAAAGAAACTGCCTCCCTGAAAATGGAGCTATTGATTTCCTCTCTAGAACATGCTCTGCATGCTCTGCTTAAGAACAGCACAAGCTGAAAGAAAACTTTTGAGCAGGAAGGCAAATCTGAAAATTGGACTACCGAGCTATAAACTCTTGATGCCTTTTATCACAATAACCTGCATAAAAAGTCTACCCCCACTAACTTCCATCCAATATGACCTGAAACTGTCAGGCACTATTGTATCTCAGGCATTTATTAGGTCTTTGATGTTACTGAAATTGAAGAATTCTCCTCCTCCTCACCCTTTTCAGAAGAGAAATATTTCTGAAGTCATTCATGATCTCTCCCCACAATATGAGGCATACACGTTTCCTTACTTGTCATAAAATACTGTAAAATCATGAAATAGTCAAGCAGCACTGCAAATGAGGACGCTGTCATCTCAAAATCTCAGGAGCCTCGTGGTTTTCTGAGGATTCCTGCAGTGTTTCTCAGACCATGATTCATGTCTTTAACTGAACAGGTCAGAGATTCCAGTAGAGAAGCCTGATCACATGCAGTGCATGCCTAAACCTGTTATAGTCCTTTAACCAAGGGCCAAAAACAACCACAAGTGTTTCTGTTTCATCACCTCACCCCTTAACAGAAAAAACAACTATTGCACTTTATTATGCTTGTTGTTAAGTTCTTCTAATAGCTATGCAAAATGCCTCTTTTTCCATGTGTATATCAAAGCCATATCAACATGAAAAAAAAAAGTAAAAATCAGTTCTGACTCCTTTTAACTCCTGCATGTGCTTCTGTGCCAGGACTGTTATAAGGGCCTGAACTAGACTGTGTAGAAAGTGTGTCATCAACAAAATACTTTGCCAGATTATCACTGGCCATTTCTAGAAAGAAAAGCTCCCATTGATTTGGAGTTTTAATCTTTTTTACTTTGATTGCATGGAAATGCTTGAAAGGTGCATTAGAGAACCAACACAATGGAAATAAAATGAGTGGCACATACATAAAAGTAAAATCTCATTAACGGAGACCACCCAAAATGTAGTCCTGCCCTGAAATCTGTAAAAGAAATAGACATACTATGCTTCTAACATCAACCTTAAAAGGCATTTGGCAATTTGAACAATCTCCAAAATTTCCAAATTTGGCAATATTCACATCAGGCATTAATTTGTTAGGTAGTATTTCTGAGCTGTGAACAGCAGCTCTGGAGTCTCCAGACTTGCTGAAGTAGATCTGAAAAAACCTAGGCAGCATGTCAGACTTCCTCCATCTCAGCTTGTTTAGCAGAGACCAGAGGGAAAAAAATAGAGAGGGAAATTCTGAGTAAGTGGAGTCAGTATTTATCAGTATCTGTTTGGAAAGGAGACAAACTTGACACAGAACAAACAAAAATATCCCCAGTGGATTTCCACCTAATCCGTGGCGTTAAACAGACACCTGGGTACAGTACTGTGCCTGTCATTGCATGAAGGTTTTCCTTGGAAAAACTAGATGTGAAAGAATTGTAGTACCAGCAGAAGGTCATCGAGCTAAGGAAATTACTATTAAAATAATAGCTTTCTAAACCTTAAGTAGATTAGCACAGAGAGGAAACAGTATGTTGAGGATATCAGTAAAGGCTTACTGGCACTCAAATCACCTTGTGAAGATCTATCTCACCACCTGGTAGGAGGCTACTTCAGTTATATGACAGAAAGCCTGAAGAGCTCTAACAGGACTTGAAAATTTAGTGTTCTCTAGCAGTTACAGTGTGTGGTGTATCAGGAGGACAGTAATAACAGAAAATATTAGGGTTTTTTTCTTCATTATAGGTGGAATGTCTGACAAGATAACCACAGGGTAAGTCTGGATAAAGGTTCTTTGATTTGTGGGCTGTGCACCTTTTCTTTTTTTTCCTTTTTTTTTTTTTTTCTTTTTTTTTTTTTTTCTTTTTTTTTTTTTTTCCTAGAACTAGAGATGCCTTTTTCTTTTCAAAGGAAAAACTGTGCTGTGATGAGAAATCTTTTTCAGAGTAATTCTGTTTCTGAAGAACTCATGTACTTTGTGATTCTGTGGGAAGGAATGTGTTTAAGCTCCCGAGGGATGTGGGGCTATGCGCTGTGGAGAGAACACTAAATTGTGAGCCTGGCTCCTAGAAGCCATCATCTGTACCCTGTAAGGGGTTTTAGGGTGTGTCTCAACAGGATTCACCAGAAGTGAAGAACTGATGACAAGCACAGCCAGCTTCTGTCCGAGGAAATCCTCTGCACAGAAAATGAGCAGAGCAGTTGAACTAAATGAGCCTGGAGGATATTTTGATAGCACGAGCAATGTGAAGCAGACTGAGGGGATAGTCTGCTTGTCAGGGCAAACAGAATCTGAGAGTCTGGAAAAGACTGTATTAGGAGCTGTCTGTAGGATCAAAGGCAGGGGTCTTGTTTCCAGCCACATGGACAGGCTTTTGAGAAATGCTAGAGAGGAACTGATTCTTGTGGTAAAACGGGTCACACTGACACAAGGAGGTTATAGCATCAAATTTAGACTCTGATGTAGAAAACCAGAAAGCAGAACTTCCATAGGTGATTTTCTGAAATGTGCCTACTATGATATGTAGTGCTAATCAGATTTGCAGAGCTAGTTTCCATATCCAGCTGAGAAAATTATGTCAGAAGAAAAGTTTGAAAGGCTTTGGGAAGTGGCCATGTGAAAATATACTGTTATAGCAAGTGCATGCCCTACAATGCATAAGGATCCTTGTCCTCCAGTTGCTTCAACAGAGGACCTGCCCAAGCTCTTCCTTCCCACAGAAACAAGTATGCCAGATTTTTTTTTTTTTTGATCCTTCATTTTGATCCTTCAGTTGGTATAAGAACATTATGGGATGTGATTAACCATCCACAAATTGGGCAGTGTATCACAATTGTACCATTGTGTTTCTTTATAAAGCTTATACTCCTAAAAACTTACTTTAGGAAGATGAAGGCAAAAAGAGTTATTCCTTTAAAACTCTTACAACTAAATTCACTCCATAAAATTCGCTCCTAAAATTACTCTGTAACTTTAGTTACTTTTTACAGAACATGAAATGCCATAGGGTTATGAGAGTTTCAATTCACTGATTTGACTAGTGTGTTGTTTGTTGTATAGTTTCTACAATTTCTACAGGGTTCATTACAATTTGATGCAAACCACTTCATTTCTGCCAGTATGGATACCATTTTTGTTTTATTTATGGCAAGGGCAGGTGTTTTGTTGTTGTTGTTGTTGTGGGGTTTTTTTGTGGTTTTTTTTTTTTTTTTTTTTTTTTTTTTTTTTTTTTTTTTTTTTTTTTTTTTTTTTTTTTTTTTTTTTNTTTTTTTTTTTTTCTGCATTGCTTTTTCTTGTGTTTTAATATAAAACTAGTTTTAACAGCAAAATGATTCCCAAAACACTGCCCTCCCTCAAGATTAGTTCCAATTCTTAATAAATCAATGGTATCTTCATAACAGACACTAATACCAAACCTAACTAATACTTAAAAATATCTTCAAATATTTAGACAAGAGCATAGTGTATGTGTGGGAGTAAGGAAACTAGTGGGGCTGCAGCTTTCAACCTTTCTGTGCCTTGACCTCATACTCTAGCAGGGGAGAACCAACTCAAAAGGTGATTGCAAGGTTATATCTAATAATGTTTGGGGTTTTTTTATTTATTGCAGAGTTGAGGAACATAAATTAAAAAAAAAATTTAAAAAAAAGGAGAGAGAGAGAAGACAGAGAGCTATGGACAAATCACTGCCTCCAGCCCAAATTCTAATACATTTCACTGAAAAAGGCATGGGAATACATATAGGTAGAGCAAGAAAAATAGAACAATGTGTGATTGTTCATTTAGCGAACAGTGGCTTGGAGTGGGAGCAATAAAAATGATGGTATCATATAGATAAAGGTAGTTACAGTGTATTTGGATAAAGTACAAGTATTGGTACATGAAATAAGGATATGCAGACTACCCAAATGCTGACATCCTTGTGGCAGTCCCTGATATCACTACCATAATGTTCTTTATCGAACTATATGTGAAAAAAGTGCACTTTAACTCTATTAAACTCATTAAGTGAAATATAAAGGATTTTATATAAGTTTAGTTGGGTCTTACTACCTCCAACCTTGTGGCAACCAGGCTAAACCTGGGTAACTCAGCAGAGAATCAATTTCTAGTGTCCTTGCCACTAATCTGGGCTTCTCACTGTTTTTATCTTGAATGTGGAATCACAATCCACAAAAGTCACTTTAAAGATTTTAAGCAATTTTTTGGGTAAAAAAATGTCTATTTTAGCGCTTGCTACTTGGCAAATATTAAAAAAAAAGTTGGATGATTTAAAGGAAAACTGTACAATATTGCTTTTAGATGTCAAAATAACTGTATTTTTTTGTATAATTATCAAAATCCAACCATAAGTTATGTCCTGAAAAGATTAGAACACATCTCCCTTACTTCTCTCCAACATGCCCTCAGGAACCTGATTTTATTTGGGGGGGAAGAGGAATCTTTGGAAATGAGCACATTTTGCATCCTAGAATTTTGACAACTAGAGCGGGAGGGAATGGGGTTTTTTTTGGTCTTGATTCTGACTGTCCTCCCACGACCTGTTTCAGAAAAAAAGAAGAAAGATTTTTTTTAGCAGTCAGAAGTGTTTGCAAGGGGGAACCAGGAAAATAAATACCTGTATAGCTACTGCCACCTGCAGTCTTACTGAAAAATGGCTTCGGGAGAAAGCAGCATAGCATTAATTGGGTCTTAAATGTCCACCCAGAGGGCGCTACAAATAATAATGCAAAAGATTGAAAGTAGATTTAGGACTCACCTGTTATCCTGAAATGTCTTTCTTAAGTAGATCTTAATCAGGTCCTGTTTGCCTAGCCATCATTATGTGATAGTTGATTTTTCTTGCAAATACTAATCACAGAATAATAGGATAGTTTGGGTTGGAAGGGGCCTTTAAATGTCATCTGGTCCAAACCTCCTGCAATAAACGGGGACATCTTCTACTAGATCAGGTTGCCTCATCCAGCCTGGACTTGAATGCTTCCAGGGATGGGGCATCCACCATTTCTCTGGGCATCCTGTTCAGGGTCTTAACCACACTCACATTAATGGTTTTCTTCCTAATATCCAATCTAAACCTAACCTCTATCAGTTTAAAGCCATTCTCCCCACATTACGTGGGGAGAATGAACTGCTTTAATAGACACCAGGTATAAAGAGGAATGAGTTACTGTGGATACCACAGAGATGAATGCTCTTGTACAGGTGAGGAGATGTGAAGTGTGTTCCAAGAAGCATGAAGGCTCCAAAAAGCTTGAAAAGGGATCATGATCAGCTCTGCAGTAGCTGTCCCTGATCTTCCTGACACTGGGGGAGAAAAAGGTTGAAGCAAGAGATGAACCAGAAGTACTCCTAATAGATCATGAAAAAAAACTTGCTAAGAGTGGGAATTTAAAGCTGTGCTCTTTGCAAGTGCCCTTTTACTGCCAGTAAAAAGCAGAGTTTTTTCTTCTCCCCCTTCTCCATTATCTTCCAGAGGATGACAGCTAGATGTCAAATGATTTACTCTAAAAAAAGGGCAGAAATTAGCATATCTTTTGGGACACTCACTCATCTTTGTGGAGAAGACACTGAAAACCACTTAGACCAGCTGCATTATCTATTTTCCCCCTCACCCTCATCTTTAACCTGCCAACGTGGTGCAGATGTGTTCAGTGGTGGTGTTTGTGTAACCCTGTAGTGGAAGTAACACATGCTTTTGGAGCTATGTTTCATTGGTAATCTGATATCAATTGTAACTTCTTGCAAAACCTTTTTATTAAACATGTATTTAACAGCCTGAGAGGTTTTTTTCAGGCTTTAGGCTATATTAGTAGGATGCTTAATTCCATTTAATAGCAATGTACAACAAGTACAGGCTAGTTTTCTATTAATTATAGGAGCTTCAGCTTTTTAAAAAAAGTTTATTGTTACACTATAGCTTTCATTTCAGTGTCTTAAAGATAGTAAGCAATCAAATCCAGCTCTCATGGGCCTAATTGGTCTTTTAGGCTTGAATTTGTCACTGGGTTTGGACAATGATCACTTGTACATATATATTCTTTGCAAAATGAAGAAGGCCTTACACATAATCTGAGCATACAAGCTGGAAATCAAAAGTAACTCAGCAGGACAACGTTGGCAGCAGCTACTGTGGCCATCACGTAGAAACACTTGCTGCAGGTTTGTGACTGACTGTAGGTGGAAGCAATTAAAGCCATGAGCAATACTGGTAGCAACAGGTGAGGCATGTGTGGCACTGAAATGTCTTGTGGCTCTAAATTTGTTAGGAAGTCAGAATCTTAGGAAGTGTCGTATTAGTTTTGGGGTGCTGCAGGAATGGATTCAACCCATGTCTCTATCCTCCTTTTATGGCAATGAAAAAATTGTTGTGGTTATATAGGGGAACACAAGGATGATCCTGTGAAGCTAGTGTACTACAGAAGGGGTTGGATAGTTCAGCTCCTAGCTCTGGGGCAGTCTGTGTGACCTGGAGTATACAGCCCAAGGCCAATAAAAGGGGTTAGGCACAGCTCCTGTTAGAGTTTAATGAGACACTGGAATTTCATTGCAGACTTTTTCTTTAATCTGTCTGTGTCCAATTATATAATCTGAGATAAAGTTGATATTTCTCTCCCATGCTGCAGAATTGCCTTTTTGATTGTGTAAGATTTTAATTTAGGACTGTTTTTCACTAATATGTGAAGAGACCAGTAGTAGCCCCATCGGAATGGACAGTAAGATAATGCAGGACAATCTGTAGGAGTAGTGATAGTAACCACACCCAGACACAGAAGAGAGTTAAGGGCTTTCTGTTCTCTGCTTGAAACATATTTATTTCACTGACAAGGAGTGAAGGGGGAACTAGACTCACATGCTTTTCTTGGAAAGGAAGGCATTACTGTTAAAAACCTGTTAAGAGCTTTTGATGGTGTCTTAAGTGTCTAAGATCTCTCGTGTTTCTATCCATTGACAAATATTTTCTAGAAGACAATGAAGCCAGGACTGCTTTTTGAATTCTTATGATGCGAAATGAATGAAAAATAATTTCAGGAGGCTGGATTTTGGTGTTTCATGCTGTGCATAAGCCAGTGAGGACGTTTTATTGCATCAGTTGTAGCTAAAAAAAAAGTCTTGTCCTTGCCATATCACTTTGTTTTCTCTTCTGAGTGAAAAGTCAAATAGGTCTCGCAGAAAGCTTAAATCTCAGTTAAGTTTATTTTTTTTAAAACATCCATTTAAGCCTTGCTTATTTTTAATGGTGTCTTCAGTGATAGAAAGCTTTCGTGATTGGTGGCAAGGCAGAGTATGACTTGTTCCTGTAGCACTCTCTCAGACTCTGCATCACTGAGTCCTATACATGACAATGCCACATTGTTTCCTTTCCTCTGTAGATATCATCACTGTGTCCTTTGAGTGGTAGTAGTTCCTGCCAAAATTGACAAATATAGTGTAATTTAATGACTTCATATTTTGACATTTGAGAAGAATCAAATAGAATCAGACTTTTAATACCACTGCATTTTATATTCTTCAGTAGACATACAGTGTAAATAGATGCAAACTGCAAAACCTGTGTCTCTGTGTGTTGATTGGTTGAATTCTGATTTCACGTGTCTGTGAATTTATAGGATTTTTTTTTTTCTGTGCTTTTTATGATACCAGAAAGATTTCCTAAAGGAAAAAAAGCTCAGTGTTTGAATGTGATGTGTTTGTATTTGGGTTCAGGATTCAGCCTTGCCATAAACCTGTGAATGAGAGACAGAGCATGGTGAGTTTTGCTGAGCAGGTTCTGAACCTCACCTGCTGTTCCATGGGAACACGATGTGCTGTGCTGCTATGAATCCCTTCGTAGCAAAGGGAAGGAAGGGGTCTCTGTTTCAGGTAGAACTGTTGGATACCTGGAAATGGCACATGCCACACCTTCCCTGTTACTGATACAGCAAATATTTCACACTCAGACTCCATTGTCTTTAATTTTAATGTATTATAATTTTAACGAAGACAAGGAGGCTCAGAAGAGACCTTATCATTCTCTACAACTTCCTGAAAGGAGGTTGTAGCCAGGTGGGCATCAGCCTCTTCTCCTAGGCAGCCAGTGACAGAATGAGAGGAAATAGCATCACACCATGCCAGAGGAGGTTCAGGTTCGACATCAGGAAGAAATGTTTTCACTGAAAGGGTGGTCAGGCATTGGAACAGACTTCCCAGGGAGGTGGTGGAATCACTGACCCTGGAGTTGTGCTAGAATTCACTAGCTTTGTGCTGTGGTCTGGTTGGCAAGGTGGTGATTGGTCAAAGGTTGGACTCCATGATTGTGAAGGTTTTTTCCAGCCTTAATGTTTCTATGATTCTGTGATAATAGGTATGCATTAATGCCATTCCCAGATCTACATCATAAAGAGGATTCTATTATAAAAGGAATTTTACTCCTTCAGCCCAGCTGAGTTACTTAGGAGAGAAAGTGTGAGGTATTTCCCCTCTTTTAGTGTGCTTCAAAACCTGAATTTACTGTACACCAGTGAAACTGTTGTAGCTTCACCATGATTAGTCACATGGACTTAGATCAAGTACAGAAGTCATAGAGTCTTCTCTCAGTGGCAAAGTTTAATGCAGACAACTGGGCTAATGTCAGACCCTTGATGACTATTTCACGCACCAATTGGCTAGAATACTTAAACCAGGGCAGGGCTGTGGGCTTACATTGAGGAGAGTTCCTGGATTTTCTTCATGTTCATTTTTAGGAGATAAATAACAGAATTTGATAACTATAAGTTTGGTACAACAGGAGTTTTGTACTTTTTTAAGAAACTCCAGAAATGTTGAACTAAATTTTACCATAAATAGGAATCTTCCAGAAGGACCTTGCATTCATTTACGAGACTCATAGTAGTCCACAGACTTTTCTTTCTGAGAAATTTTCTTGTATGTTCAGAAAACATGTGACACATAAACCAAATCTTTCCATCTCAGGAGGGTGATTTTAAAAAGAAGGTCAAACATGTGACAAAAGTAGAAATTCGCAGCAGGACTTCAGCTCATATCTCAATTTATTTCCTGGGTGGGTGAAAGCCAAACACTTGAGGCATTCACTCATCCTCTGCAAGCTTTCACAGTACTAGGTGTTACCTGCAAACACTTCAGTAATGTCACAGTTCCAAGTGAATACTGGGAAGTGAGCAGGTAGTGGTACTAAGTTGTTAGTGGTGTTCTCTCTTTACAAAGGAATTTTAGCGCAGTGCTTGGACACAGGGGTCCTCTCTGAACTGCAGTCATCTGAATGTCTCCTGACTGAATGGCTGCAAGTGATCATATTTCTTAGGATTGTGTGTCTAATGGATAAAAAAGACGTACTGTAAGTGTTCCTCTGGTATTGTAGAGTGATACAGGACTTGTTGGAAGTCAGAGCTGGACACAAATAAAGTAAACCAAATGTGGTGCTGTTTTTTTTTCACAAACTGTCTGTAAACTACAGTAGCTCACATTGCTGTTTTGTGAGCAGCTCAGCGCTCTGAATAAGGGTAGGGTGTTTGGGGGCAAGATAAAGAGCTGGGGCAGGGGACTGCTGCTGTTATCTCATTGTGCCTCCTTATCAGCCAGAGCCCTCTGTGCCTGCTCACGATTGCTGCCGGTGGCTCTACACAGTGGGACCAGAATCTGGAGTCTATATGGAATGACTCAGGCAAGAGTGTGCTGATGTTAGGGGGTATTTTACATTGCAACTGCAGCTGTGACTCAAATGTGATTTTGAGGTAGGAGCTGGCCTTGCTCTGTCCAGCTTTTAGCACAATGGCATTGTAATCTGGGGTTTGCATTTCGTTATCAGAGGACAGCTTTGAGCAACCTGGTCCAGTTGAAGGTGTCCCCAGCCATGGCAGAGGGGTTGGAGCGAGATAAGCTTTAAGAACCCTCCCAACCCAAACCATTCCATGCTTCTATGATGGATTTCTTACAGTTGGTAAAAAGAAAAAAATGTGGGCATGCTGCCATGAATGAGATGTGGAAGGTAAAGCACTTTCAGTCAGTAAAATAATGGTAAAACAAAAATAGCCTAAGAACACCCTCAACTATAAATGATAGTTATCCAGAGTATTTCTTATCTTCTAAGTATTTTCCTTATTTCCAGCGAATATAAAGAAGGGACTTTCACTTGAAGTTTGCTAAAATCCCCAATATGGTAAAAGCACTTGAAGATATTGCTAGGGTTACTGTAAGAGAGTGGTAAACATGCTTTTGAGTGATCTCTTCAACACCTAACACATCTGGGAACACATGGTGTTACCACAATTAAAACATTAATCTTCAACATTGTTTTTAAAGCATTACATCTAACTTTAGGGACAACCAAGATTTTTGGTACTGAATTCTCAGTGTAAGTTAGTTACTTGAATGATACTTTCTCTACAATATCTATTCAAGAATCCCAAGCAATAAACTAAACCACAGTAATGACTTTCAAAGGTTGGTGGGGTTTTTTTGGTAACCACTGAATTTTAAAACCTGAATATATATCTAGATAGAGATGTGTTGTGCAGATGTCTTTGCTTAATTGGTTTATAAAGTAGGAAGCTTGAAAATTTTTTAAAATTTGCTTATGTAGAAACTGGCTTAGCTGAAGTGAAGACCTCCCATGTTTTTAGATAAAGTAGTTTCTTGAAAACTGCCTTGTGAACAAAAACTAAATTATTTCACGTACAGAAAGAAGAAGAAATTAGATCTCTCTGGCTGATTCAATTCAATTGTACTGTGCTTTGTAGGAAGTAGAAAGTAACACTGCTGGTATTAAAAAAACCAATGCAGAAATTCCCAGAGGGGTGGAAAGGGTGTGATGAATAAACAGTAACAGAAATAGTATTGCTCATAGCACAGATATTTGCAGGGTATATTGCATAGACTTGGATTTGCTCCCAATTATGTTTGTAAACATAAGTGAAACTTCAGAAGTTGCTAAGTAGAAGTTTGTTATTTTTTTTGTTAAGAGCAAAGGTCGTATAGTCCAGTTTTCAATAGTTCTTAAAAATTGCATGTTTTGTTATGCTTCTATTACAAGCACATCAAAGTAATCTTATAAATTAATTGTTTGCATTTTATTCCTTATGTTGTGCATTCATTTACAGTCTTTCTTTTAAGTTCAAGGTGAGCAAAAGAGACCTCTTTTTGCCAAGAAGTGTCTTCCCAGTTCACATTTCAGAAACCTTTGATTACATGTCCTGTTGAAGGCCACCGTTGGACCAGACAACTACTTCAGTCATCGAACAGATTCATATTTGAACAGGTTGAAGAGTTGTAGTGGAGGAAGCTTTTTTTCTGACATCTTCCCAGACAAACCATTAGTTTCACAAGCAGGCATAAACTAGTGCTGCTTGTACCTTTCAGAGCATTCAAAAGAAAATGGAAATGAAGAGACTGGTCATTCAAATACATGTCTAGGTAAAAATTATATAATATAGTAGCACAAAATCTTTCCCTGTGGCCTCATATGTTCTTATCTCTGCTAATTGATTGGATTGTGAGGCTTCATTCTTCTTGAGGGTCTTGTACTAAAAAACATTATTTATGTTTGCATGTCTATCAGCAAACTCCAAATATTAGTGGATTCTCAATCTAAACTTATGAACTATCTGACAGCTATTTGATTGTATTTCCCAGCTGGGAAGACACAACAAAATAGTCCAGTTATTTAAGAAAAAACTTTGCTGTTTACTGTTTCAGCTATTAAAGGAGCCAGCTGTGTGCCTCATCCTACATTAGGTGGCTTTGTTACTGAATTTCCTGTTCATTTCCAAAACTAGGTCAGGTTAGATGCATCTGAAACTTGAAGAAGTAAAAGGCTTGAAGAAGAGTATTGGTGGTAGCAGAAGAGAGATACAGGTCAAGACCTCTTGTCTGCTGATACTTCACTGTTGCTACTTTCTAGGTTTAAGTATATGCATCTCTTTCCTTCCCCAGGTTAAACACTGGAAAACTTTCTGGTCCTTTATAGCAGGACTAGAGGAAAATCAGACATTGGGATCCAGTATTCTAAATCTAGGGCAATGGCTTTAGCAGGATGATTTAAGGATCAGTCCTTGAACTGGGAGAGGTAGATGATAAAGAAGCCAGGCCTTTAAGCTGTCTGGTATGGTGACCCTCTTCAGTGAAGCAGTGAAATTGTTTGGAAAGCCTCTCACCAGTAATTGCAGCTGTTCTGTTGACTGCACAAAAGAACTGGTTCTTCTGTCTGTCCTCTTGAGTCTTTACTGGTACTTAGCAGTTGATCTGATAATTTTTACTTTTAAGTAGTCATTCTGTAGTTAAGGGCAATATTGCTTGCAATATCTAGATATTGGGAAGAGGGAAAACAATAAAGTTTTATTGTATTCACAGACAAGTCCATTGTGACCTTATGATATAAACTCAGGAGCACAGCCTGACCCTTCAGGGTAGGAAGACAGTGCTGAAGTATGGAGTGTATGGATTTCTCTCTCTTGCTGTAAATATAGAGAAGAAAGGTCTGAAACCCAACTTGGTGATTTGGTCCCCGCTGTCTACTTTCCTACGTGTTTTGTAATTAGTTGCCTACTTTGTCAGTAGCATGACATACAGAAAAATACTGTTCTATATGTCTATATAATATATCATTCTATCTAATTGTCATAATCACTTACAAAAAAGGCATGAAAACAACCCCGCCCTCAGAATGGTACTGCTCTGCAGCTAAATTTCCACCAAGGTTTAATTTGAGTGCAGTTCTGTAGTGACAGAATGGCTGATGACAGCGTAAGAATGAACTGCTAAATTCTTATATAAGCCTGCAATGCTATATACCACAGTAGGTATCTCTACTTGAAAATCCAAAAGCCAAATCTCGGGTTCATTTACTTTAACCTAGAAGGAATGCTTTCAGAACTTAGGCATTAATAAAATGTGTTTGAAAGCTTTTATATTTATGCAACCTTTAAAGTATCTCTGAGTGATTGAGACAATTGTGTCATAGGTGAGGCGGTTGTGACTTGGAGCTCACATGCACAAGTCCTGGCATATCTTTACTGGCTTCTGGAATGAGAAGCATAGTTTAAGGACACCTGAGAAATTGTAGATTGAGTCAGCTTGGGTTGTCAGTTTGGTCTCAGTGCCCTCAGTAGGAGCTAGAGGTCTGAGACAGCAGCAGAAGAGAGGAGCTGATGATGGTATGAGTTAGAAACCCTGTTTAAGTTGCAAAAGTATGCAGAAGACGTGCCAGGAGAAGGAGATGGGCTGAAGAAAAAGGCTGCTGGGAATTAGACTCGAGGAACCACATCACACTGCCTAACTTCTCAAGTAAATCCTCACAACAAAACTGAGGAACCTGATTTATAGTGTGGAAATAATTTTCTTCTCCCCCAGAGTTGCAGTTTGTGCAGAAAAGGCCACAACAGGGACAGCCAAGTTTTCAGTTGTGCAAATAAATAAAAAAGTTTCAAACTGTCCTTTTAACAGCATGTTTCTTATAAAACATCCAGCACAGTCAGATGATATCACTAAAACAAATATACAGTCAGGCATAAAGCCAGAGGATCAGTTACAGTTCTGGTTTACCAAGAACAACAGTTCTTGTTTCGGAGCAGAGGGAACCAAAATACTCTAGCACTTGGAGACGTGGTAATTAATGGCTCCTTAATAAGTACTTGGTGAAAGGCTGATGTACTGGGTGTTCCCTGTAAGTGACTGAAAGACGCATTGTTGGTGTGGCAGAAACTCAGATCTGGGTTTGTAGCTGAATTCCTTCATTAGGTCCTTGGAGTCTTAGCAAATATGGTTCCCTTTGTGCCTCTACTTTAATGCTGGTACTCGTGTGCATTCTTAACTGTGTCTGATATGGGATAAAATGGCAATGCAAAGGCCTTGTCTACCCTGCCAGTCCTTCCCCAGAGGGTTTTAGAAGTACATATTTTTTCACTAACACTGGCGTGAGTAGTTCTTTGCATGGTGTACATGTGCTTTTAGAGTCCGGGTTGGGATGAACTTCTTAAAATGAGTCCCGTAGATTGCATTAAAAATGCACTAATGTTCCACTCACATTTGAAGGCTTTCAGATCCTGGATTCTAATGTCACTTTGTAGTATGGTTACTCTCTAATTAAGGACAGCTTCTGTGGGTTAGAAAGTGTGCTATGTCTAACCCCAGTGTAAATGAGAGGTATTAGCTCTTTGCCCAGGAAGTGTTGAGTAACTGTTTTCAGTGTATTTAAAAAAACCCACCTATCTATATCTATTTGGCATCTATACTGTAAAAAAAGAACAACTTTGCCAGAATGTACTTAATTTTTTCATTGGAAGGATAGACTTCATTAATTTCCACAACAAATTTCAAGTTTTATGAATGAGTCCATCAGTGTTTGAGAAACTCTGTCCTGAAAATACATCAAATATACATTGATGAAAGGCCTCCATGATTGTTATTAGTTGTGACTTTAATTTGCATAGCTAAGGACAAATATTTCAAATCCTACCAATTTGTCTGTGTTTACCCTGATTTCTTCTACAGTTCTGTCCTATATGCAGTTCTGTGCCTTTAAAGTAACTGAAGAGTAACATACTCAGGTTGTACAGGGTAAATCTCATGTTTATACTGTCCTAAACCTCGTGTAGTTTTAACATTTGTGCAAAGTACATGTATAGTTTTGGAAGAAAAGTATCTGTGTTGATCTATATGAATCAGAACAACAAAATTGTTCTGCTTTGATGAGTCTTAGAATTTTCAAGTAGCTGCAAATAATCTAGTGTGGTTCTAACCTAAGAAGTATAAAATGCTTTTCCTGACAACAGTGTGCCATGTCATTACAATGCCCATTTTCTATGGTAAAACTCTGCCCAAAAAGACAAAACTGCAGCTTGAGGTAGGATGACAGCATCATGATATTTTTAAAGCAGATTTTTGAATAGACTTTTATAGAGAATCAGTCTCTGGTTTGGTAAGTTACATGCATAGGTCTCCTGGCAATGTCACTGTTTAGTGTAAGGTAAATAAGCAGGAATAGCATCAGTCCAGGGGAAGGTGGTGTGCTAAAAGTAGATGAAGTTGGCTGAGAAGAAATGATGTAATTTCTCTTGAGCTCTTTCCCTGATTATGGTAACCATGCTTTGAGCATCACTGCTAATATGTAATTAAGAGCACTAGTTTAGTAAGCTGAGATACAAAGCAATTTTAATTGACAACAATCCTTTCTTTCTAAAGTTTAGCTGAGACTTACTAATTGAAGACTGCTCTTGTGCTGATGTTTTGGAAATGTGTGATCAGAGAGAGGGAGGGAAAAGGGAAAATAACTTGCCCTTCTGCTCTGTGTGCTGCTTGCAGAGGAATTCTTGGCATTTTAACACAATGAATTGAAAACAAGCTCTGTGCAAGTGGAATGTCTTCAGCAGATTTAAGGGAGTCCTACCTGTTGGTATAGCACTAAAGCTGTAGGGTCAAAGTTATTAAAAAGTAGAAGGAGAACAGCCCTTGTAATTCCTGAAGAAAGTGGAGGGATGGTATCTGAAGTTGGAGGATGGAGAGGTTAGACATCATTTGGAGGAAAAACAGTTGGCATACTGCTTCAAGCCAGATCTGAAGCTGCAGCTAAACCAGACAGCATGATCTGAGCACCTCAAATAATTTAGTGTGTCATGAGCTGGAAGATGATGAAGAGCTAAGAGACATCCTCTAAATTTTCTGGTAAATATTTGTCTATGCTTAATTTCAAATTATTTTTTCTTGTTGGTGTTCTAGTTTCTAAAAAATTGCCTGCAACTGCTGGCAGTCAGCATTGTTGAGAGCAGTCTTTGGTTGTTCAAGGACAGAAGGGATTTAACACCTTTCTATCCTCTGTATCTTTCCATGCTTTCCATGAGCTTGGCTTTCTGACTTACAGCCAAGTCTTCCTGTCTGGTAACTGCCTGCTTGCTGCGACTGCTGCCAAATGCCAGCACCTGTCAGAGCAGGACACACTGCAGGGACACGACCCCTGCTGTTGATCCACAGGGTGTTGGGATTCAGGGGTGGGGGCAGGCCAAGAGGACGGCTGTGACTCTCCTCCTCTTGGCAGGAGCTGAGCCATGTATTCTTTGATACTGTGGGTTTGCTGTAGCAGGACTAAAAGGTAAATGCCCTGAAGAAGCAATTCAGTGCTTTAATCATATAGACGAAAATCAAAATGCAATACAGTCATGAACCTTTACTGAATGAAAGGAATTTGATTTTGTACAACTTTATAGGAAGCAAGTATTTTTTTAAGGTAACACCACGCTGACTTTCTCAGGATAATCTCAGTTCCCTGCTCAGCAGCATACTTGATTATCCCATCTCCTGTCGAGATTTGTCTCTGAGGTTCCTCTCCATCCTTTTGCCTTCTAACAGCCCACTGTGAGTGCTCTGTTATCCAGATCCATGCCTGCCTCCTGTGTCTGTGCATCTGTGAGAAATGCTGGAACTGATTTAGGCCTTATACAGCCGCTCTGTTGCTTTGTTATCTAAACAATTTTATTTCTCCTTTCAAAACTTCAGAGGAGAAAGTGAGTACCCTATCCTTGTCCAGTTCTTTCACTGTGAGATAAGCTACAAAATCCTGGCTCTTCATAAGATAGGAAGAGGGGTGTTTTTTGTTTTAGTAATGCAGAGCCTTAGTTCTGTTCAGTGTTAAACACAGCAGTACATAGTCATGTTAAAATAAAATAATGTGAGTTCTGAAGTTTCAATTCAAGAATATGAAATGGCTTCAAAACCAATGCAACTGTTCATTTTTAAGAGTTAAGATGAATAAGTATTTGTGGTAGCTTTCTGATGGAAGTTTATTTGGATAAATCATTTGAGAGTGTTTCAGCTGTTTAATACAACCTTTCTTAAGTGTTGACAGTTGTTTTCACATACTGGAGTAGGGGAATGACTTCACAGGAAACATTAAGTTATTTATTCCTTGAATCTTGCAGCAGGAGATGAAGATATTTCTCCTTCAATATGGCATTATGATCACCTGCTATCTGCTTCCAGTTTGTGTCGTGGGACCTTATCATTGCCAGATATTTCATAATTCAAATCCTATTGCTTCAATAAAAGGATCAAAAGGGAACTTGCTACAGCCTTTGTGCATTAGGCAACATTAAGTCACCATTTTATGTAGGTAATGTTAGGGCAGGTGTCAGTCATTGCATTTTTCCATTATTTTGAAAAATTAAAAACAGTGAAGCAACTTTCAGTTTAGAGTCCACTTGCCAGAAAACTGCGTAACAAAGTATGGAGAAGGAGCTGGAGACAAATGACCCAGGAACAGTTGCCCTGGAATGGCCTCTTTAGTGTCCTGTCCTTTGGCTTTTATCAAAGGGGGTGGTGCAAGGCTCTGAGAACCACCTATTACTCCAACTGCATCTTCCTCCGCCTCTTGTACTCCCAAAACAAGGAGGTTTTGTTCAAATTTCAAACACTCTCATATTACCAAGTCAAGTGAAGGACACAGAGGGGAGAGGTTTGCTTTATAAACAGTAAGAAAATAGTGTGTCTGAGAAGATGGAAGCATTGAGAAGTGTTTGAGTACATAGTCACAATATGTATTGGCTGACACTGTGGCAGAACCTCTTCTCCATAAACAAAGGTATGTATACTCATCACTGAATTATTTTACTGATGTTATTTTTGGTCAACCAAATGGCTGTAGGAAAATCCATTTTGAATTTATGCTGTACATTTAATAACTAAAAGATAAAGCAAGCATTATTATTCATCACAACAAAAGTTATAAACATTTCAGTAAAAATAACACCTAGAATGCCAAAAAATGCTCACAGGATGTGGCACGTGTGACTTTGCATGGCACTTAAATGGTTTAGGCCTACGAAATTCCTAAAATGTCAGATTTCCTTAAGTGTTACTATGCAAAACTTGTGTATGTTGTTGGGTCTTGAGTGCTGTAATATGGAATACTTAAGCAATACTGTTCAAAGTGCTGGAAGATACACCAACACACAGAAATTAATTTGTTCTTAATAATGTATCTAGACATCAGAGCAGAGTAAGGTAGCACCTGATGCTGACCTTACTGGACCTGAGCTGTAATCACCTGCACTGGGCACTGCAGGAATAAATTGGCTGGTTCTGCTCTCTTAAACACTTCGGTTTCTGACAGCTTCTGATGTTATCAGTCTGTGTAAGATGGCTTCAGATTTCTCAAACACTATGTAGGTGGTTAAGTCAGGACTTGGAATCATTATGTTTCTTACTGTCATATGTATGCTGGCAATGATAAAAGCATGAAAAGATTAAAGTGCAGGAGCACTTTAAGGAGTTTGCTATCCTTTATTTAATGTTGGATTCTACTGCCAGCATAGTTACAGATTCAGCACTCCTTTTCTGGCCCCTCCCTCCCCCAATAGTTACTTGATGCTTTCCAATTACTCCCCTTCCTATTCCTTCTGGGCCATGCAATAAAAAGATTGTGTTTAAATGCTCTACCTAATCTGATCTTTGGGAGAAAACTTGTCTGACCTCCTGGCAGTTGCCACTTGACATGACGACAGATAGTTCAGTGATGGCAGATGTTTCACTGATGGCAGATATTTCAGTGACATGGCATCTTTGCCACACATAAAATCATTTGCCTATCCTTTTTCTCGCAGGTGTTAGCGATAATGCTTTTCTTACTAAAGAGATAGCTAAAAGTTTGGATCATTTAGGGAGAGTCATCTCTTTCTGCTGCTAAGTAATATGTTGCTGGAAATAGAAGTGCTTCTCCCATGTTATTTTGAGTCAATGTTTAACTTTGCTTCTTTGCTCCCAAACAATACAATTACAGCATTTCTTTAAATACTGTTATTTTCTATGTCCTGAGGTGTATTTACTTTAAAAAGAAAATCAAAAAATGTTGGTAAAATGCTTAACATACCTCTCTTCTGCTTCTCTTGTTTAGGCATTTAATCCCATACACAGCCTTGCCCTTGTTGAGTTGCTTGCAGAAGACCTGCTCTGTAGACCATCAGGGGATGATATGCATTAAGAGCTTAAAAAGTGGATTCTATGCACTTGTTTGCATTTAAGTCACTGAACTACCCTATCTGTAAGTTTGTCAGTCAGGACAAACTAATGCAGTGTTTCCTTCACTCAGTTTTTGGGAAGATGAGCTCATTCAATTCAATGTTCTTGAGATTCTCAGATGGATGTCACATTTGAGGTGCTTAGTGCTATTAAACTATTGCTTTCTGGCTCTTTTGTGAGGAGTGAACTGTGATTATTTGCAGGGATTAGATGGTGACTCTTTCTTTCCTTAGGGATCATAATTAACCACTAGCAACTATGCTAGGAATCTCAACAACTCGTGGTGTTGAGCACTAGACTGATAATTGCTTACTTATGAAGCTTTCTCACTGGTCGTGGTGTGCTCTACTGTCCTGTGGTGGTCTGCACTCATTCCCAAAATGAACCATTTCTAGGGCAGTTGCTTAAGGCCATTTTTTCAATTGGTTGTCTTACAATTATAAGCATTTGCTCACAAAGCTTTTAAGTTCTGCTAAAAATAAGAATTACTTTTGAATAAGTTTATAATTTGTTCATGTTGGTATACTCTGACAGCTATACAAATGGATATAGAAGGTCGCTTCTTCATGTGTAGCAACTTATTATCTGTTTCTACAGCCTAGAGTTTACAAAATTGTGTTCACAGACTAGCTTCACAAGCTCACAAAAAAGGGAGTGGGCTGACCTGAACTCTTATGTTTCTTTTCTCCTTTTTAGGCTTGCTTGAGGGAACTCCTTTTGTTGGCCAAGCAAATAGAGACTGAGACTCCTAATTTTTGACATAAATTGTGATTCTGCTTCATCCTCTGTTGTCCTTTGCCAGAGAGATTCTACTCTGATTTATACTCAAAGAGCACAAATGGACACACATGACTGATTGTAGTGTATTTACTCTTTAAAGACCTTCCAAAATGTTAATTGTGTAAATGCTCCACAGCATTTAAGGGTTAGTGTATTTAAAATCCAATGTGGATTCCCAATGTGGGAATTGAGCTGTAAAGTAATTGAACACTTCTACAGCCAGCTTCCTTAAGTTAATGGTATTGAGCTAGTTCTCTGATTTTTTTGGTATCTTTTTCATGGGACCTGCAGTTGCAAATCTGTAACTTTTTTAATCTGTAACTTATTCAGAGGGTATTCTTTATCAAATGTTTCTACTGTGTTATCCTTTAGCAATTTAACATTTTCCACAGTTTTCCACAACTGGTAGTAAATACACGTTGGAAGGTTGTGGTGTTTTTTGTTTATTTGGAGTTTCTTCCTCACTTTTAAAATTACTTTTTGAGGTTTCAGTCAAACACTGCCATGTTTGAGCAATGGTAAACAAAGGTGGTGGTTCTTTAGAGGTTTTTTTTAGTATTCTGACCTGATGATATATTAATGTACATCTTCCAAAACATTTTTTTTAGCCTATTTTTTTAGTCATAGAACCTTTTTGTTTCTGTAAACTCACAACTCCTGTAATATCAGTGCTCTGCTACATTCATGACTCCAACCTTGGCCTTCTGTACACATTGTGTATAAAGACTACTCAGCAGAGCTGGCTGTACTCCTGCCTCAGCAGGTTCTAATCATGTTAGGCCTAAAAGAGAGTGCAAGGTTTTAAAGCCAAAACAGTTGAATATGATAATCTGCTGTCACGTAGAAATGGTTTTCCTCAACAACTCCCACTCGCAAAAACACCTGAAAGCGCACACACACACACACACAGCCACACACACTGTAAAATTGAACTCCATCACTAAATAAAACTCTCAAAATGCGTGTGCCGTGCCAATTACAAATGGCATTAGAAATTCTTACATAAACAGCAAGTGCTTAAATCTGAAAACTGTCTAGCTAGATACATGTTAAACACCTGCTTGTCAAGTATAACTCTTCAATTAACATTTTGTAACTTCATCTACCAGAGAGAGAAGGTTCAGACTTTTATACTTAATTTTGCTTTTGCTGTTGTAGACAAATCAGTTGAATAATACTGAAATGCCCCTGTGCATATACCCAACTTTACTGCTAAGTGAGGATGCCAAGGGAACGTATGAATTTTGCATATCCTCTCATACTTTGCTCAACAATGTGACATATCTTGGAAAACAGGGCACTGTGGGTAGACGAAATAGCTGAAATATTCTACTTGCTGGGAAATTTGCTGGGGACAGAAAGGAAAAACCAGTGAATGAACATTGATGGACAGCTGCTTGCTAGAAGTAGTGCTTCCTTCTGCAGGTGAGGAACCCTCACAAAGGGGCTCTTCTCCCGATAAATTCTACTGAGCTCTAGCACATGCTCTTACATAAGCTGAATTTATTTATTGATTTACACATGTAACCAAAATAAGTATTTGTCTGGTGCTTCAGTTCTAATTGCTGAAGGAACACCTAGTGTCAGGATTACCCTTCTGGCAGGGCTTGTTTCACTCCATGATTTTTAGCACATAAGCATCATCTCAATTAAATCCCTGAAGTCAGATGCATCCATGACCTTTGTGAAAGTGTAGAGAACATCAAAACAGTAATAGCTCTCTGTATTACTGAATTGTGTATATTTTACTTTAAGCGACAAGCATTCTGAAAATCCTTGACGTACATAAGTTAGTAATAGCTTTCAGATTCCTAAGATAACTTCTGGAAAATTTGCAGATTTCAATTATGATAACACTGAATATAATCTTTTCTTCTTTATTTACTAGACCCTTCAGAACCTAGGATTCAAGTGTCGAGTGTAGCCTACACGTGTCCTTGTACCTCTGTCTGCATATGTTAAAGATTTTTCTATAAAATCTTTACCTGCTTAGTGGTAGAATATGCTAAACACCTCTCTTATTTGTGTTTGTTTATGCACAATCATAATTTGTCAAATGGTGTGCCATTGTGATGATGTTGCTGGTCTTGCAGCAGAAAGATACTAAATATCTTTGAAGTCAAATTAACTGTAATTGTTTGCAGATAACTGCAGTTAGATAAAAAAGTACACTCAAGATGGAGTTAAAACTGAGATGTTTCCTGTGTTCAAGTAATAGCTCCAAAATGACCAAACTAATACTTGATTAAAAGCCAAGTCTCAAATTTAGATACTTTGTCATTTGTGGGCTATTATTTGTATAGGTTAAAGCATCACAGTTCAGGTATATCCTAAATTGAAACTTGGCATGGTGACAGTACTGAAGAACTCATGCAGGCTTGGAGTAGTGTCTGCTAACTAGAATTTGAAAATGTCAGTGTTAATTGTGTACAAGAGAAGTGACTGAAGGGCCTCATGCTCTATGCTAACCACTGCATCCCAAAATAGGAAGGTTTGAGCTGCAATTGTGGTTTTCCTCTGAAGTAAAATATCTTGTACCTTGTAGCCTCTTTTCTGGCCTCTCGTTTTAGAGATTATTGAAAACTTGAGTTCAATGTACAGGTGCTAGCCCCAGGGACTGGTACAGCACCTATTTTGTAGATATGCTAAGCATACTGACATGAACTCTGAGCTCTGTTCCTGTTTTCAGTAAGAATTTGCTATTTCAAGCACATTTAGCAGCTGTATTTCCAAGAAACAAGGGGAGGGACTGATGTATTGAAGGCCACTTTTCTAGAAAAGTGCCCCAAGCAATTGTTTTCTGCCTGCATCCTGTGATGGGAGCTGGAAAGGCTGCTGTGGTCCTTCCTCAGAAATTCTACTTACTCTTTCATCCTACTGGATTATGAGGGAAAAGCCTAGAGGAGTCCTGCAGCTGGTTTGCTGTCTCACAGGGGTCATCTTGATCCCTGCAGAATGCAGCCTGTGAAAGACAACGCCAGCATATTGTGTCTCAGACATCCTGCTGACACCACTGCGCTTATCTAACCAAACTAATATTGACAAATGGCTGCTTCTCCTTTTTCCTGGGGAAACCCTTGTTCTTTAGATACAGACAATTCAGTGCATATATGTCAATAGGATCTGAGCTTGCAGCTTTCAGTCATGTACCGACCATCCCCTGGGGTCCTCTGGTGGGTTTAGAGGTCATCAGCAGGTAAGAGGTCACTACTAGGCATGTTCCCACAAAGCATGTATTGTTTCATCAGTGTTTTTGAGGCTTTCAAATTGTTAAAGCTAATTTTAGAACAATAGAAAATTTAAATTTAGAAGTGTGTTTGCAAGACTAGGGGAGACTAGACTGAAATCCTGTTAAAATTCGCTTTGAATTTGTAAATGTAAAAATTTTTTTCTATAATGGTACTGTTTAAAATAAAGTTTGAAAAAGAACTCTAAACTGTTGAACTTCCCTTTTCCTACAAGATCAAGTTTAACTGATAAAAATATGTAGTGTCTATTTTGTCTTTTTTCCCCCCAAAATTGCAATGGACCTGTATTTTTTTCCAGAAGATGACTCTTTGGCAAAGATTATTTGAGCAATGCAAGGCAAAATAAGCAGGTTCATCTTCATGGTGAATACTGCTCTATTTTTAAGACACTTTATTACTTCCTATCTCTCTGCACACCTATCTAAGATGCTTTGAGTCATGATCTACAGGTTCTATAGACTGGCTCAGCTCTCCAGGCACAATCTCACTTCATACCAAAGCTGTAGCCCAACAGCTTCTGGCTTTAGGAGTCAGATGCCTGTGAACTGAAGACAATTTCATGAACTGAACTGAAGATAATTTCATCTGCGTATCTCCATTAAAGACAATTTTTATCCATGTGGTTGAAGATCCTTAAATATCTCTATAACTGAAAATGTAAACAGTGAAGAATTTAAGAGAGTTATTTTATAACAAAGGTTTTGTTTTTAAAGATTTTTTTTAAACAATAGTCCTAAGGAGCAAATGTATCATGTTTCTTATCAGAAACAGTGTGTTTTACAGTTTCACAGAGAGAGCCAATGAACTGGCTAGTGTAGGTTGTAGAACAAGTAATACCTCTTGCTGGTATAAATCTTGCTTAATGTTAACCTCTTGTGGTAGCCAAGCTTCGTATGGTAGTGAACAGCACAAAAATGGTACTGATAGTGCAGCCTAAGAAAAGAAGCAGGTTATGACTGATTTACCGTAGCAATGCCATTATACCTCTTGTACTTTGAGGTCCATATTGTGTCCCAGCCACTTGTAATTCACTATTAAATCATTTGAATTACAGAGTCAAACTATTTTGTGAAAGTTGAGATCCCACTTTTTCCTCTGAAAGTTGTACAGTACAGGTATGAGGAATTTTGTCCCTCAAAGTAAAGATCTCTTCTAAATCTCTAGCTTCAGGAACTTTTCTACTGTGATCTGTAAGAACACCTTTCCTGTGCCAGTCCATGTACCCAAGCTTTCAAAAATGAGTCAAGATCTGCAGATTGATGAGATTCAGGCTTTTATATGTTAAGAATTTTTAGCCAAGCAGTGCTTTTTTGTTTGGCTTTGGTGGCTTTGAGTATTGACAGGACACTTGGACTGTGTTTCTAGAGCTCTGATCTCAGAATTCCCTTTTGGTATTTAGAACTGCAAGATTCCTGAGCTGGCAATATTGGAGTCTCTATCTTAGCATACTGTTCTTCTCTAATTCATGACTGTGAGTCTCTGGAAGTTAAAGTATAGTGGCTATGAGAGTTTGAGTCTCTCCGGTCAAGTTAAAAATGAACAAATGGAACTGCACATAATTCACTCACCCCAGTGAAGAGAATAATTTGAAGAAATAGATAATAAAATATTTAGGAAAATATTTGAAAAAGGGTTTCAGTCTTATCTACCTGGGTACATCCCCCAAAATATCCGTTGTTATATGCCATTTCATTCAGAGGTGTTTAGTTGCAGGATGTAAGTTTTTAATCCTATTTAAATAGTTAATTCAAATAAGAGTTGAGAGAAAAAAGGTGAAAATGTTGGTACAAAGGATGGGTGTGTCTATTTTACCTGCCAAATGACAGCATTATAATATGATTTCTATTTTCAAAAAGATTTTTTTCAGTGGTTTGAATGACAATAAACAGGTTCTTCTGACTTTGTGGTAAGTAAATAACAAGTATGATTACAAATCATGTTAGCTTTGATGTTATTAGCTACATCTTCAGTAATTTCTTATAAGAAATCCGCCTCAGAGAGGTTTTGGCCCCATATAAGGTTAGGAAAGCCGATTAATTTGTCATCTTGCCCACTGCCAGTCACCATCTGGTGCCCTGGCACTTAGTAGTAGTTTAAATGTAACAGCAACACCTGTAACAGGTGTAAGAAAAGCAGGAATGAAACAATAGTGAATCAGGACCGTGAAGTACTGTTGGGCAATACCTGGTTTGCAGTGTACAAACAGATTGTTCTTTCAGTTTTAGAAGGAGAATTGGGCCCTGTTAGTGTTTGCCTAAGATTTATCAGACTTGACATGACAAAGATTGGACTTTCTGATTAGGTCTGTACATCACAAAAATGTACACAAAAGCTGGAGTTATTCTTCAGGTGCTGTGCGTACAGTTTGAAAGGTACATGACCTCGTCTTAGTGTGCCCTTCTAGTTCTTGCAGGCTCTCTCAGTTTAGAAACTTTGTATTTATTTTAAACTAGAGCAGTATGAATGCATCACTCCTTGAGGAAAAATTTTAGCTGTGTCTCAGAAATAAAGCAGGATTTTCATTCTGTCAAGGATTACCAACAGAATAAATCTTAATGGAATTATCCAGGAATTCCTTGAACTTTTCAGCATGATGCAAATATGGGCCTAAGAATGAATGCAGATACGAGTTTAATTATACTAATTTAAATTATATTTTATACTTCTGCTAAAAAAGGAAGTCTTAAAATAATAAAATTTGAGATGAATTCTTTGGCTTCACAGAACAGAGCACTGACAAATCTTGATGCCAACCTGTTTTGATTTACCTGTTATAGCTAGGTTTCAGTTACTTCCAATTTATCTTCTGGTCATAAGGCACTTTTCAAATCTGGACTTTTAAACTTTCAGAATGAATGCAATAATCAGCTGTTACTAGAGCTGTGTTTAGAAACACACAGAGAAGAAACTATAGGAGGTGCCAGTTTTGCTCCTAACATAGCTGCTACCCAACGAATGTTGCAATTCCCTTAGCAGCAAGAGAATGTTGATTTCTCTGGAAGAGAGCCAAAATGCACACGCAAATAAAGAAGTGGGTAGGGTGGAACATCTTCAGCCTCGGCTGGTGGTAGAACCAGTACAGATGGGGACATTTGGAACAACCTGTAGCTGGGTTATGCCTGGGCTGTTTTAGCTGCCACCAACCAAGTAAGATGGAAGTGTAAAAGTATATCATTGATTCAGGCTTTAATTCAGAAACAGTGACAGGTTTTTCAGTGTTAGAATTAATATTATTGTAGCTCTCTAGATTTTCTTTCCCCAGTAGTAGGCTATGCTGCTGGCATTTTTTTCCTGCTAGATTCTTTGTGCATTGTGGCACGCAAGTTTTTTATGAAGGATTTATCTAAATCAGTTCTGCTGCTCATGAAATATCTTTTTAACCATGCCTCCTTCATAGTACTGTTACCTGGACTACCTGGCACAGACAGTACAAAATTCTGGTTTCAGAAAATTTGGAATCTGCAATTGCCTCAGCTCACATATCTCATTTAGATCATCAGTGATCTAAATGAGAATCTTAAAAAAACCCCACAAACTCTTTGAAAACATGCTGTCTCTGCCCGCTACATGGATATGCAAGAAATTTTGTAAAAGGCAGTTACAGGATAACTAGTACAGATCTTTGCTGAGCTGGGGCTGCTGTCCTGCAGCATGAGCATTTTTATCTCAACCACTTGAGCAATAGCTCCGAGGAAGACACCTGTGACCAGTCACAATTTTCTCTGTTTGTAAAAAAGTGTGCATGAAATCACATGGTTTGTTGTGGATTAATCCTGCCTAAAAAGGTA